>SJYX01023237.1:155640-225943 GCA_006410675.1 Oreotragus oreotragus
CCCCCCCCCCCGCCCACCTCCCCACAAGCCCAGCTGTTGGAGAGGAGGGGGCAGCACCAGGAGTCACGTGTGTGTGGACAGCGACCCCCACCTGCCCAGGCCCTCTCCCCTGCTGCTTCTGAGTTTGACAAGGGGACCTGACAGGGGACCCTGACAGCTCTAGCCTATTAACAAGAGTCCTCAGAGAGCTTTGACTAGAGGAATTTCCCCAAATTCCATCGTTCATTGCTTTGTTTGGGGGTAAAAAAAAGCCGTCACTTTAAAAGTGGCACATTTGATACCTTTTTCTCAGCGGCTTCTCTTTCAAATAGAGGTTTTCCGGGATCTAAAGACCGAAGCTGAATAATTCATGATCTGTTCTTTCCCAGATTTAGGTGTTTTATTTTAAGTGCATTAACTTCATGAAAACACTTGGGCTTCAGCTTCCCTGAGAGCTAACTGTGGGAACAGCCCTTGCGCATTTGTGGCTAAAGGTGGGACTTCCCAAGTGGCACTAGCGGTGAAGAACCCGCTTGCCAATGCAGGAGACGTAAGATGGGAAGATCCCCTGGTGGAGGCATGGTAAATGCCAGTATTCTTGCCTGGAGAATCCTCACAGAAAGAGGAGCCTGATGGACTGCAGTCCACAAGGTTGCAATGAGTCAGACACAACTGAAGCGATTTAGCACACACACACACGTGACTAAAGGTGAGACCTTGAGCCCATTACCAACCTCTTGGAGCTTCGATTTCCTCATCTGTAAACCACGTCACAGGCTTATTGTGAGGCCGAATCTGACAAACGTACACGCTTGGTCCCAGCCTCACACTGTCAGTGCTCAGACACATGTGTGTGGATGTTCTTAGCCCAGATTTTCCCCGTTATTGGGCTTGGCTCTCGTCAGCCCATTTCCAAGTTTTCCTGAACACATCCACACACTCTTACTATGTGTGGGGTGTGTGCCCTGTGGTGGTCAGTATACCTAAAGCTCATGTCCACCCCTACTCAGAGGACAAGCAGCCCACAGCATTAAGACAAAGAAGGCTCTGCAAGGACCTACCCACTTTGGTTCTGCACAGATTTGGGGGTGGGGTGTGTTATCCTGAAGGCACATCTCTGAGTCAGGAATGGGATTCAAATGTGGCTTTAGAATCGAGAAATCCATTCATTTAGGATTAGGGCAGTCAGTGAGCCCCTTCAACATGCCAGGCACCAATCCAGTAAGGGAAACCAAAACAAAATCTGCCCATAGGCCAGTGGAAGGAGGTAGAGAAGCGGGAAGAGAAGGTGATGTGTGATGTGTGAGATGGTCAAGGGTACTGGAGGGAGGAAGAGGCGAAGAGTGTGGAGCATGTTGTGGGGAGCATAGCTTTATCCCTCACAGAGGTAAAGGGGTTAAAATGTAGAGGATGAGGGAGCTGAAAATAATTTCCATTCATCATGCAAATCTGTCAACTGAGAGGGCTAAGCCTCACTGCAGGGAGTAGCCGCATGTTGACATGTGGAGAACAGGTCACGTGACTCTAAATAAAGCTAATGACAGCTTGGGCCATGTGCTTCAGGCAGGTAAGACCCCGAGTCTGGCCCAGTGGGAGGCACAAGGTGGGAGAGAGACGCTGGCCAGGGCAGCTCTGACCTCAGGGTAGCTGGGGCCGTGTCTCCAGGAGCCCTCTTGCTTTCCTTTAATGCCCACTTCAGCCCTGGAGGACCTGCTCTTTGGGTCTGTCCTCTTTGGGGAGTTCAGAGCCCTAGGTCCTGCGCCATCTTGGAATGTGCCTCCTCTCACATTAAATCCCATGGTTCTCAGAGTGGGGCCCCTGGACAGGCCGCATCAACATCTCCTGGAAAGTTGTTAGTGCTAAAAGAAATGTTTACATGTGGAGGACTGGGGAAGTCATCTTGGCTTATGCATGAGTTGACTTGAATATTATGCTAACTAAAGCAGCTGGTTTATGGCCTATCAAATACATATTGTACATCTGCTTTTTTTTTTTTTTAAGGGTGCGTTGACTGGGAAAAAAAAATGCCCATGTGAAAAACAAAGATTGAATGGCCTCCTTTCCTAGGACACCAGTGTTGGTCCTCCTTCAATGATAAGATTCCCTTCCTAGGTGTCAAGGCTACAATGATTCTCAGTGTACATGCTGATCTCCTTCTTTTCTTTTCCTTATATCTTTTTTTTTTCCTTTTGAAAGCTTGAAGGAATGTATCTCTGATGTGTTTGATTTTTTTTTCAAGACAGAAAATTGGGCTGAAAAATATGCTTCTTGTGAGTAATATCTCAGAATTATCTAGGTAGCTGTCTTCTAGGCTTCAGTTCTCAGTTTGGCTCAGATCAAACCCCTCCCTATTCCTATGATGTGCTAAGTCACTTCAGTCATGTCCAACCCTTTGCAACCCTCTGGACCATAGCCCACCAGGCTCCCTTGTCCATGGGATTCTCCAGGCAAGAATACTGGAGTGGGTTGCCATGCCCTCCTCCAGGGGATCTTCTTGTGTGTGGATGTTCTTAGCCCAGATTTTCCCCGTTATTGGGCTTGGCCCTCGTCAGCCCATTTCCAAGTTTTCCTGAACACATCCACACACTCTTACTATGTGTGGGGTGTGTGCCCTGTGGTGGTCAGTATACCTAAAGCTCATGTCCACCCCTACTCAGAGGACAAGCAGCCCACAGCATTAAGACAAAGAAGGCTCTGCAAGGACCTACCCACTTTGGTTCTGCACAGATTTGGGGGTGGGGTGTGTTATCCTGAAGGCACATCTCTGAGTCAGGAATGGGATTCAAATGTGGCTTTAGAATCGAGAAATCCATTCATTTAGGATTAGGGCAGTCAGTGAGCCCCTTCAACATGCCAGGCACCAATCCAGTAAGGGAAACCAAAACAAAATCTGCCCATAGGCCAGTGGAAGGAGGTAGAGAAGCGGGAAGAGAAGGTGATGTGTGATGTGTGAGATGGTCAAGGGTACTGGAGGGAGGAAGAGGCGAAGAGTGTGGAGCATGTTGTGGGGAGCATAGCTTTATCCCTCACAGAGGTAAAGGGGTTAAAATGTAGAGGATGAGGGAGCTGAAAATAATTTCCATTCATCATGCAAATCTGTCAACTGAGAGGGCTAAGCCTCACTGCAGGGAGTAGCCGCATGTTGACATGTGGAGAAGGGGTCACGTGACTCTAAATAAAGCTAATGACAGCTTGGGCCATGTGCTTCAGGCAGGTAAGACCCCGAGTCTGGCCCAGTGGGAGGCACAAGGTGGGAGAGAGACGCTGGCCAGGGCAGCTCTGACCTCAGGGTAGCTGGGGCCGTGTCTCCAGGAGCCCTCTTGCTTTCCTTTAATGCCCACTTCAGCCCTGGAGGACCTGCTCTTTGGGTCTGTCCTCTTTGGGGAGTTCAGAGCCCTAGGTCCTGCGCCATCTTGGAATGTGCCTCCTCTCACATTAAATCCCATGGTTCTCAGAGTGGGGCCCCTGGACAGGCCGCATCAACATCTCCTGGAAAGTTGTTAGTGCTAAAAGAAATGTTTACATGTGGAGGACTGGGGAAGTCATCTTGGCTTATGCATGAGTTAACTTGAATATTATGCTAACTAAAGCAGCTGGTTTATGGCCTATCAAATACATATTGTACATCTGCTTTTTTTTTTTTTTAAGGGTGCGTTGACTGGGAAAAAAAAATGCCCATGTGAAAAACAAAGATTGAATGGCCTCCTTTCCTAGGACACCAGTGTTGGTCCTCCTTCAATGATAAGATTCCCTTCCTAGGTGTCAAGGCTACAATGATTCTCAGTGTACATGCTGATCTCCTTCTTTTCTTTTCCTTATATCTTTTTTTTTTCCTTTTGAAAGCTTGAAGGAATGTATCTCTGATGTGTTTGATTTTTTTTTCAAGACAGAAAATTGGGCTGAAAAATATGCTTCTTGTGAGTAATATCTCAGAATTATCTAGGTAGCTGTCTTCTAGGCTTCAGTTCTCAGTTTGGCTCAGATCAAACCCCTCCCTATTCCTATGATGTGCTAAGTCACTTCAGTCATGTCCAACCCTTTGCAACCCTCTGGACCATAGCCCACCAGGCTCCCTTGTCCATGGGATTCTCCAGGCAAGAATACTGGAGTGGGTTGCCATGCCCTCCTCCAGGGGATCTTCCCCACCCAAGGATCAAACCCATGTCTCTTACATTTTCTGCATTGGAGGTAGGTTCTTATCATGAGTGCCACCTATTATAGATTGTTGATTGATTATTTTCACAGACATTAGAAACACAGACTCTTGGTCCTGCCGTCCAGACCTGCTCCAGCAGAGGATTGGGGTGGAGCCTGGTGATCTGCTCTTTAACAAGCCCTCCACATGATGCTCATGCTGATGTCTGGGAATCTCTAGAGTAACAACAAGTCCTGGAAAATCTCTTCACACTGAACCTACTTATTAGGATGAGTTTATCCTATTGACATCTTGGCTTCCCCAGAGAGAGGGAGCTGAGCACTCTGAAATTTGGCTACAGCCTCCCCTACCACATATGGAGGCTCGGGGCTCTCCTCAGAGACCATCAGTGAGCAGAGAGGGCAGAAGGGCAATGGGGTGTTTGCCCTTATCTTGGAAGCAGTTTAATTCAGCTCTCAGTGAGTGATCACCATTAGAATGAGGAGATCAGCATTAGAGTCTAAGTAAATCTCCTTGGTTGTGATAAATATGCTCCACTCTGCTAAAAATGCTGTTTATCCTCTGCAGTTCTGAGCCACTCATGTCTTCAATGAGGGGTCATAGCTGTCAATACTGATGATGGGGGAGTTTACCCTCCATGAGCCAGCACCAGCAGCCCTATTAACTTCCCCAGCACACAGAGATATGAACCCTACCGACTGCATGAGGGGTCGGGTAATGAATCTGACAGTTGGCTTGGTTTGTAAAACCCTGCGTCATGATTCCTTCTTAGCTGCAGGAGACCTACTCAGAGATTTTCTGTGGAGTCTTTCTATGGGAAGGAGTTGGGGTCAAAATAGAGATGGGAGTTACTCACATCGTCCTTGGACCACAGGATCCCAAGGGAGAGTTGACAAAGAGACGGTGGCTGAAAACTGAGCCTTGGGGGATGTCTATAAGTAGAGGTCCCAGGGAGGAGAGACAATGGTGGAGACAGATGAAGAATGGGTCAGGAAGACAAGAGAAGTGCAGGGCCACGTAAAACCAGTGACAACTTGTCACAGTGAAGGAAACAGTCCATTGTCTAAAATGCTTCAGAAAGAAGGACAATGAGTCCAAAGGTGAGACGTGAGTCGGAGCGACCATCATCAGCAGTATCGCTCCTCACTGAGGGCAGAGCACAGGGCTTTGGGATGAAGCCCGCTCCTGGTCAGGAGGCTGGGGGATGGGGATGGGGTGGGAGATGGTCATCACCTGCTGCCCTCAATTCTCCCAGGAGGCAACTGTGTATCTATTCTCTCCCTCTTTGGAGAGAATCTCCAATCACCAATGAGAATCTCCTCATCCTTAGAGGAGATTTGATCAAGGAAGAATGGATCTAAGGAAGTCTGTCAGGACACGTGGCCCCTGCGTGCTTTGTTGCCTGCTCTTGCGGTTAGGTCTTCTGAAGACTCTCTTGCTTTTAGTAGCTTAACAAGCTGCATTTTTCAGTTAGTTTGCAAATGGCCCTGTCCCCCTGTTCTATTCTTGGTTTTACTGATCTCCTGGGTTGTGAGATATTTTTTTTCCCTCCCTAATTGGAGCCAAATTCTTCTGTCCTGAGGTCCACCATTTAGATGGTAGCCACGCTAAATGGCTACCATGAAGGCTGTTTCCATGTGAAACTGGGGAGCAAAGGGCACAAGAATGGTCCTACTGGGCCACCCTGCCCTTGGGCCCTTGGGGTGAACCTGTTTCTGCAGCAGATGACAGCAGCCTGGGCCCTTGGGGGCTTATGACACACGGACTACCTTGGAGGATTAATGGTGGCTCTGAATACCATGTCCAGGTAGTGATACATTACTCTGACTTTCCCAGTGCCTGCTCATCCCAGGACACAGGCCTCTTCACAGCTACCATGGCTTTGTGTGAAGCTGGAGAAGGTGAGGAGAGTAGAGACAGATAAGGATGGTGGCATACCTGTCCCAGGCAGTTGGAATGTAGATGTGTTGACTGGAGCTCAGGCAGCCATCTTGGAAAATAAGGAAAAATCAGATATTGAGGAACTCTTGGAAGCAAGACAGAGGACTCTCCTTCCCTTATAACCATGAATGATGATACCGGCTCTGGACCACACTGCTCCACTCTCCAGTTTTCTGATGGACAGTAGCTTGTCTTAGTGTGAGCTCCTGTGGATTGTGTTTTGTGGTCACTCACAGCTGATTTGTCTCACCCAATGTAACTTCATTGGGTGTGTTTCTTCCACATGTGTTGTGCTGACTGAACAGAGCAGCTTCCCTCTGGGTCTTCAGAAAACAACATGCTCAGGAGACCCCTGGGGCTGCTGACACTGCAGATGCCAATCCCCAGGCTGGGGATGGGGCCTGGGATTCTGCCAGGGGATGCCAGGTATATGCAGCTTCCTGACCACACCTGGGGCCTAGAAATCCTCTGCCTCAAGTCTCAACCCAGGTGTTCTCACCACCACACCTAGGGCAGCTCCTGTCTGGCTCTGCCCACAAGGGCAGCTGCTGGAGAAGAGTGATCAACAGAGAGGATTTTCATTTGATGGGTCAGCAAGGAGCGGGGACTCTGCTGTGATGTTGGTCCTGGAGGAAACCCATCACCTCCCCTCACCTGCCTGCTCTTGTGAGCTTCGTTTCACAGCAGGAAACTGGGACATCATTGTAACATCAGAAGTCCAGGAAGGGTACAAAGAATGAGTTAACAGTTTCATGCTTTCTTAATCTTTGAAGTAGGTTTTCTGCAGCATTTGCTGCATTTTCAGAGTGCTTTACCTTCTGTCTTCCAAAGCTGGTTAGAAATCACAGGATGCTGCAGCTTAGGATCCTCATACCAGAGGATGCTCATTGCCCTTCCTGACCATGGGCCAGCCTAGACTCAGAGGGTCACTCTCCCTCCAGCCCCTCCCACCCTCCCTGTGGCTTCTGCACAGACTCTCAATGTAAATGTGAGATGTGGGGCCTAGACAGGTGGGCAGGGCTGCAGGAACTGTCACCACAACTTCTTGCTGGGGGCCCACAGTCCTCAGCGCCCTCTCCCCAGAGGCCCACCAGCCTGCAAGGTGGTTAAGAACAGTTGCCAGGCAGTTGCACGTTCAAATCCTGGCTCTTCCATGTATTAGCCATGTGACCTGAAGAAATGACTGTCTCTGTGGGCCCAGAGGGTGCTGCAGGTGAGGGGCCACATGGGGAGGGCAGTGTTGCAGGCGGGGCCTGTGGGCCTGGGGCAGGGAGTGACAGGAGAATGGCTGAGGGAGAGCGAGGTCAGTTTTGGAGGAGGCTCTGCATCTGGCAGAGCTGGTCAGAAGCCCAAGAACCTGACTCAGGTTGGAGTAAGGGAGGGAGTGGCTCCCCATAGGCTGCAGGTATGGCTGGATCCAGGGCCTCAGTTGGTTCTGCCTCTTCACCTCTGGGCTCTGAGAGGCACCAGCCTCATGTGCCTCTGTGGCAGCAAGTCAGCAACCTGCAGCCCATGTACCTCTTCCCAGCACCCCATTATTAGCCTCTCAGCCCCACAGGTCACTGGGATTCCCCATGGTTGGGTCAAGTATTACAGGCACCATCAGACATGTCTGAGTCAATGTACAGTACTGGGTTCGTGATGCTAACACCTGTCCATGGGCTGAGGGGTTTGTAGCCTGCTACTTGGAACCCTGCTCTGTCACTTTTGAGCTTTGGGACCCAAGGCAGTTACTGCACCTCTTCTTGGGTCTGATGTCCACCTGCAGATTGTGGGTGAGCGTAGCACCTGCTCACAGGCTTGAGAAAGGTGCGGTCCCTATCCTTGAAAGAGGCACCACACAGGTAAGGAGGCATGCAGTGAACTCAAGCAGTTGTCATCAGTAATGTGATGTTTCAAGTGCTGCCAAGGGCCAGTTTGCGTCTTATCTCACTGACCCTCGCTAAGTGACCCCCACTCCTGCAGATGTTGTATCTCTAGAATCTCTAAATTACCTGGAGGTCATGTCACCTGTGGTGATTTTCAGGCACGTTCATGCATCTGGCAATCAACTGGGCATGGAGACCCATCAAACCATTTGAGTTCCTACTGCATACAGCCATGGTATCAGATCATTACTGAGCCCCTACTGTATACACTCACAGTGCCAAGCATTTGCCAAATGCCTACTATGTACATTCACATTGCTAGGTCATTGCTGAGAACCAGCTGTATGCATCCATGGTGCCAGGTCATGGCTGAGCACATACTGGGTACATCTGCCTCAGAACATGATGAGGGCCTGAACCCTCACTCACATACCCTGGCTTTTCCTCAAGGAGAGCAACCTGGTGCTCTGATTCATCAGGGAGCAGGTGCACATATCCAAGAACCATCCCTCATCCATCCAAACATGCAGCTGGTTGAAATTTTGAACTATGAAAAAATGAAACAATTTTTCAAAGCCAGCCTAATCTCTATTTCTTCATCCAAAATAACTGCTTGCACCACATCCAATCCGAGTCAATTCTAAGTAAATGTGGTCACGTCAAGACTGGACTTGGTCAGTTCAGGATGTGCCTCCCTCCATCCTCTCCTGGGAGGTGTGGGTCTGGATGCATCTGGATCCTGGACCATTATCTCCCTCCTCACAGCCATCTGCAGTGACATCCATCACAAGCTGTCCTTGTGGGTGGTATTTGGATGGGTAGACAGATGACAGGTGGATGATGGATAGATGGATGTAGGAGGAGACAGCTCTGAACAGCTGTGTACAATGTACTTGGAGTCACTTCTCCAAGCCCCACTGCAGGGCTGCCTTGGAGGCTAATTCTGTGATCACCTCTTTTGGTCATTTCCTCTCTGGCCAGTGTTAGAGAAGCGAGGACCCATCTGGCTGAAACCACAACCTCACTACCACCAGAAAAATTTTTTTAGCAAATCAGCCCAGCAAAGGGAAATGGGACTGTCCACGTCAGATATTGATTTCTCCCTGGTTACTCTGAAGAAGCCCTGGGGAGGATAGGAAAAATCGATAGAAAGTTAAAATGAGTAATGGAATTGCAGTTTTCTTACAAGACAGATTAAATTGAGACGAATTAAAATAGAGTGGGTACCTAGGCAGTGCTGTATTCCCTGGTGGCTCAGAGTGTAAAGAATCTGCCTGCAATGCAGGAGACCCGGGTTCGATTCCTGGATAGGGAAGTTCTGCTGGAGAAGGGGTTGGCAACCTACTCCAGTATTCTTGTCTGGAGAATCCCATGGACAGAGGAGCCTGGAAAGCTACAGTCCATGGGGTCGCAAAGGGTCAGATGTGCCTGAGCTGTTAACACTGTCACTTTTGTGGGTGGTGTTTGGAGAAAAGAAGCACTGCTGGCTCATGCAAGGAATGACTCCATGTGTGGATCAGTATCTGCCACAAATAAGAATCACCTGGGGAAATTTAAGACTCCTAATTTCCAAACTGTGCCTCAGACGAAGTTATACTAGGATCTCTGAAGGTGGCAGTCAGGATACAGTCATTCCAAAACTTTTCTGGGATTCCAATGGACAGCTATTTGGGGAATCACTGGCTAGAGCTTTGCCATCCCTCTTCGGCCCTGGAGGTTTCTGTCTCACTCCAACCTGGGTGCAGGGTAGAGTGGGGAGTGGGCTGAGCTCAGGGCAGTCCCAAGCTCCCCTGGACCTGCTGTGACTCTGAGCCATCCTTTGTCCTTCCTCCGCTGAGCCGTGGTCTCTGCTGGCCAGAGAGCCCAGAATACACACCTTTGTCTTTAGCCAGGTCCTTCTCCCAGGCCAAAGTCTTAGATGGGCCTGAAGAGTGACATTCATGTCCTAGACATTGAGCCTCCATTTCTCTCTTTCTAGCCTCTCCTGTGGCCCAGAGGTGGCTTCATTTCTGATGTCCTGAGGGTGGGTTATGCCTCCTGGCTTCAGCCAGAGTGATTGGTTCAAGGATGGGCATGTGACTCAAGCAAGACTCTATGATTNTGACATTCATGTCCTAGACATTGAGCCTCCATTTCCCTCTTTCTAGCCTCTCCTGTGGCCCAGAGGTGGCTTCATTTCTGATGTCCTGAGGGTGGGTTATGCCTCCTGGCTTCAGCCAGAGTGATTGGTTCAAGGATGGGCATGTGACTCAAGCAAGACTCTATGATTCAAACATGGAAGCCCTGACATCATGGTTGAATAACTTGGATGGTAGTTGATTTTACTTGAGACTTCTGAGTCTGAGCTAGAGGGACTGGGGGATGTTAAGGTTGATCTGTTGAACACAGATTCTCTGAGAATAAATCCAGCACAGAGAAAGAGAGGAGAAAATGAACCCTAGTAATGGCATCTGGTCCCATCACTTCATGGGAAATAGATGGGGAAACAGTGGAAGCAGTGTCAGACTTTATTTTTGGGGGCTCCAAAATCACTGCAGATGGTGACTGCAGCCATGAAATTAAAAGATGCTTAATCCTTGGAAGAAAAGTTATGACCAACCTAGATAGCATATGCAAAAGCAGAGACATTACTTTGCCAACTAAGGTCTATCTAGTCAAGGCTATGGTTTTTCCAGTAGTCATGTATGAATGTGAGAGTTGGACTGTGAAGAAGGCTGAGCACCGAAGAATTGATGCTTTTGAACTGTGGTGTTGGAGAAGACTCTTGAGAGTCCCTTGGACTGCAAGGAGATCTAACCAGTCCATTCTGAAGATCAGTCCTGGGATTTCTTTGGAAGGAATGATGCTAAAGCTGAAACTCCAGTACTTTGGCCACCTCATGCAAAGAGTTGACTCATTGGAAAATACTCTGATGTTGGGAGGGATTGGGGGCAAGAGGAGAAGGGGACAACAGAGAATGAGATGGCTGGATGGCATCACCGACTCAATGGACATGAGTCTGAGTGAACTCCGGGAGTTGGTGATGGACAGGGAGGCCTGGTGTGCTGTGATTCATAGGGTCACAAAGAGTCGGACATGACTGAGCTACTGGACTGAATGTCATTTGAGCCCCTGAATCAAGCCAGGCCTGAAAGCAATCCTTGTTTCCTGCTAGGTGCATCAGTAACACCTCTTTTCACTTAAGCTGGCTAGGTGTTGGTTTGCTTTCATTGCTCACAACATTAAGGATCCTGAAAAACACAATGGCCTGCAGCTTCTCATTATATGATTCTCGTCCTGCCCATAGCCAGTCTCTAGATACATCATGTTCTGCCTCCTCTTGGAGCTAAAGTGACAAAGAAAGATCTTAAAGGAGCTCAGTACAGGGATCCAGATGACCTGGTTCAAACCCTGGTCCTGCCACTCATGAGTTGTGTAATGTTAAGCAAGTTACTTATCCACACATGCTTCAATATCCTCGTCCAAACTACAGAACATTAATGGTACTGGGTTCAGTAAGATGTCTTTACTCATAAGGACAGATTAAGGATCAAATGAGATGGTTGTTCAGTTGCTAAGTCATGTCTGACTCTTCACAGCCCCACGCACTGGAGCGCGCCAGGCTTCCCTGTCCTTCACTATGTCCCAGAGTTTGCTCAAATTCATGTCCATTGAGTCTGTGATTCCACCCAACCATCTCATCCTCTGTGATCCCCTTGTCCTCCTGCCTTCAATTTTTCCCAGCATCACGGTCTTTTCCCATCAGGTGGCCAAATTAAATGAGGATGTGTAATTTATTTATTTTTTTAATGAATTCTCCATTTATTACTTTTATTCTCACTGAACAACTTTCTTTATATATCCATCTTTTGCTCCAGATCCTACGCAGTCTGCATTTACAGCTTTCTGAGAGTAGAGAAAGGAAAGTGAAGTCGCTCAGTCATGTCCGACTCTTTGCGACCCCATGGACTGTAGCATATCAGGCTCCTCCATCCATGGGATTTTCCAGGCAAGAGTACTGGAGTGGGTTGCCATTTCCTTCTCCAAGGATGTGTATTTAAAACAGAACTGTGTGTGGATACAGTGAAGCTTATGTCAGTGTCAGCACTCATTATGGCAATGATGTTTGTGTCCAAGAGCTCCTCACCCTCCCACCCCAGGCCTTTGCACCTGCTTTTCCTGCTGCCTGGAACGCCGTCTGCTGACATTCCAGGTCATACCTCTTTCAGATGCGAGCTCCCCGAATGTCCGTTTTATGTCCCCAAGTTCCCTGCAATTCTCTGTCCCACTGTCCATCAAAGTTCTATGTCTTTTTTTAATTTAAATTTATTTATTTTAATTGGAGGCTAATTACTCTACAATATTGTATTGGTCCTGCCACACTTCAACATGAATCCGCCATGGGCGTACACTTGTTCCCCATCCTGAACTCCCCTCCCACCTCCCTCCCCGTACTCTCTCTCTGGGTCATCCCAGTGCACTAGCCCCCAAGGATCCTGTATCAAACCTGGACTGGCGATTCGTTTCTTATATGATATTATACATGTTTCCATCAAAGTTCTATATCTTTGGAGCAGTTATTCCTTTGCTGTATCCCTCTCTAGACTGTGAACTTGAAGATGTGATGAATCTATTTTGCTGTGATTTGTAGCTTCAGCACCAAGGACAGAGCCTGGCCCCTTAGAAAATACATTAGGAAGGAAGGGAGGGAGAGAGGAAAGAAGGAAGCAATCGAATGGTCTGGTAACTCAGGGACTACTTCATTGGGAAAATGTGACAGATTCCAGGACTGAGAGACACACTGGTGCTCAGGCTGGGAGGAGCAGTCCAAGCCCTTGGAAGTTCAGCACTGGGGCTTAGAGACACCCTGTGACCTGCTCAAAGCTGTAGATGGTCCATATTCTTTTATTATTCTATACAAACTTCGGGTTACAGCATTACAGTTCAACATATGTATAGACATCTGTAGGGCTTCCCAGGTGGTGCTAATGATAAAGAACCCTCCTGCCAATGCACAAGACTTAAGAGACGTGGGTTTGATCCCTGGGCCAAGATTGACCTGCTCAAAGCTGTAGATGGTCCATATTCTTTTATTATTCTATACAAACTTCGGGTTACAGCATTACAGTTCAACATATGTATAGACATCTGTAGGGCTTCCCAGGTGGTGCTAATGATAAAGAACCCTCCTGCCAATGCACAAGACTTAAGAGACGTGGGTTTGATCCCTGGGCCAAGAAGATTCCCTGGAGGAGGAAATGCCAACTCACCTCAGTAGTCTTGCTTGGGAAATCCCATGAACAGAGGAGCTTTGAGAGCTATGATTCATAGGGTTGCAAAGAGTTGGACACAACTGATGCTGCTTCACATGCACACATGCATCTGTATACACCAGATGGTCCACATTCCTGATCACTTAATCAGGAGAGCACTCACCACTGGGCCTACTCAGCACCTGCTGCTGCAAAGCTCCAGCAAGGTCTGCACTAGGCACAGTTCAGTTCAGTTCAGTTGCTCAGCCGTGTCGGACTCTTTGTGACCCCAAGAATCGCAGCACGCCAGGTCTCCTTGTCCATCACCAACTCCCGGAAGCTCACTCAGATTCAAGTCCATCGAGTCAGTGATGCCATCCAGCCATCTCATCCTCTGTCGTCCCTTTCTCCTCCTGCCCCCAATCCTTCCCAGCATCAGAATCTTTTCCAATGAGTCAACTCCTCGCATGAGGTGGCCAAAGTACTGGAGTTTCAGCTTTAGCATCATTTCTTCCAAAGAAATCCCAGGGCTGATCTCCTTCAGAATGGACTGGTTGGATCTCCTTGCAGTCCGAGGGACTCTCAAGAGTCTTGTCCAACACCACAGTTCAAAAGCATCAATTCTTCAGCGCTCAGCTTTCTTCACAGTCCAACTTTCACATCCATACATGACCACAGGAAAAACCATAGCCTTGACTAGACGGGCACAGGGGATGGTTTAAACACATCGTGGGGAGAAGCAATGGACTGTAATAGGCACATGACTGTATTACAAAGGACCTGTATCCTTTTTTCCTTCTAAATACATTTCAACATAATGAGCTTTTAATTAAAACTAAGGCAGGTGTCTCTCTGCTAAGATCATGCATAAGAAATAAGAGGATGGAGATGATGCTAAGAGATATTGATAATGCAGAGTAATTATGATGTTCCATGAGATGCATTTTGTTCTTGGAACTGAAATTGACTTTGATGGCTTTCAAAGCCTTGGTGCATTTTTAATCCATGCAGAGACTCTAGTTTTCTGGGCTCTACCAGGATTACTGGGGACCAGAAACCTACTGGGAGCTTGAACAGAACTGTTGTGAGGAGATGGTCCATCTCCCAAGCCTGTCCCACGATGGGCAGCATGGGGCAAGGGTGGGTATTTGGAGTCTGGGTGCAGAGGATGAGGGTCCCAGTCCCATCATGGCTGAGCTGAAAGTCATCTCCATGATGCAGAAGGGTTGATCACCTCCCAAGGAACCCAAGTCCAAGGCTGTGCTGCACTCATGGATCACACTTGTCTGCCAAGGACGAGTCAAAGTTCTCTGAGTTCAAGCTACAGAACTGGACTCTGGCCAGTGCCAAGCATCAGAAAACTTGGAGACACTTGGAAATTTAATGGATTTTAATTCAGAGCCTAAGAATTTCCTTTCCTCTCCTGATCCCCTATGTGTGCTCTGTGAAGCAAAGTGAGCGGGGAGCTCAGAGTGGTTTCCAGCAACATCCATGAAACAGCCTCCTTGCCCCACCCGGGGTTAGAGCTCCTCTCGGGGACCTGGCAGATGACACAACCTCCCAGGGTCACCTTCCTCCATCGGCCCCAGCCTGGCAACTTATCCATAGCTTGATGAGTGCTGACCTACAGCAGGGAGAGCCTTCCCAGGCTGCTGTAAAGGTGAAGAATAAAAATGCTCCCAGGATAGAAGGTGCAAGTGCAGCGTCGCTCCCTGTCTTTCATCAACAGCCTCCTCATGAAGGTCTCTGGCCTTGTCTTTTCTCTGAGCTGTCAGGGTGGATATAGTAAGCTTAGTCTTCCTAGAGTCTGTCAACAGTCACATCATCTCAAAGAAGCCCCACTTCCAGTAATGAGAGGGGCTTTTGGGAAGGCCTAGGAAATGGCGTGGAACCAGGGAAGGTTTGTGGAGTAAGTCAAGAAGGGGGTCCATGCAAGTTCTTTTTTATCTAAGAGATAAAGTCTTCATTGCAAAGTATTTATTGCACCTGTGATGCTGGAAAAGAAATACACACAAAGGTTATTTTATTTAAATATCTTGATGGTCTTCTCTGGAAGACTGAAGGATGGTGATTTAGAATTATGACATGCTATACAAACAAGTACTCAGACTGCCACTATAGTGCCCAGATCTTTCTCTGAGATCCAAGTACTATAGCTGAGCTGCTGATCCATCTCAACACTCCCACCCTGGTTTCCAAACATGTTGTGTCTCCCAGAGTATCTGACTCTTAGGCTCCAGGGACATGCTGGGTCCATATCTAGCTCTTACCATATCTTATGACCAAGTCNCTCTGAGATCCAAGTACTATAGCTGAGCTGCTGATCCATCTCAACACTCCCACCCTGGTTTCCAAACATGTTGTGTCTCCCAGAGTATCTGACTCTTAGGCTCCAGGGACATGCTGGGTCCATATCTAGCTCTTACCATATCTTATGACCAAGTGTGGGGCTGAGTCAGCTTGTGTATGTGTTACAGGTGTGCCAACCACGTGGCTAACCTATGGGTGTGCATCAGAGACCCCTCCTCACCTTCTCTCAGAGCCGAGGCTTCCCTGTCAGCCCTGGGCAAGGCCTGGTGCTCACTCTGATTGAGTCAAATGAGGTCATGTGACCATCTCTGACCCAATCACTGCAGCCAGGATATAGCCAGTGGAGAGTGTAAGAGCCTTTCCTGTTGACCCTGGGACAAACACTGACACTCACCCTGACTGGACATGCTGAGATCATGTGATCAGCTCTAGACCAATTGTTGCGGTCAGGGCAGAGCTCACTTGGCCTCACCTGCTTCTTGCAGCCAGGATATAGCCAGTGGAGAGTGTAAGAGCCTTTCCTGTTGACCCTGGGACAAACACTGACACTCACCCTGACTGGACATGCTGAGATCATGTGATCAGCTCTAGACCAATTGTTGCGGTCAGGGCAGAGCTCACTTGGCCTCACCTGCTTCATAGCCCCGGCTGGAGCCAAAGGCGCCCCACCTGGATCGCAGGTCTGAGCATGGAGGGCAGGTTCCTCCATGAAATTTGAGGGCGTTCCTAGAAGGAGAGGTGGATGCTGGGAGCCTGCCCATGGGTGTTATCAACTAATCTGGGTCAGTGCCAGTGAGGCACCCAACTGCCCCCTTATGGAGCCTGAAGGGTGGAGAAGAGGTGACTCAGCTTGGAAAGGAGAAACACTCCATCGTGAAACACAAAGCTCTAAAATCACTCAGAGGAAAACATAAGAAACTTGCAGGAACATCTAGAAGACCAAACATTGGGATACCACAGCCCCTGTGTCCAGATGAGGTGAACACACTCCTGTGATAATAGGTCTGTCTTTAGTTGGAGAAAGTGCCCAAACTGGCTTCCCTACCATTCACCCTCTAATAGGGAGAATCCACATCAGCAGTTAAGGGACAGGGAGCTGAAAAGGCAAAGGCTGAGCGCCACAGAGCACTCAGACCTCCACCCACTTCAAGAAATGTCTGGGTCTCAGCCTTTCCTGACCTTTTCTTCATGAGCAGGGTTGCCTCTCCCAAGCCCCCTGGGAAGCCCTCCCAGACTCCAGTCTGCCCCTGATTGCTCTTTTCTTTCTGAGCTCCCATAGTACAGGGTAGAACTCATCTCATTCCTATGTCTTGCAGTTGGCCTCACTCACCTAGGATAATGGGATTGCTGAATGGAAGTCATGAGTCACTTCCATCCCAGGGCATCTGACATCCCTGCCAAGCACTTCCTCCTTCTGACTTAATGATAGCCCAGGTCCTGGGGTGATTGGGTGAGAGGGGCCCTTATGCCAGTCCATGATTGGTGTGTGGCACAAGCAAGAAATGGACAATTGTTCTAAGTCACTGAGATGTGGAGATTCTATGTGAATGCTGAAAATGTATTAGTCAAAATAAGCTCTTATAATAGACTGCAGTCTTGGATGGCAAGCAAAAGTTCCTACACAGCCACATTTAGTTTATCTATTTCACAGGCTTAAGATTGACCTTGTTATGTTGTATTCCAGCCCTCAAAGCTGGAACCCACATTTCCTGGAACATCCTCTTCTGCAAGGATCAGAGTTTGTTTATTACTTACATCTGACACATCTATTTGGTAGCTGTAATGTGTTTACTCTTATTTTCAATCAGTCTTTAAATAACTTTTTTTTTTCATCAGTGTGTGCTTCAGTAGTCTCTTTTGGGTTTGGATGCAAACATTTTAACAGCTGCTTCCCTTGTCCAGCCTCATTCACCCCTCTCCTACCAGTATTACTTAAGGTCTTCTCCAAAATACATAACTTGACCTTGAATCTTTGCTCCAGACCTGCTTATGGAGAGATGTAAACTAAAATGATACATATTAGAAATAAACCCACCAGGACTTAAATTAATAGTGGGATGTGATGGATGAAGAAATCATGGATGAAGTCTAAACTGTTGACTGGAACATGGAGACAGCAGTGCTATAAAGATGTGGATTATATCAAAAAGAACCATTACATAATTGGGGATATGCTGCTAAAATCTTGATGGGCACACTATCTGAGCTCTTCCTTAGCAGCCATGGATAAAGGGTTGTGAATCTTTCTAGAATTTCAAAAGCCTGAAACTCCTCATGTCCCCATTGAGTCTTTTCAAGTTTACCTTAGAGCATTAGAGGATTCTTCTTTCTATTATCTATCAGCAATGGATTATTCAAATAGCTTCCAATGAGCACCATTCATTTCTGTGTAAAAAGTCCACTGTCCCAGAAATAATTTCTGGGACAGAAATTGAAAATGAGCTGCCTCATTTTCAGCCACACATGACTTTGTTAAAGTTCCTCTTAGGAATTAAATTTCCATGCTTGGTCTCTACTTAATGGTGACTTCATGGCAGAATTTAGTTAAATTTGCTTCAGTCCTTTGTGAAATAAAAATACGGGCATTTACAATCAACAAATGGATTTTTACAACTTTGTTTGCCCTTACTTGGAACTGTCAAAAGTATTATGGTTGGGAAGTTTACCCTTTTTTCCCAAATGTGCATACCACAAGAAAAATATGGGTAGTTTTGGCAAAAGCTTCTTCTTTGGGGATCTTCTCCAATAAACTATCACTCCAAAGTCCACATATTATTCATAACATTTGCCCCTGGTTCTCAAAGCACTTGCAGATTAAATAATCTCACTGAGGCACCCATTCATCCTATAATATTTTTGTTTTATAGAGAAAATTTTAAGATATATTTTTCTTCCACATACTAAGACATAAAAACAAGTCTCAATAAATTTAGAAAGTTAGAAATTACATTAAACATCTTTTCTGACCACAATAGTAAGAACCTAGAAATCCATTACAGAAAGAAAAATGGAAAAAGACAAACATGGGATAGCAAATAATGTGCTACCAAAAAACCAATGGGCCAATGAAGAAATCTAAGGGAAAATCAGAAAATACCTTGAGACAAATAAAAATAAAAGCACAGTTTTCCCATATGTATGGGATGCAGCCAAAACAATTCTAAGAAGGAAGTTTATAGCAATATAGGCCTACCTCCAGAAATAAGAAAAATCTCAAAATGGCCTAACCTCCCATCTGAAAGAATTTTTAAAACATAAGCAAAGCCCAAATTCAGTAGAAGGAAGGAAATAACAAAGATCAGAGCTGAACTAAAAACAATATAGGCCCAAAAACTGATAAAAATGATCAATGAAACCAAGAGCTAATTTTTGAAAAGATAAACAAAATTTTGTCACAAAGAAGGCTTGTGAAGAAAAAAATAGAGAGAGCACTCAAACAAAATAATAATTGAAGTCTGTTGTAGTTTAAAATGAGTAAAAGGAGAAATGTCTATTTAGTTCTTTGGCCCATTTTTTGATTGGGTCGTTTATTTTTCTGGAATTGAGCTGTATAAGTTGCTTGTATATTTTTGAGATTAGTTGTTTGTCAGTTGCTTCATTTGCTATTATTTTCTCCCATTCAGAGGGTTGTCTTTTCACCTTGCTTATAGTTTCCTTTGTTGTGCAGAAGATTTTAATTTTAATTAGATCCCATTTGTTTATATTTGCTTTTATTTCCAGTATTCTGGGAGGCGGATCATTGAGGATCCTGCTGNCTCTACACATCTGTGTCTCTTTTGCTGTCTTGCACACAGGGTCCTCATTACCATCTTTCTAAATTCCATATATATGTGTTAGTATACTATATTTGTGTTTTTCTTTCTGGCTTACTTCACTCTGTATAATCAGTTCCAGTTTCATCCATCTTATTAGAACTGATTCAAATGTATTCTTTTTAATGGCTGAGTAATACTCCATTGTGTATATGTACCACAGCTTTCTTATCCATTCATCTGCTGATGAACATCTAGGTTGTTTTATATCCAGTTTTTCTATTATTATATGCCCTTGGCCAGCAGCTATTGTCTAACCTCAGTTTTCCGGTCTATAGACTAAGAAAATACCATTTACCCATATTTCAAGATTTTTACGAAAGTAATATATCTTAAACACAGAAGTGATTGGAACATGGTTAACAATTCAAGGGGATGAGTGCTGGAAAAGAAATTAAAGATCAAGTGATTTGCTCGTTTCAACAATTTTTGACTGATGATATCCCATGTAACCACCATAATGGTTTTCCATCATAAAATGGTCCAATCATGTCCTACAGTTTCAGAGGTAAGAGAAATGTGTTTGCCTTTTTTTTTTTTTTTTTGGTGACATATACAATTGGATCTATTCTAGAAATGCAGGTGTACTGATGGATAAAGATATAAATTTAATCACTTGCAACCATGTGCTACAACATTGCACTGTCTTTCTAGCTAACAATGTCAGGCAGGGTATCCTTTTGCTTTTTTACCATCTGCTTTCCCACTGGCTAAGGATATATCCTTGTGTTTCAATCATTTTATGAAAAAACTTAATGGAACCTGGGTTGGAACGAACAAAATTGCTGATTCTCCATGGAGTCAACAAACTGTATGCATTGTTCTGTTCCTGTCATTACAATTACTCAGAATTCACTATTTAGTTCCTTTGTAATCTGACCTTTCAAGATATGTGCTGATAGATATCGATTTCAGGTAGATTTCTGGGAACAAGGTAATATGTTACAGTGTGTGCATAGTCATATTATGAAAAGTAAGATGCAATTAAGCAGGGCAGAGCTGCCAATTTATTGCCCAATGCAGTTGACATGTTACATGCAACATATCTGATGCAAGAGTGGAGTGAAAGATAAAAATACCTACTGCTTACTGTTAAACAGAAGAAAAGCATCTCTATTTACATAAGCTCATTCTATAACATTTTTATAAAGTGTTTTATGGAATCACCAACTATTGAGTTACCAGAGATATAGCCTTATAAATAACTGCAAAGCAAGTCATATACCTACCTATCTGTATTTTTCCCATTAAACTATGCCATCATACATATCTAATGTATGTACATACTTATTCAGTATAAGAATAATTTCAAACATTATTAATCTTTCACTGAATTATGTCCACAAAAAACTAAATAAGTGAATTATTCAAAATCATTTTATATGTGCAAAGTTGTTTAGTGTCATAACAATAAACTTTGACCCTAAAATTGTGGTTATCCTCTGCATGTAATAATTGAATTATGTTTTTTCGGAACCTTATGCTCCAAGACTAAGCTATCACCCTTAGGAAGGAGATGAAAGTTTCCTCCATAACAAAAAGATTACTATTGAGCTGACTTATCTGCCTGCTCTTAAGAAAATTATGCTGGATAGTTTCTTTATTTTAATGCTGGTATTTTACAGTAAGAGAAAGAATACTAAAATTGAAATTTACTTAATGCCACAAAACCCAGACCCTATTAGGCCTTGAAATTTATGTTATTGTTGTTTAGTCTCCAACTTGTGTCCAGCTCTTTTGTGACCCATAGACTGTAGCCCTCCTGGCTCTTCCATCCATGGGATTTCCCAGGCAAGAATGCTGGAGTGGGTGGCCACTTCCTTCTCCAGGGGAACTTCCCATTCTAGGGATCAAACCCACGTCACTTGTGTCTACTCCACTGGCAAATGCGTTCTTTACTAATGAGCCACCTACGAAGCCCTTGGAATTTATACTTGCCAGAAAAGAAAAGACCCAGGAGATGTCATGGAATATATGAAGAATATCCTTTTCCAGAACAGAGACTTGAAGGAAGACAAAAGAGAGGCTGGCATACAGCATTAGGCATGTCTCCCGACAATGTGGAATATATGAAGAATCTCCTTTTCCAGGACAGAGATCTGAGGGAAGAAGAAAGACAGGCTGGCGTATATCTTTGAGTATGTTCCTGTTCCCCTTGGGAAAGGGGAAAAAAAGATCCACATGGCTGTGGGAAATCTGAGGCTACTGCAGAGCAAAGCACCCAAGTGTTAAGAGAAAGCCTTCAAATGATTAGTTCTAAGGAGGTGAGGGGCAGTGGCATGGGCTGTAGATGTGAAATGTCTGCAGAGATGAGTCTGATGCTTTTTCCCTGTCTTCTTCTCAGCTGCCTGGGGAGTGTGGGGTCCCAGGTGTCCCTGCTTGCTGTGGGACTACCAGGCTGAGGCTCAGCTCTGGTCCTAGGAAACAAGATGTCTGTGGTATATGGAGGAAACAATTTCTTCTACCTTTTTTATATCTCTGGATGTTTCCAAGAACTAACCTGATATAATCATGAACTCCTTATTGCCACATTCAGACTTAAAATGAAGAAAGTGGGGAAAACCACTAGACCATTCAGGTATGACCTAAATCAAATCCCTTATGATTATACAGTGGAAGTGAGAAATAGATTTAAGGGACTAGATCTGATAGACAGAGTACCTGATGAACTATGGATGGAGGTCTGTGACATTGTAAAGGAGAAAAAGGGATCAAGACCATCCCCAAGAAAAAGAAATGCAAAAAGGCAAAATGGCTGTCTGAGGAGGCCTTACAAATAGCTGTGAAAAGAAGAGAAGTAAAAAACAAAGGAGAGGGGGAAAGATATAAGCATCGGAACACAGAGTTCCAAAGAATATCAAAGAGAGATAAGAAAGCCTTCCTCAGCGATCAATGCAAAGAAATAGAGGAAAACAACAGAATGGGAAAGACTAGAGATCTCTTCAAGAAAATTAGAGATACCAAGGGAACATTTCATGCAAAGATGAGCTCAATAAAGGACAGAAATGGTATGGACCTAACAAAAGCAGAAGATATTAAGAAGAGGTGGCAAGAATACACAGAAGAACTGTACAAATGAGATTTTCATGGACCTGATAATCATGATGGTGTGATCACTCACCTAGAGCCAGACATACTCCAATGCAAAGTCAAGTGGGCCTTAGGAAGCATCAAGAGCAAAGCTAGTGTAGGTGATGGAATTCCAGTTGAGCTATTTCTAATTCTAAAAGATGATGCTGTGAAAGGTCTGATCAATATGTCAGTAGATTTGGAAAACTCAGCAGTGGCCACAGGAATGGAAAAGGTCAGTTTTCATTCAAATCCCAAAGAAAGGTAATGGCAAAGAATGCTCAAACTACCACACAATTGCACTCATCTTACATGCTAGGAAAGTAATGCTCAAAATTCTCCAAGTCAGGCTTCAGTAATCATGAACCATGAACTTTCAGAAGTTCAAGCTGGTTTTAGAAAAGACAGAGGAACCAGAGGTCAAATTGCCAACATCTGTTGGATCATGGAAAAAGCAAGAGAATTCCAGAAAAACATCTATTTCTGCTTTATTGACTATGCCAAAGCCTTTGACTGTGTGGATCACAACAAATTGTGGAAAATTCTGAAAGAGATGGGAATAGCAGACCACCTGACCTGGCTCTTAAGAAATCTGTATGCAGGTCAGGAAGCAACAGTTAGAACTGGACATGGAACAACAGACTGGGTCCAAATAGGAAAAGGAGTACGTCAAGGCTGTATATTGTCACCCTGCTTATTTAACTTCTATGCAGAGTACATCATGAAAAATGCTGGGCTAGAGGAAGCACAAGCTGGAATCAAGATTGCCAGGAGAAATATCAATAACCTCACATATGCAGATGACACCACCCTTATGGCAGAAAGTGAAGAGGAACTAAAAAGCCTCTTGATGAAAGTGAAAGAGGAGAGTGAAAAAGTTGACTTAAAGCTCAACATTCAGAAAACTAAAATCATGGTATCTGGTCCCATCACTTCATGGCAAATAGATGCAGAAACAGTGGTTGACTTTTTTTTNGCTTTTGGCTGGGGCTGGAACTTCCTGATAGGAGGCAGAGAGATGAGTGGAAGATGACAAACTTTAAATGCATTTATATAAGTTTCATGCTGAAGTATAATGTATTCCTGAGATTGTCATAGCATGAGAGGGAGAGGGAAATATTAAAAGCTGAATCTAGAGAGGTAAGAAAAAAAAAGATGATTTTTGTATGTTATATCAATTTTATAGCAGTTCAAGATAGTTTTTCTGAGAGAAATTAAGACATTAATTAAGACATTTTCTGAGAGAAATTAAGAAATTAAGAGAAATTTTGTATGAAATATGAAAAAGTCAAAAATATCTGCATTAGCAAAACTGTTCACCAAAGTAAATAGGAGGGTGAAAAGCTGAGTTTGAATAGGTTGAACTGGAAATACTTCTAGGGCATCTAATTTGAGCGTTCCTCTAGGCAGAAGGCAATGGCACCCCACTCCACTGCTCTTGGCTGGAGAATCCCATGGACGGAGAAGCCTGGTGGGCTGCAGTCCATGGAGTCGCTAAGAGTCGGACATGACTGAATGAGTTTACTTTCATTTTTCACTTTCATGCATTGGAGAAGGAAATGGAAACCCACTCCAGTGTTCTTGCCTGGGGAATCCCAGGGATGGCAGAGCCTTGTGGGCTGCCGTCTATAGGGTCGCACAGAGTTGGACATGACTGAAGCGACTTAGCAGCAGCAGAAGCTAGGCAGCTAATTACATGTGTCTGGAATTTGAGAGTGATCAGAGCTGTAAATATAGATGTGGAGGACAGCAGCACATACATGGTTTTTGAACATATAGGAATTGATGATATTACCTTGGGATAGATAATGAGTAAACTATGTCTGTTAAAAAATCCTGAAGAACACTCACCTTTGTGAGATAAAGGAAGAAAGTGAATTGGAAAAGGAGGCTGAACAAAAGTAGCCAGGTAGGTAGGAGGAAACTCAGGAGGGTGCATGTCACAGAAGTCACAAATGAGAGTCATAAACATAATCAATGTTATTGTTAGAGATCACTTAGGTGATAATAAGGACATCCTTGGTAGCTCAAATGATAAAGAATCTGCCTGAAATATAGGAGACCTGGCTTTGATCCCTGGGTGGGGAAGATCTTCAGGAAAGGGAAATGTTCTCACCTGGAGAATTCCATGGACAGAGGAAACTGGTGGGCTACAGTCCATGGGGTCACAAAGAGTCGGATGTAGCTGAGCAACTAACACTTTCACTTTCAAGTAAAAATAATAAACTAAAAACTGCCCATGCAAGTAAAAAACTTAGGGTTATTATAACAGTGGGATTAAATACTTACAATAAGATGTTAAGAGAACTCACAGTGAAATATATGGCAGAGGGAATGGAGAAAGAGAACCAGAGAGGACCAGCTTAATCACCTCTTTGAAGTCAGTGCTGTGGTGGTCTACTGTTCATTATGGAAATTACATTCTTCATGCCACCTGCCTTGCTTGGGATAGCTAGACTTTGTTTACTCTTTGTCATCTTGTAAGAATCAGTTAAGTCCCATAGCCTCCTTAACTTTTCCCTGATTCCTATGCTTATGCTACTATTTCTTTTTTGAAATGCTATATAATCTACCTCTTTGTTTAAAAGCTGAAAGTATAGGGCAAGATTAGTAGTCTCAAGCAACAGATTATGATTCTAGCTTATTTGAGCAGAGAAAGGGAATGCATTGAGAGAATATAGATGCAAAGACTAGCATATAAGAATGAGATAAAAATATAAAAACAAATAGATTAAAATCAGAAAGCAATGCAGTCACTAAGAAAAATATTAATATCTGTCTAGCACTAGTGGTCACACTTCCACCAGCACCATTGTTTCTGGATGTTTTTGTTGATGACAGCAGTTCACGTATCCCTGGAAGCACCACCCTTTCTACCAGAGAAAATTCTTTATTCTCCCTTCTTTTGTTCAAGCATTGGTCCAAATTAAAAATTCCTAACATCCTTTCCCACCCTTACCCACTGCCATTGGTTGAGCACAGATATTATGACAAGGTCATAAATTCTAGGGAAATGAGAAAAAGTCTGGTATTTTCAGCTTCTAAACTGGGAGGCATGTTCTGCCTCCCACTGAGTCTTAGTTTACATAAAAATCTGTGTAGACAGTCCTCAAAAGTAAGATGAATAACCAAAACAGAAATCACATTTACACAATAATGATTAATTTATCTTTTTTACCCTGCAAGATATTTGTTATCCACCTAAGGAGACCATAAACACTTTTGGCATATTAACCTTGTCTTCAGTTTGTTATCTTCCCCTTGCTGCTAAGTTGCTTCAGTCGTGTCTGACTCTGTGCAACCCCATAGATGGCAGCCCACCAGCCTCCCCAGTCCCTGGGATTCTCCAGGCAAGAATACTGGAGTGGGTTGCCATTTCTTTCTCTAATGCAGGAAAGTGAAAAGTGAAAGTGAAGTCACTCAGTCGTGTCCGACTCTTTGACCCAATGGACTGCAGCCTACCAGGCTCCTCCGCCCATGGGATTTTCCAGGCAAGAGTATACTGGAGTGGGGTGCTATTGCCTTCTCCCATCTTCCCCTTAAGTTAGCGCAATTCTTAGAACATGAGCATTTGATAAATACTCAATGGTGGTTGATCACATTATTAAGCTCACCTCTTCACTCCTTCATAATTCTATATTTCTTGTCAAATGATTTTTCAGTTTCTCTCATTAAAGGACAGAGTCTATTTCCCTGAGCTTTGACTTTGGCTTTATCATGTAGTTTATTTAACAAATGAAGTCAAGTTGAAGTAACTGTGCACAAGCATTAAGCCTGGACTTTAACAAGAGGCCTTGTCCATTTCCCCTTGTGTCTTGTGTTCCTGCCATTGCTGTGAAGTCAATGTACTGGAACTAAACATTGTTCTCAGGTTGGACAAGAAAACTACAAAGAGAAACTTGAGCAGGCAAGCCCCATACATGTCATCAGATCCAAATGAATGTGAGCTAAGTATACACTAATTGTCACATGCTGACAAATTTTGGTGGAATTTGTTATGCCGAGGTAGCTAACTGACACAAATCTTTGGGAGACATTTTTTTTTCCATTTTAAGACAAAAGCTGCATAAAAATGGCAGTTTCATTTTTTAGATTACTTCCACTGAATAAGAGTGAATATATTCCCTCATATATATATGTATATATATATATAAAACCTTTCAAAGTCTGTTTTTAAATGGCACTTTATCTGTATTCAGTATCTCTGTCTCAGTGCCTTTTTATGTAGAAAATTTAAAGAGGCTTCCTTTTTAAGTGTTCTTAATCCTAACAAGCTCAATATACCTGTTACATACTCACTTGTGAAGGTTACAGCTCAAGGTTATCATTGAGTGAATTACATGAAAGGAAAAGAAATCTCCAAATCAGTACTATGTTTGAACTTGCAGTATCTATCCAACTGTGGATGTGAAGAATATTGAACTAAATCACAATTATCTTTTGCTCAAAGTCATATGAGTAAGTCTATACACCTTATAGTCCCTTGGAGTAGGGTACCTTGAGAACTATTGTACCAAGTGACAGAGAAACAATTAAGAAAACAAAAGTTTAAATAAATATTTGAATCAAGGTGTTATTTTCCTTTTTCCTTATTAAAAACTTGTATGACATACTGATATGGATTCAGGCACATAGTAATAGCCAACAAATAAGCACTGCATATTTCATAATTCAATATCAAAAAAGACAGAAGTCACATCAAGACAAAATGTGCAAAAATACTATATTAAACAAAAATTAGTAATAAAAAATAGAAATATCAGAGAAGTGCCATTGTTATATGTTCAGTTTATTGTAGGGAGATAATGTGTTTTAAATGCTACATGATATATAATTGGAACTGGAATAGTTATGTAATTAAGATAGCTTGCTGCTTTCTATTATAATCTCCACCCACTAGAGAGATGACAGATGGATAATTTTAAGCTTTTAGCTGCAGAGAGGGAATGGGCTTATTGCTTCATCTGTCAGGTAAGCCACTTTGCAGTCATCTTCAACTTCATTAAAGCTTTCCCATCTTAGAAGAAACACATTTCAATATGGAAAATAGGTTGTTTGGGGATATTTATGCTTCACCTCTCTCATTGCTTCAGCTGTCCTTTGTCAGATTTGTACTCAGAACTCTTCTACAAAGTCAATGCTAAATTTGGCAGTATTCCTGCAACCCACAGAAACAAGATAATTAAGGCCGGAACTTCAATTAGCTCACCATATCTAAACATTTTCTTTTCTTTCACGCTGACTATAAACAAAATTCAAATTAATGTTTTTACCCTCTTCCTCCTTTCATTAACTGACAATTACCTTTCCCTTCTCTAATATTATATCATATATTGGTTGATTGTGCTACAAGTTTAAGACTAGCACACTGGGCACTGACTGAGTGCAATGTCACAGTCCTGTCTTTCAGAGGATGACAATTTTATTCAAATTTAAAGAGTAATTAACTATAAGGCACCATATCTTGTTTTTAACTTCCTTCACACTGGAAAGAACTGACAAAATAGATAATTTCAATACTTTTAAAAAGTCGAGACATACCATACAGATAAAACAATAATAAATGTAGAACAATATTAGGGTTAAACTAGAGGAAAGATACTTCTGCAACTATCACATGCCAAAAAGTCCATTTATTCAGTTGGAAAACTGAATAAATCATATAAAAAGCCCCATGATAGTTTGCTTCTTTGTTTAAGAGGAATTAGCTATGGGCCATGCTTACAGTGACCAGTTGTAATTAAAGCAGTCTAGTTAGGTGAGAGTATCTCAGTAAGCACGTTTTATATATCGCTAAATGTGGCAAGTAATTATGAAAATCTGTCAACAAATAGTTTTATGAGAAGTTTCCTGATGGGCTTGCTATTTAATGTATCACAATTTAAAAATTTACCAAACATTATTAAAATGATCTAGGGTCTACCTCTTAAATTATTAGAATGCAAAGTCAAAGAAATCCTGTCTTTTTCAGATGTAAGACATAGTATGTTTGTTAAGATAACCATGAAAGCAGGAAGACACCCACTTAACTAAGAACTACGCCATAAACTTTCAAATCCTGACCATTAAAGATGATTTAAATTTTTTTCAATTTTATAAAACATATCATTTCTAATTGTACATATGTTAGCTATTTAATTGATCAAAAGCAATTGCTTGTACATAGATTGTGAGGATCAAGAATTTCAACCAATACACAATTTCCAGCATTTAAAGCTTGGGCTATGTAATAGCTGACTGCTTTCTTTTGCTCAGCTAAAATGACACATTTCCATTTAATTAAAATCTCAAACATTGCTTGATTTCACATTAGAACTGTGATGTTTTCTAAATGAATAAATGGACTTATTGTCATGTAATGGTACAATATATTATGAACCACATTCCCTTTAGACAAAAATTCCTGAGATTTAAAGACCTTAATTCTTATATTTACATGAAAAGTGATAATTTGAATAAAAAGGGAAAATAAAGTGGACTAACATCAGCTAGATCATGGAAAAAGCAAGAGAATTCCAGAAACACATCTATTTCTGTTTATTGACTATGCTAAAGCCTTTGACTTTGTGGATCACAATAAACAGTGGAAAATTCTGAGAGAGATAGGAATACCAGACCAACTGACCTGTCTCTTGAGAAATCTGTATGCAGGTAAAGAAGCAACAGTTAGAACTGGACATGGAACAACAGACTGGTTCCAAATAGGAAAATCATCAGCATATCTGAGGTTATTGATATTTCTCCCAGCAATCTTGATTCCAGCTTGTGTTTCTTCCATGTTGGAAAAAAAATACAAGCAAAGGCACCTGCAGTAGGTGGCCAGGGTGTGGTCATTTTAAATTCTCCACCCACACCCCTCTTCTCTCCCTACCTGACAGTTTCCCATTTATTATGATTACTTTAAATTTGCTTGGCTATGCCACATGGCATGTGGATCATTGTTCCCCCCACCGGGGATTGAAACCACGCCCCTTGCATTGCAAGTGGAGTCTTTACCACTGGATTGCTAGGGAAGTCCTATGTTCCCACTTTAATAACTGGGGTTCTGAGGCCCATATTAAATAAATGGCCCATATTAAAAAATCTTTTTAAAAAATGAAGAAAAGATCACAATATTTGCTTAATTTTGAATTTTAGTAACTTAAAGAAACACAAGCTGGAATCAAGATTGCCGGGAGAAATATCAATAACCTCAGATATGCAGATGACACCACCCTTATGGCAGAAAGTGAAGAGGAACTAAAAAGCCTCTTGATGAAAGTGAAAGTGGAGAGTGAAAAAGTTGGCTTAAAGCTCAACATTCAGAAAATGAAGATCATGGCATCCGGTCCTATCACTTCATGGGAAATAGATGGGGAAACAGTGGAAACAATGCCAGACTTCAATTTTTGGGGCTCCAAAATCACTGCAGATGGTGATTGCAGCCATGAAATTAAAAGACGCTTACTCTTTGGAAGAAAAGTTTTGACCAACCTAGATAGCATATTCAAAAACAGAGACATTACTTTGTCGACTAAGTTCTGTCTAGTCAAGGCTATGGTTTTTCCTATGGTCATGTATGGATGTGAGAGTTGGACTGTGAAGAAGGCTGAGCACTGAAGAATCGATGCTTTTGAACTGTGGTGTTGGAGGAGACTCCTGAGAGTCCCTTGGACTGCAAGGAGATCCAACCAGTCCATTCTGAAGGAGATCAGCCCTGGAATTTCTTTGGAAGGAATGATGCTGAAGCTGAAACTCCAGTACTTCGGCCACCTCATGCAAAGAGTTGACTCATTGGAAAAGACTCTGATGCTGGGAGGGTTTGGGGGCAGGAGGAGAAGGGGATGACAGAGGATGAGATGGCTGGATGGCATCACGGACTCGNAAGTGCTGACTCATTGGAAAAGACCCTGATGCTGGGAAAGATTGAAGGTAGGAGGATAAAGGGATGATAGAAGATGACATGGTTGTATGGGATCACCTACTCAATGGACACTAATTTGGGTGAACCCTCTGAGTCGGTGATGGAAAGGGAGGTCTGGCATGCTGCGGTTCATGGGGTTGCAAAGAGTTGGACACAGCCAAGCAACGAACTCAACTGAAGATAATTTAACAAGAAAAAAGCATATAAATGTTATCAAATTTTTATATGCAGATGAGAGAATGAGATCCAAAGATGTGACCAGAGTAGGAATTGTTTTCCACCTTTTAGGCAAAGAAACAATATATTTGTAAAGAACTGACAAATTAAAGAGATTTGGGCCAGCGTAGTAAACAGGGTTGGCTTCCTAGGTGACATGGTGGTAAAGTATCTGCCTGCCAATGCAGGAGACACAGAGACTCAGGTTTGATCCCTGGTTTGACAAGGCCCCTTGGACAAGGAAATGGCAATCCACTTCAGTATCCTTGTTTGGAAAATTCTATGGACATAGGAGGCTGGTGGGCTACAGTCCTTGGAGTTGAAAAGCATTGGACACCACTGAGTGACTGAGCCCACACACACACATACAGGAAAAAAGGTTTCTTTAACAAAGTTTGTTCAGATTTCTCGACCCCAAATTCCCTGTCTCTGGTGATAAGTATGTCTTTCCTCCTTCTGGTAAAAACAGGAAGCATTTCACACAAGAGTTTTATCTCCAGCTTTCAGGAAGAAAAAGAAGGATTAGAATGCTCTTTTTACACCTACTGTTTCTTAAGTAACATTTCAAAATATTGATAAATAAAGGTGTGTGTTGGGGTGACATATTCTGAATCAATTAGTCACTGCAAGCATGAGCAACTGCTTGGACCAAGTAGTCTAGCAGTTGGTTACAACATGTCAACCTGCCAGGTTACCTCAGCTCTTGCCTCTGAGAGAGGACCTTTACTTAGTCAATATGCAAGATAGAACTAAAAAGACACAGAGAACACTGCATTCTTATAGAGCCCCTTCTCCTCAGAACTACAAATCATATTAAGTCCTTGTATGTGCCCAGATTCCATGAAGGGGATTCAAAGAAGAGGACAGAGCTCAGGGTTGGGTAAAATTTTTAAAAGCACTGAATCATCTTATAAGGGATTATTTAAGTATGGTAAGGACATTTTAATATTTATAACATTATTAAATATTTAGGAGACTAAAGATAGAAACAGAGATTTTCTTTTTAAACTAGAAGGAATGAGATGTTTAGACTGGTAAATACAACTTTTTTTAGCTAGTCTGTAGGATAGGGTTCATACAGGAAAGAAAGATTAGCTCTAGAAATAAATAAAAGAATGAGGTATTAGTGGCTCAATTGTGTTTGGCCCTTCACAATCCCATGCACTGTAGCTCACCAGGCTCCTCTGTCCATGGGATTCTCCAGGTAAGAATACTGGAGTGGGTTGCCATGACCTTCTCCAGGGGATCTTCCTGACCTAGGGATAGAACTCAGGTCTCCCTCATTGCAGGTGGATTCTTTACTGTTTGAGCTATCTGGGAAGCCCCAAAACAATTGGTAGGTTTTAGCTCAGAGGAACTACATGAACTTCATGCAGTCATTTTGGAAGACTAGAGATTTCATAAGGCCTGCTGCTACTCCTAAGTCACTTTAGTCATGTCTGATTCTGTGGGACCCCATAGACAGCAGCCTACCAGGCTCCTCTGTCCCTGGGATTCTCCAGGCAAGAATACTGGAGTGGGTTGCCATTACCTTCTCTAATTCTTAACTGGATTCAAAAGCTAAGATAGTTTAAATAGGGAAGGATAAAATGGATAAAACTCATGACATCATTTTTATGAAATACATATTGTTAACATGTATTTTGGGCTTCCCTGTTAGCTCAGCTGGTAAAGAATTTGCCTGCAATGCAGGAGACCCCAGTTCGATTCCTGGATTGGGAATATCCCCTGGAGAAGAGATGGCTACCCGTATTCTTGGGCTTCCTTTGTGGCTCAGACAGTAAAGAATCTGGCTGATGTGGGAGACCTGGGTTTGATCCTTGGGATGAGAAGATCCCTGGAGGAGGGCATGGCAACTCACTCCACTATGCTTGCCTGGAGAATCCCCAGGGACAGAAAAGCCTGGCAGGCTACAGTCCATGGGGTCGCAAAGAATTGGACACGACTGAGCCTGTCTCTTATACACATCTCGTATATCTTTGAGTATGTTCCTGTTCCCCTTGGGAAAGGGGAAAAAAAGATCCACATGGCTGTGGGAAATCTGAGGCTACTGCAGAGCAAAGCACCCAAGTGTTAAGAGAAAGCCTTCAAATGATTAGTTCTAAGGAGGTGAGGGGCAGTGGCATGGGCTGTAGATGTGAAATGTCTGCAGAGATGAGTCTGATGCTTTTTCCCTGTCTTCTTCTCAGCTGCCTGGGGAGTGTGGGGTCCCAGGTGTCCCTGCTTGCTGTGGGACTACCAGGCTGAGGCTCAGCTCTGGTCCTAGGAAACAAGATGTCTGTGGTATATGGAGGAAACAATTTCTTCTACCTTTTTTATATCTCTGGATGTTTCCAAGAACTAACCTGATATAATCATGAACTCCTTATTGCCACATTCAGACTTAAAATGAAGAAAGTGGGGAAAACCACTAGACCATTCAGGTATGACCTAAATCAAATCCCTTATGATTATACAGTGGAAGTGAGAAATAGATTTAAGGGACTAGATCTGATAGACAGAGTACCTGATGAACTATGGATGGAGGTCTGTGACATTGTAAAGGAGAAAAAGGGATCAAGACCATCCCCAAGAAAAAGAAATGCAAAAAGGCAAAATGGCTGTCTGAGGAGGCCTTACAAATAGCTGTGAAAAGAAGAGAAGTAAAAAACAAAGGAGAGGGGGAAAGATATAAGCATCGGAACACAGAGTTCCAAAGAATATCAAAGAGAGATAAGAAAGCCTTCCTCAGCGATCAATGCAAAGAAATAGAGGAAAACAACAGAATGGGAAAGACTAGAGATCTCTTCAAGAAAATTAGAGATACCAAGGGAACATTTCATGCAAAGATGAGCTCAATAAAGGACAGAAATGGTATGGACCTAACAAAAGCAGAAGATATTAAGAAGAGGTGGCAAGAATACACAGAAGAACTGTACAAATGAGATTTTCATGGACCTGATAATCATGATGGTGTGATCACTCACCTAGAGCCAGACATACTCCAATGCAAAGTCAAGTGGGCCTTAGGAAGCATCAAGAGCAAAGCTAGTGTAGGTGATGGAATTCCAGTTGAGCTATTTCTAATTCTAAAAGATGATGCTGTGAAAGGTCTGATCAATATGTCAGTAGATTTGGAAAACTCAGCAGTGGCCACAGGAATGGAAAAGGTCAGTTTTCATTCAAATCCCAAAGAAAGGTAATGGCAAAGAATGCTCAAACTACCACACAATTGCACTCATCTTACATGCTAGGAAAGTAATGCTCAAAATTCTCCAAGTCAGGCTTCAGTAATCATGAACCATGAACTTTCAGAAGTTCAAGCNCTCACGGTGTCTAGAGAAAGTCAACCTACAGCAATGAAGACTCAGCACAGGAAAAAAAAAAAATATATATATATATATATTTTTTTTTTTTTTTTAAGTAGAAAATATAAGGTAGTGATGGCCACAGCATAGTTTCTATAATCACAGAGAACATTATTTATGGAGGAGAATAAACCTACTCTAAAAGTGAAAGTGAAAGTTGCTCAGTCGGTCGACTCTTTGCGACCCTGTGGACTACATAGTCCTTGGAATTCTCTAGGCCAGAATACTGCAGTGGGTAGCCTTTGCCTTCTCCAGGGATCTTCCCAACCTAGGGACTGAACCCAGGTCTCCTGCATTGAAGGCGGATTCTTTGCCAGCTGAGCCACAGGGGAAGCTCACTCTAGAAGAGTAAACAATAATCAAATTTGAAGGGAAGCATTATACTTTCAGTTCAGTTCAGTTCAGTTGCTCAGTTGTGTCTGACTCTTTGCGACCCCATGGACTGCAGCACGCCAGGCCTCCCTATCTTGTCCATCACCAACTCCTGGAGTTTCCTCAAACTTACGTCCATTGAGTCAATGATGCCATCCAACCATTTCATCCTCTGTCATTCCCTTCTCCTGCCTTCAGTCTTTCCCAGAATCAGTGTCTTTCCCAATAAGTTAGCTCTTCACATCAGGTGATCAAAGTATTGGAGTTTCAGCTTCAGCATCAGTCCTTCTAATGAATATTCAGGACTGATTTAATTTACCAATTATTTCAGGTGTCAAAAAGTAAAGTCTTTATTAAGTTCTACTTATCTCTTAGATTTAGTCTTTGAACCTTGGAAGACATCAATTTGTATTAGTTCAGTGACATTTGCTCTTTTCAGGGCAGGTGAGAATGTAGGAGGCGATCTCAATCTTAGCAATTTGGAATTTCTGTATTGATGCATTATGACTTTTGTTTTCTGACCTCAATGGTAATACCATCATATTCTATTTTGAACCTTGGAAGACATCAATTTGTATTAGTTCAGTGACATTTGCTCTTTTCAGGGCAGGTGAGAATGTAGGAGGCGATCTCAATCTTAGCAATTTGGAATTTCTGTATTGATGCATTATGACTTTTGTTTTCTGACCTCAATGGTAATACCATCATATTCTAAACAGAATTCCTAATGCAAGGTTACATATCCAGAAAACATGCTTTTTCATTTACTTTTTATCTCTTTTACGAAATACTATTGGCTATTTACTCTTTCTATTGTACTGACTCCTTTGAATCAATATTCTGCCAGGTTGTTGCCCTGTCAGTTGGTACTTATAGGACACAAGATATTCACAGGTAAGAGCAAAATCTCTTGGAAAACCTGTAACTAAATAGGATAGAATGGGAACCTATTAATCTCACAAGGAGTATCCACCCATATTAATAGGATTATCACTAATTTCATAATTATATGTTTTGGTAGAAGTGAAGAAAAGCAGTCAATTCCAGAAACACAAAGAGAAAAAGGCCAACATCTAGTTTATTTACATATTTTTAAATAACTTTAAATCAAGNGGATTATCACTAATTTCATAATTATATGTTTTGGTAGAAGTGAAGAAAAGCAGTCAATTCCAGAAACACAAAGAGAAAAAGGCCAACATCTAGTTTATTTACATATTTTTAAATAACTTTAAATCAAGTTAATTATAAAAAGGTGAACTCTACAAATGAATTAACTTTTCAGTATTTAAAAAAAATTCTCATCAATTGAGGATTTTTAAAATTATCCTTTAAAAGTTAATATCCATTTATTAAATATATATAGAGAGATACATACATACATACATACATTATGTTCATTAACTCACACCAGAAATTTAACATTTGAAGGATGCATAATAAAAGACTGAGTTATATGCTTAATCAAGCAAGATACAAGAGAGTTGTTCTCCATGGACAGAATAGTTCACCTACCTTCTGAGATTTTAAGACGTATATCAAAGAAACCTTATTTTTTAAAATGAAATTTGAATCAATCAACCAAAAATGTAACATGAATTTCCAGAAAAACATGCAAGTTCTGGAAGAGAGGTACTTCTACAGGGATATTTTATTTCACCTCTCTAGTTGTGTGACCTTGAATAATTTAATTAAACTCTGTCAACTTTGCCATGGATAAGGCTCTAAACACATAAACTATATTTTTACTATAATGAAAGGAAACAATCTAAATACCTATTTAAATGTTTTCAGTTACTTTTAAAATTCTTTTATATTAATGGTTTTATTGTTTTATTATATACATTATTAACTTAATCACATGAATTGATATACCAGATTAGTTCATAAAATATACAACTTTCACCCACTTACTCAGTGAGTTCTTCTTCTGTTTATCACTTAGCAGCTCCAAACACTAAAATTTACAGTCCATTTGAGCAGAAACACTGAGTTTTACTCACAATTTTTTCTTTTATACAGATTGATGAATAAAATATTGTTAATGAGTGAGATGTGTCATTCAGAATACTTAGGTGATGCTGCAGTAACTAAAATTCTCGAATCTTAGTCATTCAAGAGGACAGAATTGTATACAAGTCTTGTTCACACTACCTGTCTGTGATGAATCAGCAATAGAGTATGCCTAAATGTATTGTTATGGGCTGTCTCATGTTCTCTTCAAATTCAAAACAATCTTGGAAAGAATAAAGCTGGAGGAGTCTCACTTTCCAATTTTAAAACTTACTAAAAAGTTACAGTAATCAAACAATGTCATACTGGCATAAGGACAGACATATTGAACTATGGAATATAATTGAAAGTCCACAAGTAAACATATACATTTCTGTTCAACAAGATTGTCAAGAAATCCACTGAATGTTTGCATCTCCTCAAAATTTATATGCTGAAATCTAATACCAATGTTATGGTATTTGGCAGTATGGCCTCTGGCAGGTGATTAAATGAAGGATGAAGCCCTCATGAATGGGATAAGTACACTTATAAAAGATAGCCAAGAGAGCTCTCTTACCTTGTCTACCATATGAGGTTACAGGTGGACAATGACCATCTATGAGCCAGGAAGCTGTCTCTAACCAGATAGTGAATCTCTGGGCACCCTGACTTTGGACTTCCCAGTCTCCAGCACTGTAAGTAATAATTTCTGTTGTTTATAAACCATCCAGTTTATGGTATTCTGTCACAGTAGTCCAAACAACATAAGACAGAATTTAATGTCAAAAAATAGTCTTTTTAACAAATGTATGCTAACACAGCTGGGTATCCATATCCAAAAGAATGAAGTTGGATTCCTACCTCACAACAAACACAATTTGAATGAAGGTAAATCAAAGAGTTATATTTAAGACACAAAACTATGAAACTCTTAGAACACATCTGTATTTTCATGAATTTTAATTATGCAATAGTTTCTTAAATATAACATAAAAAACAAAACCAACCAAAGAGAAATAGATAAATTAGACTTAATTACATTGAAAATTATTTTCTTCAAAAGATAGTGTAAAGAAAGTGAAAAGACAACTCCAGAAATTGAAGAAATATTTGTAAATCATGTATCTGATAACAGTCTGTCATCCACTGTATACAAAGTGTTACATCACAATAATGCAAAGACGTATGACCCAATTCAAACTGGATTTGAACAGTTATTTCTCCAAATAAGTTACACAAGTGGCAAATAAATACATGAAAAGATGCTCAACATTATTAGCCAATAGGGAAATATAAAACAAAAGCACAATGTTATACCACCTCACACACACTGAGATGACTATTACCAAAAGGAACAATAACGAGTCTTGGGTGCAGAAAAATTCAGACCCTAACATACTGCTGGTGGGTATGTAAAATGATACATCTATTTTGGAAAACCGTTAGATAATTCCTAAAAAGATTAAACCACATTACCACATAACACAGGGATTCCTTCCTAGATACATACATGAGATATGAAAGCATATGCAGTGTACATAAAAAATTTTACCTGAATGCTCACAGGAACATTACTCATAATAGCCAAAATGTGGAAACAACCTGGATGTTCAACTGTTGAAAGGCCAAGAAAATGAGTTATCCAATGAAATATTACTCAACTATCACTTCCCTGGTGGCTAACAGGTAAAGAATCTGCCTTCAATATAGAAGACACAGGAGACTTGGAGTCAGTCCCTAGGTTGGGAAGATCCCCTGGAGGAGGGCCTGGCAACCCACTTGAGGAGTCTTGCCTAGAGAATCTCATGAATGGAAGCTGGTGAGCTACCATTCGTAGGATCACAGAGTAGGTCACAACTGAAGTGACTGAGCACAGCACATCACTCAGCTATCAGTTCAGTTCAGTTCAGCCCAGTTGCTCAGTCGTGTCCGATTCTTTGCAACCCTATGAATCACAGCATGCCAAGCTTCCCCGTCCATCACCAACTCCCAGAGTTAACTCAGACTCATGTCCATCGAGTCAGTGATGCCATCCAGCCATCTCATCCTCTATCGTCCCCTTCTCCTCCTGCCCCCAATCCCTCCCAGCATCAGAGTCTTTTCCAATGAGTCAATTCTTCGCATGAGATGGCCAAAATACTGGAGTTTCATTTTTAGCATCAGTCCTTCCAAAGAAATCCCAGGGTTGATCTCCTTCAGAATGGACTGGTTGGATCTCCTTGCAGTCCAAGGGACTCTCAAGAGTCTTCTCCAACACCACAGTTCAAAAGCATCGATTCTTCAGCGCTCAGCTTTCTTCACAGTCTAACTGTCACATCCATACATGACCAATGGAAAAATCATAGTCTTGACTAGACAGACTTTTGTTGGCAAAGCAATGTCTCTGCTTTTGAATATGCTATCTAGGTTGGTCATAACTTTTCTTCCAAGGAGTAAGCGTCTTTTAATTTTATGGCTGCAGTCACCATCTGCAGTGATTTTGGAGCCCAAAAAGATAAAATCTGACACTGTTTCCACTGTTTCCCATTTATTTCCCATGAAGTGATGGGACCAAATGCCATGATCTTCATTTTCTGAATGTTGAGCTTTAAGCCAACTTTTTCACTCTCCTCTTTCACCTTCATCAAGAGGCTTTTTAGTTCTTCTTCACTTTCTTCCATTTAAGGGTGGCATCATCTGCATATGTGAGGTTATTGATATTTCTCCCAGCAATCTTGATTCCAGCTTGTGCTTCTTCCAGCCCAGCGTTTCTCATGATTTACTCTGCATGTAAGTTAAATAAGCAGGGTGACAATATACAGCCTTGACTGTTTGGAACCAGTCTGTTGTTCTATGTCCAGTTCTGTTGCTTCCTGACCTGCATATAGGTTTCTCAAGAGGCAGATCAGCTATACAAAGGTGAATAAAATACTGACTCATGTCAGAACATGGATGAACATTTAAAGAATTATGCATGTGAAAGAAGCCAGACAAAAAAAGGCCACCTATTATATGGTTTTAATTATATGTAAAGTGTAATATAGGAAAATCCATAGAAAGAGCTAATAATTATCTGCATATTGTCTTTATCATCATAAAATGAACAATGATCAGGAATAGTCACTGTTAGAGGTTTTGAACTGAGAAGTCTCATGGAGACATGTCACACAAGGTGCTATTTTTTAAGCTGCATATGCTGTGGGTAATTGGAGACAAAGAGGGAAGTACTTCAAATAAAGATGATAGTACACACAAAGAGCACAAAAGGAACTAGATTAGTGGGGATTCTTAATTTTTAGTTAGCTGAGTAGTTACCTTAGATACTGAAAGTTTAACAAATACAATTGCTTACATTAAAATCAAGAGTTAATAAATCCTGGGACTTCTCTGGTGGTCCAATGGGTCATGTTCCAGGCTACAAATGCAGTGGGCCCAATTTCAATTTCTGGTCAAGAAACTAGACCCCATGTGCTGCAGTTAAGGCCTAGTACAGACAAATAAAAAAATAAATGAAAATAAACTTTTTTAAAAAATCTTTAAAAAATGAGTTAATGAATGCAACCTAATTAAGAAATAATGATGGGAGCATTCTGGGGATCTCTATTTCTGAAATGCTTCTCAGGTATTTCTAATGTGCAATGACATAGGATCTACTTCTATAACAAGTCTCCTGGAGGGTAGGAACCAGGCTTCATTTGCCTGTTTATTTTTCAAACCAAGTCCAGAGCAGTTTTTCAATAGAATATGAACTGAAGTTGTCACTGTGTATCACTGAATGTCACTGTGTGTCATTAATACACACATGAACAAGTAAAAATAAATTGTTCATTAATTAACCATCAGGGCCAAATTATATCAAAGACTTAGGCCAGGAATGACTCCTTAATGCTCAAGTTACTAAATTGATAGCCAACTGCAAAATTCCTACAGATTCCATCACATGGCTTTATTTTTGACTAGTAAACTCTATTGATTTGGCTTCTTCCTCCAGATCTGAGTCTGAGCATATGTGTACTTTATTAATGCCATTAGCTTCCATATTTCAGTACAAGCCATTTTATGAGAACCTGTCATTAACAGTATAAAAAACTAATTGCAAGTTGCATGCTACATTAATTTCCCACATAAACAAACATCCGAGAAGTAAAACATATGCTAATAGAGAATGAATAATTTTATCAACATACCTGCCAAGACAGATGGAAGGCACCTCAGACAGAATTTTGATAAGTAGAGGACTGCAAACCAAAACCCTCTTTTGCAAGGTCTTGACAAGTTCTCTGTGATTTGTTATCATAGTTACAGCTTCAGGTGCCATTTTTGCTATAGCATACCTTTATTTTTGAATTCATATTGTATTTTCTGATGAAATACAGATATGGACAGGACTGTGTGATGACTGCAATCCAACTCACATACATGGCTTTTTTTCTTACATTTATTGACTAAAATAGCTGTCTTAAGACATGACCTATTATTCCTCCTGACTTCAAAGTGGTAAAAGTCTAGGTCAGCTAGAACAAATTATTCTCCCTTTTCTTAATTTAAACCCACATTCTATGAGTTTTCTCCTGGAAGATTCTCCAAGAACAAAAACCTCATATACAACCTAACTCAGATAAAGAGACTTCCTCTAAGTGAGGATCCACACATGTTTTCCAGACCATGTTAGAGCAAACAGAGTGATAAAACTGCTCTTTGTTGATGAAAAAGGAGAACAATAGTTGGGTATGCCATTTTTATCACTGGAAACTTAAAGAAAGTAATACAAAGCTAAATCCATACATGTTTTTAGTTTTACAAATTTAACTATCATTTCCCTTTCAAATAACTATTTACAGTTGTGACTAATGTTTCCCCTCAGAAGGACTGAAGAATTTAGGGAAAAAAATGGCTGAAATGGCTTTTGGTAGAAACATAAAGTTGCAATGGTGAAAGATAAAGGAGGAAATAGACATTTTACAGATTCTATTTAACCATTCTAAAATAGCTGTGATTGAAAATAAATATCAAAACTTATGTAATTATTAAGAGCTGGTTCGGGGAAGGCAATGGCACCCCACCCCAGTACTCTTGCCTGGAAACTCCAATGGACGGAGTAGCCTGGTGGGCTGCAGTCCATGGGGTCGCTAACAGTCGGACAGACTGAGCGACTTCACTTTCACTTTTCTCTTTCATGCATTGGAGAAGGAAATGGCAACCCACTCCAGTGTTCTTGCCTGGAGAATCCCAGGGACGGGGGAGCCTGGTGGACTGCCGTCTATGGGATCGCACAGAGTCGGACACGACTGAAGTCACTTAGCAGCAGCAGCAGCAGCAGCAAGAGCTGGTTTGATTTAGTTGCTGCTGCTGCTGCTGCTAAGTCACTTCAGTCGTGTCCGACTGTGAGACCCCAAAGACAGCAGCTCACCAGGCTGGCCTCCCCCAGGCACCGGCGGCTTGCTCCTGCCTGGGCAGCAACCTGAGCAGCTAGGCAATTCTGGGCAAGGCTCGCCCAGGACAGAGCCTGTCTCTTATACACATCTAGATGTGTATAAGAGACAGCCCAAAGACAGCAGCTCACCAGGCTCTGCCATCCCTGGGATTCTCCAGGCAAGAACACTGGAGTGAGTTGTCATTTCTTTCTCCAATGCCTGAAATTGAAAACTGAAAGTGAAGTCGCTCAATCGTGTTCGATTCTTAACAACCCCATGGACTGCAGCCTACTAGGCTCCTTCGCCCATGGGATTTTCCAGGCAAGAGTACTGGAGTGGGTTGCCATTGCCTTCTCTGTGATTTAGTTGAATAACATAGAATATATATATATATATATATACATATATGTATATATACACCATATCCACTGTTACCAAACAAATATGTACTTTACCTAATTGCTCACAAGGATTCTTGCAAGGGTAGGTCCATGTGCTCAGCTCTTGCCAATTGACTGAAAATAAAGTGACAAGGATCTGCTCTAGGGCAGAACTTAGAGAATAAGTGTGACTTCTCTAGGTACTCTCTTCTCTTCTTATCACCTTGGAAATATACACATTAAGGCAGCAGGACCTCAAATGGTGCACGGAGTAATCATTCATGTGCTAATTTCTTGAGAGCCAGGGGTTATTTATTTATTTTACTTGAGCATAAGCAAAAGAGTTCCAGAAAAACATCTATTTCTGCTTTATTGACTATGACAAAGCCTTTGACTGTGTAGATCACAATAAACTGTGGAAATTTCTGAAAAAGATAGGAATACCAGACCACCTGACTTGCCTCTTGAGAAATCTGTATGCAGGTCAGGAAGAAACAGTTAGAATTGGACATGAAACAACTAACTGGTTCCAAATAGCAAAAGGAGTACATCAAGGCTGTAGATTGTCACCCTGCTTATTTAACTTACATTCAGAATACACTATGTGAAATGCTGGGCTGGATAAAACACATGCTTGAATCAAGATTGCTGGGAGAAATATCAACACCTCAAATATGCAGATGACACCACCCTTATGGCAGAAAGTAAAGAGGAACTAATGAGCCTCTTGATGAAAGTAAAAGTGGATAGTGAAAAAGTTGGCTTAAAGCTCAACATTCAGAAAACGAAGATCATGGCATCCCGTCCCATCACTTCATGGCAAATAGATGGGGAAACAATGGAAACAGTGAAAGATTTTCTTTTTTGAGGCTCCAAAATCACTGCAGATGGTGACTGCAGCCATGAAATTAAAAGATGCTTACTTTTTGGAAGTAAGCTAGATATCATATTAAAAAGCAGAGACATTACTTTGTCAACAAAGGTCCATCTAGTCAAGGCTATAGTTTTTCCAGTGGTCATGTATGGATGTGAGAGTTGGACTACAGAGAAAGCTGAGCACCAAAGAATTGATGCGTTTGAACTGTGGTGTTGGATAAGACTCTTGAGAGTCCCTTGGACTCCAAGGATATCTAAGCAGTCCATCCTAAAGAAGATCAGTCCTGGGTGTTCGTTGGAAGGACTGATGTTGAAGCTGAAACTCCAATACTTTGGCCACCTGATGCGAAGAACTGACTCATTGGAAAAGACCCTGATGCTGGGAAAGATTGAAGGTGGGATGAGAAGGGGACAACAGAGGATGAAATGGTTGGATGGCATCACCGACTCAATGGACATGAGTTTGGTTAAACTCTGGGAGTTGGTGATGGACAGGGAGGCCTGGCATGCTGCAGTCCATGGGGTCACAAAGAATCAGATATGACTGAGCGATTGAACTGAACCGAACTGAACCTCGTTTATCTGGTTTAACATAAATATATATTAAATTTGGAATTTGAGAAAAAGAGTTTGAATCTTGACTCTCCTACTATTTTAAGATCTTGACAGCCTCAGTTAACTCAGCTTAACAACTTCTCAGTGAAGTTAGTGCTCACTAAGTATCTATTTTTCTCCTATATTTCTCAGCCTAAATTGTTCTTGGTTTACAGCCATATGATTAACGCTGGTTAATGAACTGACAATAGCAATGACATGCATTCTTTATAGTCGGAGGCAATAGAGAACTGCTATTCCTCCTTTGTCTCTTTCCCTCTATCATGAGGATCCAGAAGCCATGTGTTCCAAGTAGTATGAGCTGTAAGACAGAGGTCCATGGCTTGAACCACAGTGGATTCTAAATGACTGAGAAATTATCATCCAAAATTAGTTTAAGCCACTGAGATTTTCTGGCTTATTTTTAAGCTCAGCAAAGACTGGTCTATCTTCACTAATTAAATGGTCTTTTAAAATGTCATTCTAAAAAAAAAAAAAAAGAAGAAGAAATCAGTCTTTGATTCCTTTAGTCACTACCATATTTTCTAGAGCTGTGGTACTCTAAGTGTGATGTGCAGACTTGGGCTGAATCAAAAACTGTGTGTTACCAGTCAGCAATTAGTAAATATAGAAACTGAATATAAGCCTGTAGATTTTTTAATAGCAATTGATCATTTCCACGACACCTAAGTATGTGTGAGCATGGTTTCAGTGATTCACTTATATTTCACATTTGTTATATAAATATTTTATTCTATTGCATTGGTCCATGACAGGTTTTAGGAATAATAAGGAAACTGGACTCCATAATATAATAGACATTTTTTAACATTTATTTTTATTTACTTATTATTTATTTGGTTGCACCAGCTCTTAGTTGCAGCAAGTGGGATCCTTGATCTTTAATGAGGTATGCAGGATCTTTTCTTTTTTTAATTAATTAATTTTAATAGAAGGATAATTACTTGACAATATTGTCATGTTTTTTGCTAAACATTGACATGAATCAGTCATAGGTGCACACATGTCCCCCCATGCTGAATCCCCCTCCTATCTCCCTCCCCATTTCATCCCTCCAGATTGTCCCAGAGGACCAGCTTTGAGTGCCCTGCTTCATGCATCAAACTTGCACTGGTCATATATTTTACATCTGACAATATACATATTTCAATGCTATTCTCTCAAATCATCCCACCCTCACCTATGAAAAGGATGAATGAATTAAAATGCTGTGTCCCTCTTATACAGAGATGTAGCTTGGCATGTTTGTAATGAGAATTATCATTTTTGGAAAGTGTAATATAAACTCAAATAATATGAATAACATGCCAGAAAGCACAGAGAAGAAAGAAAGTCACTAAAATTTCATTATCATTAACATTTTAGGAAATTTTTCATATATACTAACATACACACACAAGTACTGTCTTTTAAGTTTAGACTTAATTGTATTAGAACAGATAATGTTATATGCTTTTTCAGTAAATACATATCATGGACAAATCTTCCTGTCAAAACTTCCATTTTATTCATCATTATTGAGTATGTTGCTGCTGTTCAGTCACTAAGTTGTCTCTGACTCTTTAGCGACCCCATGGACTGTAGCTGAGCTAAGCTCCTCTGTCCATGGGATTTCCCAGGCAAGAATACTAGTGTGAGTTGCCATTTCCTGCTCCAGTGGAATCTTTGTGACCCAGGAACTGAATCCACGATTCCTGCATTGGCAGGTAGATTCTTTACCACTGAGCCACCAGGGAAGCACTACTGACATATGCCTAGTTATTTATTGTATACATATACCATAGTTTATTTATCCAGGCCCTCACTGATACAGATTTTAGTTATCACCAACCATTTGTCTGTCATCCATGATCGATGGCAAATGTCCATAAGCATGAATACATATTTTCACATGCATATGATGTTGCTGAGGATAAATTACACAGAATTCCTGAAAATGTGTATGCCTCTCTAAATATAAAACCTGTTAATTTATTATCTTTTTGAACAAAATCCATTTCTTGACCATTTTTTCAGGCTAAAAATATAAATGTGTATGTATATTCCTCACATTTTGCATATTAGTGATCCATTGTCTTTATCTACTCTCAGACATAATATAGTTCTTAAAGCTTGCATACACGTGATATCTAATGGTCAGCAATTACTATAATTGAGTTTTATATTATTGGGAACAAGCCAAGGACAAACTCAGCTGGCCAGTAAGGGCTGCAGAAGCATTCTCTCAGATGGTTATAAGTCTGAGATCTGGATCGTGGCTGTTTTGTATCTCTCCCTTGGCCAGCAGGTGTAATGGGATGAGACTAAATGTTCCTCGGTGAGCCCACACTTTTATGATCCATCTGTTCAAGTAGGAAGATATGAGGCAGGTGGGATTCTTCATGCTACAACAGGGCTTAGATAGAAGCAAATGGAAAATGATTTGAATCATCTTTCCAGAGATATAACTCATTTTGTAACTCATATGAAAATTACACTCACACTGCCATGAAAGCTATGACTAATAATGAGGGAACTATTAAAAAAAAAAAAAAAAAAGCTTTACTTTAACCTATTTTTTCTTGACACTCTTCAGTAGAAGGCCTCCGGTGAGCCTACCTGGCACCCCGGTGGTGGAGGGCGGCACCTGGTGGGCTCCCAGAGATGAGGCGCAGCAGCTATGGTATTGATTAGGAGACAGCCAGGCCCTTGTAGAAGTCAAGAATGTTTGCTGAGATGACCTGGACAATGTGGAGAGGGCTGTGCGTGGCCAAATTCCATGTCCTGACCAGCCTCAAGCAGCACCACCAGAACCTTTCACAGATTGAGGAGTGCGTCATGCCATGCAACTGACAAGCCGGGGGATGAGCTGTGGTCATAAAGACTGCATAGCCTTATCTGCACCCGATGGAGACCTCCATCAAAGGAGAAAGGATCCTGGGTTATGCTGAGGCTTGCTACCTCCAATTTGTCATTTACTTACGTAAACGTGAAGACATAAATCAGTTAGTTCTGCAGGCGAGACTAGTCCACCAACAAAGCTTCATGCTACAGCTCAGGAGTGCCAGTGCCTTCAGACTCTGTTTTGCTCAGAGACCATAGCCAAAGGACAAGCTCAACACAGAGAGGTCTGGTACCCCCATCCTCAAGATGGCAGACTTTGAACTAAGCAAAGTTTGCGGTGGGCTGTTCCCCCTCCTTCGGGTCTCCAAAGCAAACAGGGGAATCAATACACGGATATGAGTGCAAATAGACACTAGCTGCCTCGGTCTGCAGCTCAGACTTTTAAATAAGCCTCTGAATTCTGAGAGGGGTGCCACACTGCCAAGGCTGTTACCTTTGCCCTGGGCATTATCATCTGGGCAATGATACACAAAGTCACTTTCTTTGAGACCAAGGAGGAGCGCCTGAGATCCTGACCAGTCTCCTCCTATCGGTGAGGTGCTGCTAGAAAACACAAAGATGGGAGTTGCAGATTCCCCAGAGGTGCAGGATCCCCTTGTCTGGGCAAACTAAACAGCTCTTAAAAGAAGTTAGCTGCTAAACCAGGAACCCGTCTGATGTCTTTGAACTTGAAAAGAGAATGGACCAGGCCACATAAGCTGCTTAAAATTCAAGGCGAAACACCTGGGTGTTTTTAATGTTTTTATTGAATTTCTTACAATATTGTTTCTGTTTTAGGTTTTGGGCTATGAGGCATGTGGGGTCTTAGCTCAACGACCAGGGTTGTAACCTGCACATGCTGCTTTGGAAGGCAAAGTCCTAACACTGGACCACCAGGGAAGTCTCCTGAGTTTGGTTAATGTAGGTCACTATGCTTTTTGTTCTTCATGGACTTACTTGACTCCCTTCTGCACACTGGGCCCTGGGCTGGGCCCTGTAGAGTAGGGAGGAAATGCAGAGTTGAAAAGAAAAGGTGTTCCTTACAACATTGTCCCAAATCTCAATGAAGGGCTATGTGGGATTATTTGAATATGAGTTGAAATGCTTATGTCACAATCAATTAATAAATGCTTTCTGTAAAAAAATGGAAAAAATTTTAAAAAAGAGAAAAGTTAATTAGTTAATTTGACCTGAAAAGTTGTAAGTTTAAGTGAGCTAGTATTTTTATCCTCTTTAAATGGAAGAGGACTTGAAGTGTTTTCATGAATTCCATAACATGTACAGGGTACTCCACATTCTTCCTTCAAATTTCAGGAAGCTTTCTGCTATTTTTTATTATATGTACAGAAACATTCTATATAAACCCATTGTTTCAGTAGTATCTGAATAAAAAAAGAAAAGCAAAGTAAAAAAGAAAAACAGTTGATATTCATAGGAAACACAAGGAATAAAAAAAGAAAAGTAAAGTAAAAAAGAAAAACAGTTGATCTTCATAGGAAACACAAGGAATAAGAATTCCAGAATAAGGAAGAATTTATTAGCTAATGACCTATTTTGCAGCTGTCAAAATAATTACGGGGAAAATATACATGGAGGAATACAGGAGACTCCTAGGAATTATAATTGTAAAGACTGAAAGCTCTTATCAGAACATGGAGTCTTATTGTGGGATTGCCTATTATCAATGTGTGCCTGCATGCTAAGTCACTTCAGTTGTGTCTGACTCTTTGTGACCCTATGCACTATAGCCTGCCAGGTTCCTCTGTCCATGGGATTCTCCAGGTAAGAATACTGGAGTGGGTTGCCATGGCCTCCTCCAGGAGTTTTTCCTGATCCAGGGATTGAACCCATGTCTCTTATGTCTCCTGCATTGGCAGGTGGATTCTTTACCACTAGTGCCACCTGGGAAACCCACCTATTTTCAATAGTTATACATTAATCAGAGACCACTGTGGTTTACTTTGGTGGATGTCTAAGAAGCATGAAAAATAAGAATACAAATGTCATCTGCTTCAAAAGTGTACATTCTGAACAAGGATTATCCAAGATGAAAAGAAAATGAGGCCCTTTATCTTATAACAAGGTCATTGCATTTCAAGCCTTGCCTTAGTCTGTGTGTGTGCGTAATTCACACCTTTGGCACCGGGGCTAGGCCTGGAGTGGAGACTATAAAACCACAGAGACTGCACACATTTTCAGGAAAGATGAAGTCAACTTGCCACTGTGACTTTCACATATAGTACAGTGATGTTTGTTCAGGAAAAGCATTTTCTTTGGGCCAAATTGAAGTGGCTAATATAAATATTCAAGGTCCAGTTTTCTAGAAGATGGGCTGAGACCCCAGTGTTCTTTGAGTTTGCCAAAAAGCCCTTAGAATGATTTTTAGTTCCCTCTCCCTTTACAGGGACCCAGAAAATTCTTTTTGCCAGCTTTATAGATATAATTGATATGTAACATTGTGTGAATTTAAGATGTACAGTGTGATAAAACTAGATATATGTATATATTATGAAATGAATACCAAAGTATTCATTAACCACCTCCATCATCTCACATAATTACCTGTGTGTGTGAGTGTGTGCATGTGTGTATATGAGCACAGTTAAGATCTATGATCTTCGCTACTGCCAAGTATATGGTACACTACTATTGACTATTAATAATAACTATTAACTAACATTAATAACTATTAATAAAATTTAAAAATGCTTTCTCCTTGGAAGAAAAGTTATGACCAACCTAGACAGCATATTAAAAAGCAGAGGTGTTACTTTTCCAACAAATATCTTTACATCTCCACCAACAGTACATAAATATTCCCTTTTCACTGCATCATTGCCAAAAGTTGTTATCTCTTGTTTTTTTGATGAAAGCCATGCTAACAGATATGAAGTGCTGTCTTGTGGTTTTGGTTTTCATTTCCCTCATTATTAGTGATGCTAAGCACCTTTTCCTGTACTTGTTTGCCAGTTGTATGTTTCTTTGGAAAAATGCCTCTTCAAGTCTATCCATTTTTAAATTGGATTATTTCGTTTATTTGATATGAGCCCCTTATGTATTTCAGATACATGATTTCAAATATTTTCTTCCATTCAATAAACTGTGTCTTAATTCTATTGTTTATTTTGCTTTGCAGAAACCTTTTAATTTAATATAGCCCCCTTCATTATTTTTGCTTTTGATGCTTATACTTTTAGTCTTATATCTGAAAAATCATTGCTGACAACAATGTTGATAACTTTTTCCTATGTTTTCTTCTAGGAGTTTAACAATTTCAGATTCCACATTTAAATCTTTAATCCATTTTGAGTTAATTTTCATGACTGATGTAAATAGTTGTCCAATTTCATTCTTCTACAGGTGGTTATTCAATTTTGCCAACACCATTTATTGAAAGGACTAACCTTTCTCTATTGAATATTTTTCAATTTTTGGTAAAAAATAATTGACCATATATGCATGAGTCTATTTCTAGGAACTCAGTTCATTCCACTAGCCTATGTGTCTATTTTTATGCCAGTACCACACAGTTCTGATTACTTTAGTCTCCATGGCATTTGGGTCTACAAGGCAGATTGGGATGTGTTGGCACAGGCTGGGAGCTTGTATTGACAGCCCACCTGGAACCTGAGACCACTGGAAACCACCCTAGTTCTGTGATAGGTCTGGAGCCTGCATCTCTGGGAACCAGTCTGGAGGCTTGGATCTATGGAGAGTGGTTTAGTATGGAAATAAAGGAGGGTCCTGGATCTGTGGGCACTGGTATAGAGACTGGGTCCGTGAAGGACCTGATACTGGGGCAGCCTATGAGCCTAAAGACCACAACAGACCACCTGGGCCCTGGGGCTTTGGGGGTCTGTCTGCTGCTAGTGTGGGTTGGGAGCCTGGCATCACAGTAGTTAGTAGTGTTGGTACAAGCCTGGTACTGGAGTCCTTGCAGTGAGGTCAAGTGGAAGGTGTTTCCACTTTAGACTGACTGGATCTGGAGTAGAGGCTCTAGGGGTAATATAAACCTATCTTTACTACTTTCTTCAATGTGTCTTTTTGTCTTTTATCTGTGCTCCACCCAAATGCTGTAATCCGTCACTTCTGGAATCCTTAGTTCCTTTGAAGATGTTTTCATGGGCAGATATTTATTCAACATTTCTGGAAGAAGACAGTACCAGAAATTCCTATATCGCTATCTTGCTGATCCCAGAAACATTCTTGTTTTTTGTTTTTCCAACCAAATCGTGAACTGATTCACATTGTCCTTTCCCCTTCTTGTTTTTCTTTGTGCTGGGAGCATCTTAGATACTTAAATATTCATTTTAACATTTATGTCTATCCCCCATGTCCCGCATCTATAGAGCAGAATGCACTGTCTTGTTGATCAAAAAATCAGCTAGTAAGAGATTAATGTGTCATATTCACCCACAATAGGGATTTCAGATTATCACTATGTGACACTACTTTATAGATACAAGTGGTGGTGTTGTGGGGAGTAGGGGTGGAAGAGAGCAGGACCAATGGGGAATAAATATTGAAGCATGAAGCTTTTACTTGATAAAACAATTGCTCGAAATAAATTCTAAAATAGCTACAAACCCAGTCATGTTTTTCTTCTTTTATTTTTTTCTTTTTATGCTTTACAGTGCTGTGTTGGTTTCTGTCATATAACAAAGTGAATCAACCATAAGTGTATGTATGTATCCTCCCTCTTGAACCTCCTTTCCATCCCCTACCCCATCCCACCCCTCTAGGTTGTCACAGAGTGCTGGGTTGAGCTCTTTGTGTTATACAGAAACTTCCCACTAGCTATCTAGTTTTCAGTGTATATAGTAATGTATATGTTTCAGTGCTACTCAATTCATCCCACCCTCCTTCTCCTGCTGTGTCTGCAAGTCTGTTCTTTATAGGCAAGTTATTCTTAATAATTTATAATGTCAGCCTAAACTCCATGAATGATAAATTTTAAGTATGTAATTGCTACTTGGTAGAGCATCTGATTTAGGTAAAACCTATCTCTTTGAAGTATTAACAGAGATGCCTCCCTTTCTCTGACTTCCTATGACATCTTTCAGGTTTTCATGAATATATGCCCATACTCTTCATCTTCTTCATAATTTCTTATACTTTAATATTTCCTGTTCCCAAAATGGATAGTAATGAATTTTCAGACCTTTCTATGCAAAATCCTTTCCTGTCTTCATCATTACAATAACCTCACAACAGAATTCTCCAAAATTCCTATGCTTTTACTGTAGTCTTACAGATAACTTGAGAATGGCAGACCCAGTGACAAGTGTTCTTAGCAATTTCCTTGTTCTGAATAATAAAATTAAAAATTCTTAAATTGAATCTATACGATATCATGTGGTTGATGACTAAGCACAAACTGAATTCTGAAGGTTGGAAAGAATTCCTTTCTCTTTCCTGCCTTAGATTGGTTGGAATTACGATGAGATAGGAGTAAGCATTAAGTCACAGCATTCCTCAATATAACCTCAGCTCTCTGTTTTCCAGGAGTAGCTTTTTTTGAAGAGATAGTGTTGCTTTGGATTCTGCATCCAGATGGCAACAAAAATGAGAACTTCTCTGATCATCTCAGAATCTTCCCAAATGTTTGTTTTGAATACTAAGAAATAAGTTTTATGGCAGAACATGTAGTAGTGGAGAAGGCACAGACAGCTTTTCTAAGTTGATTCTCATTTTCATAAGACAAATCTGTTTGCCATGCGACTTTTAAAACCATTCAATGATTTTATAGAGCAAATATTTCTGTTATCGAGAAAGGATTGCTCATCATGCTATGATCTTGAGTGTGTAATCTCTTCAAATTACTCTTCCCCTTCTGGATTTGCATGTTAAGAACACATACAGGCATTATATATTAATTTAGAACTCAGTTCTTAAAAGTCTTAAGTGGATAAATCATTACCTCTGTCTCTTAGTTTGGATGACCTCGTACTTGGCTAGCTCTTAGTCTGGCACCAAAAAGCCAATATCCTGCAAAGAAATGATTGCATTATCAAACTCTATAGACTATAGCAGATTAGCATATATGCAAATACTTATTTGTGCTTAGAGAAGATATATTTGACATCCAAATACTCAAAAATATTATATACTATATCTCTGTAAATAATCGTTCCATCTTTAGGGTGAATCTTCATCCCTACTCCGTTTTAATTTTTTTTATTTATAAAATTAAATCTTTAATATCTCTCCAGTGGTATCAAATTATTTCTTCTTCAACTATAGTATGGGTAATTAAGCCCAGCAGGTCACATCTATTCTTTCTTTAAAAATAGATTATAAATATGAGAGCTGGACTCTCAAACTCAAAGAAGCCAACTAAATGCCATGGAGACAGTAGAAGACTGAGTGATTAGAGTTGAGTAATGACTTTTTGATTAGGAAGGACACGGGACCCATTGGCAATGCATACCCACGCTAAAGTGGTGGTAGTGTGTGTGTGTGTGTGAGAGAGAGAGAGAGAGAGAGAGAAAGAGAGAGAAATTAGATTAGTATACAGAAAATATTCACTGGTGACTCAGATGGTAAAAGCGGGAAGGCTCAGCCTGCAATGTGGGAGAACTGGGTTCAATCCCTGGGTTGGGTAGATCTACTGGAGAAGAGAATGGCAACTCACTCCAGCATTCTTGCCTGGAAAATCCCATGAATAGAGGAGCCTGGTGGGCTACAGTCCGTGGTGTCGTAAACAGTCAGACATGTCTGAGTGACTAAGCAGTCACACACACACATAGCAAATATTCACCTCATTCTGTTGTTGTGTTAGTTGCTCAGTCCATGCAACCTCATGGAGTGTAGCATACCACATTCCTCCATCCATGTGATTTTCCAGGCAAGAATATTGGAATGGGTTGTCATTTCCTTCTCCAGGGGATCTTCCTGACCCAGGGATTGAACTGGAGTCTCTTGCATCTCCAGAACTGTCAGGTGGATTCTTTACCACTAAGCCACCTGGGAAGACCATCTCTTTCTAGATGATCACAATAGAATGTACACTTTTCTTTGCTTTTGATTTTGGGTTTTGCCAATAACTTATTTTAGCCAATGTTATGGAAAATAAACAGAAGCTTCAAAAGGCTGCACAGCTAGCATTATGTTTTTAAGCTATTTGTGTTTCACCATAAGAAGAAAAAACTTCAAGTATGGTCTAGTCTAATGAGGGTAGTAAAGCAGATTGTGATATAAAATGAAATTTAAAACCTAGCAAAATTGTGTTAGTCGCTTAGTCGTGTCTAATTCTTTTCAGCCCCATGTACTGTAGGTCGCAGGCTCCTCTGATCATGGAATTCACCAGGCAAGAATGCTGGAGTGGGTTGCCATTCCTCTCTCCAGGGTATCCTCTCAACACAGATTGAACCCAAGTCTTCTGAACTGCAGGCAAATTCTTTACCATCTGAGCCACCAGGGAAGCCCTAGGAAACTTGAACTTTTGTTAAATCAGTAATATGCCAGTTGACCCACAAACTCATGAGTGAAATGTTTGTTGTTCTATGTCATGAAATTCTGTAGAAGTCTTATGATGCAGAAGTATTGTGAAAATAGCTAATATGATGAATATGTACTTGTTTTAATAACCTTTTTTTCAGTACACTTTTCACTGATTGATTATAGTAGTGTGTGATTATGAGCATCAACTATGAAAATAATAATCTATGTTAAAATTCTTGCTCCTCTGCTTATTCTTAATAGTTCCTGTGGGACTTTGGAGCTTAACCTACATTAGGTTAGAGTTCTAATTCACAAAATTCTGATAATGGTATCTGCCCCATGGTGTTTTCTATACTAAATATGACAATATATGATAACTGTGAACAAAATATCTGAAACATAGGATGCAATGCATAGTATTCTTATTATTTTAGATTACTTATACAGAGTGAAAATGCATGTAGAATTAAAATGCATTTATTTTAATATAGCACTATACTTGATGCCAGATCCTCTGAGTCTTCTGTCCACTGAGTGAGCCATTTGTGTGCAAATATACATCGACCAGAAGATAATACAATTGCAAGATTATGGCCCAGGAGGGACTAATATGCATTAAAGGACTACTTCTAGCAAATTCAATTTATTGGTATAGTGGTAAATATGCCAGACTGGGTCAATTTTGCTATCATAAAATTTAGACGGCAAGTTACCTCACAAGAGTAAGAAGTACCATCACCATGTCTCAAGCATAATGTTGCAATGGAAATATATTCAAAATATGTATTTTTTCTTACTAGAAGATGCAAATCAATATTTAAATATTTTTCTTTGATATCGTTAAATATTGAATCAATAATTTATAATATTTTTTAGTCTTAATGAGCTTATTATTATAGTACTAACCTTTTTCCATAGAATTACTTTTGTTTTTTTTTTATCAAATATAAGATGATTATATTGTTTGATTCTATTTCTGGGCCCCCCATTCTGTTCCACTTATCTATTAGTCTATTCTTTAAACATTGTCTTTGACTTGATCACTGTAGCTTCACAGTGAGTCTTGAATTTATGGAGTCTGTCTAGTCTGTCTATTATATTCTAGGTTTTTCTGAATTTTTGCTTTTCCATATAAGTTTGGGAATTAGTTTATTAATATCCATGAAATAACTTGTCAGGATTTTGACTGGGATTGTATTGGTTGTATAGGTCAAGTCAGGAAGAACAGACTTCTAACAATGTGTCTGTATCCATGATCATGGACTGTCTTTCCATTTATTTAAATCTTTTATTTATTTCATCAGACTTTTGCAGTTTTCCTCGTACATATCTGTGCTATGTATATACATTGTTAGAGTTATATCTATTTCAGTGATTTTTGTTATTGCTACTCTAAACAGTGTTGCGTTTTTAATTCCAAATTCGATTGCTCATTGCTGTCATATAAGAAACAAGTTGACTTTTATATATTGACCTTATATTCTGCAACTCTGCTTCAACAGCTTATTAGCTCCAGGAGGTATTGTTTGCGTGTGTGTGTGTGTCTGTGTGTGTGAATTCTTCCCGACATTTTTACATAAACAATTATCTCATCTGTGAAGAAAGATAGATTCATTTCTTTCCTCCAAGTGTCTATGTCTTTTATTTTCATGACTTGTTGAATTAAAATAGGATTATAGGTGGAATTTGAATAGTTTCTTACCCTGAAGTATGATGTTAGTACTAGGTTTTTTTTTTTTTTTTTAGATGCTGTTTATCAGGTTGAAGATCTTTCGTTCCTGATTTACTAAAGATTTTATCATGAGAAAATAATTTGATTTGTCAAAATAATTTGATTTCTCTGCATCATTTATATCATCATGTAATTTTTCATATTTAGCCTATTTATGTGATTGGTTACATAAATCAATTTTTGAAAGTTAATCCAATCTTGCATACCTGAAATGAATTCCACTTGGATACTCTATTAATATTTTCTGTATATTGTTAGATTCAGTTGCTAATATTTTATTGAGGAAGCTTATACCTATGAATAATGAAAGGTGGTTTCCTATAATCTTCCTTAGTAATTTTCCTTATTTGGATTTGATCCTAGAGTAATTCTGTTTTTGTGGAACGTTATGAAGTATTCCCTCTGCTTCGGTTTTCTGGGCAAGATTTTAGACAATTGATATTATTCTTTAACTGTTTTGTTTCTACCAGAGAGAAACAATTTGGACTCAGTTGTTTTGTATTTGGGGAATAATTTCTTGCTGCTTCAATTTCTTTAATAACTATAGGCTTATTTGAATTATCTATTTCTTCTTGTGTCCATTTTATTGAGTCATATCTTTCAAAGAACTGGTTCATTTTATCTAATTTTCAAATTTGGGATAGGGAGTTTTATTTTATAATATCCCTCAATTATGTTTCAATGACCAGGAGATGATTTGTGCTGGCATTGATTTCATTTCTGATAATTTGTGTCTTCTGTTTTTATCCTATTTATCTTGGCTTAAGTTTTATGGATTTATGGATTCTGTTTCATTTTTCTATGAATAGTTTTGATTTAATTCAGTTCATTGATTTTTCTCTGTTATTTTTCTGTTTGCAATTTAATTGATTTATATTCTGATTTTTTTGTTTGTTTTTGCTTACATAAGATTCAATTTGCTCCATATTTTCAGATTTTTAAATGTTGAAGTTTATATTTTTTTATATTTTAATCTTTTATGATATAAGCATGTAATCTTATGAATTTATTTGTCTACTTTTCCTGTATCACACACAGTTTGAAAATTTGTATTTTCATTTTTTAAAAATACTTTTTAAATTTTCTTTGGTACTTCCTCCTTTATGCATGCATTACACCAATGTATGATGTTTCATAATCAAGTATTTTGGGATATTCTAGCCTCATTCTGTTATAGATTTTTAATTCTGTTGTCATTTGACAATACACTTTATGTAATTTTTACTCTTTTAAATATGCCAAGATGTGCTTAATTATTCAGGTTGTGGTCTATTCGGGGGAATAGTTTATGTGAGTTTGAGAACATTATGTATTTTGATGTTGTGAAATATGTTATAACTGTCAGTTCAGTTCAATCACTCAGTCGTGTCTGACTCTGTGCAACCCCATGGACTGCAGCATACCAGGCCTCCCTGTCCATCACCAACTCCCGGAGTTTACTCAAACTCATGTCCATTGAGTCGATGATGCCATCCAACCATGCCCTTGTTCTCTGTCGTCCCCTTCTCCTCCTGCCTTCAATCTTTCCCAGCATCAGGGTCTTTTCCAATAAGTCAGTTCTTCGTATCAGGTGGTCAAAGTTTTGGACTTTCATCTTCAACATTAGATTCAGTTGATTGATGGTGCTGCTCATTTCAGCTATATAGTTAATGATTTTCTGCTCCTTGACCTGTCAGTTACTGATTTTAGGGCTTAAAGTCTCCAATTATAATAGTGGATTTCTCTATTTCTCCTTTCAGTTCTATCAGTTTTTTTCCCCTCACTCATTTTGATGTACAGTTTCTGTGTGCACACACATTAAAAATTGTATGCCTACTTGAAGAATTGACTCCTTGATCTCTATTTGATGCCCTCTGTATATCTGATATTTTTTCTTACACTAAAATCTGCTTTGTCTGAAATTAATATAGCTATTCCTGATTTCTTTTTATTAGTATTAGTACAGGACATTTTCTGTCACTGTTTTAAAATTAAAGTAGGCTTCTTATAGACAACACACACATTTTTTATCTTGTTTTGTTAATCCAGCCTGATAGTCTTTATATGCATATTAAGACCATTTATCTTAAAAATGATTATTGATAAAATTGTCTTAATATTTATCATATTTGTTATTACTTTTTGTTCATTGCTGTCTTTGAGTGTGTTGTTGTTTCTCATTCTTTTTTTTTCTGCATTCTCTGTTTTCAATTGATCATTTTATGTGATTTGCATTTCTTACTTCTCTTAGCATACTCTTTATACTTCTCTTAAAATTTTATTACTTGTTGTCCTACAGTTTGCAATATACATTTACAGCTAATTTAAGTCCATTTTCAAATAAAACTGTGCCACTTCATGATTAGTTTAGGGATCTTTTTTCAAATTTTTTCCACCTGTCCCTTATAATATCATTGCATATATTTCATTTAGTCACAAGGTATATCATCCAAAGAATAATTGCAATTATTATTTTGAAAACTATTATCTATGAACATTTATGAATAAGAAAATTTTAAAATATTTTTATTTTACCTTTATTCCTTCTCAATTCTGAATGTTAATTTTGCTAAATCTAGGATTCTAAGATTATTTTTTTTTCTTTTTGCATTCTAATATATCACTCCACTCTCTTCTTGCTTGAATAGTGCCTGAAGAGAAGCCTGACATAATTCTTATTCTTGTTTATGTATAGGTAAGATATTTATTTCTCCTGTCCCCATCATGGATTCTTTAAATATTTTCTTTGTCTCCAATATTCTGAAGTTTAACTTTAAAATGTCTAAATGTAGATTTGTTAATATTTGTCTTACTTGATGTTCTTGGAGCATCTTGGCTTTGTGTCTGTCAAAAATTTTAGAAAGTTTTTAGCCAGTATTACTTTAAATATTTCTTTTTATTTTTCTTCCTCTTCTGGTATTTCTATCATTTGTATATTTCACCACTTGTATGTTCTGGCATTCCTAGATACTCTGTTCTATCTTTTCCATTCCTTTTTCTTTTTTTTTCCTTTACATTTCACTTTGGGAATTTTCTATGGTAATATCTTTAAGTTCACTGTTTCTTTTCCTGACTGCATCCAGTTTACTAGTGAGCCCATCAAAGGTATTCATTCTGCTACATTGTTTTTAAATTTTTTAAATGATACTCTGTTCAGGTTTGCATCTCTCCATTTATATTATCCTTATATTCTTGCATATTATCGACTTTTTACATTAGAACCTTTAGCATATTGTAATTAAGACCTTGTTGCATTAATTTCAAAATCTCTGTCCTATCTAGCTGTGGTTCTAAGGTCCTGTATCTTCAAACTAAATTTCTGCTTTTTATATTGACTTAGTAATTTTGTTGTTGCTGAAAGCCAGAAGTGATATAGCAGGTAAAAGGCAACAAGGTAAATAGATCTTTATTGTGTGTTTTTATGTTTGTCTGGGAGATAAACTCTATTTATTGTTCACTGTAACTATAAGTGTCAGAAGCTGAAGTTTTCTCTGGTGACCTAGTTTTTGTTTCCCCTGCCATCTTTGTGTTTCCTTAGGAACTTTATGGGCTTCTCTGCTGTTTTAGATGGTAAAGAATCGCCTGTAATGAGGGAGAGCCACGTAGCTTAAAGCATCTGCCTACAATGCAGAAGACTTGGGTTTGATCCCTGGGTCGGGAAGATCCCCTGGAGAAGGAAATGGCAACCCACTCCAGTATTCTTGCCTGGAGAATCCCATGGACAGAGGAGCCTGGTGGGGTACAGTCCACAGGGTGGCAAACAAGTTGGACACGACTGAGGGACTTCACTTTCACTTTTAGGTTCAATCGCTGGGTTGGGAAAATTCCCTGGAGAAGGGAATGTCAGCCCACTTAGGCAGTATTCTTGCCTGAAGAATTCCACGGTCAGAAAAGCCTGGTGGGATACAGTCCATGGGGTCTCAAAGGTTGGACATGACTGAATGACTAGCACTTTCAGGGACTTCACAGAATCTGAGTCTTGAGATTCTTTTAGCTGTAAATGTCTGATTATTCAGGACCCCTACTGCACTCCTTAGATAAGACAAGAACACTGGAAGCAGCTGGACTTGGATATTTCCATTCCTCCACATTGGTTAGATTTAATCAAATAGTTTCCCTTGTAGGCAAGAACTTATTAAGGAATACAGAAATGCGTAGGTTTATTTCAAAAGCTAGTTTTCCATTCTTCCAGCTGAAAGCAGAAGATAATTTTCTGCCAATCTTTACAGAGTCTAGTGTAACTATTGGATGTAAAAGACCCTGATGCTCAGAAGGATTGAAGGTAGGAGGAGAAGGGGATGACACAGGACAAGATGGTTGGATGGCATCACCAACTCAATGGACCTGACTTTGAGCAAGCTCTGGGAGATGGTAAAGAATAGGGAAGCCAGGCAGGCGGTAGCCTATGGGGTCACAGGAGTCAGACATGACTGGACAACAACAACAACACGTTTGAGGTAAAAGCCATAAATGTATGGGAATGCCCCCAAGGTCAGGCTGCTGTAAAATGTTATTTCTCAAACTAGTTTATATTCAGTCTCCAGCAATTAGTCAACTACCCTTTAAGTATCTTTACCTGATGCTGGTTCCAACAGTAGTTTCTGCTATTAGCCAAATGGGTTCTCTATATCTGCCTATCTGGAAAATTTTGAGTCATTTGTTCTGTGACCTTAATTCTCTAGTGTATCTAAAAAGAGTTGTTGTTTTTTCATTTGTCAGCTTTTTTTATTGTTGTTGTTTTTGTGACGATGCCAGCTCTTTTTTTTTTTTTTTTTTTTTTTTTTTTTGGTGAGGATCCAAACTCTTTATACTTTAGATTGGAAATTTTAAGTTCATATTTTTGGTATATAAAAAGAAAGAGCTCAAAAAAAAAAAAAAAGCAATCAAAGAGTATGGTAACCACATTTCAGAGAGTTAAAAACAAATAAGAATAATTTTAAACCAATAATTCTATAGTTAGCAAAAAATGTCTTTTTAACGAAGGCTAAATGACAAGATTTTCAAATGTAGAAAAGCTGAAAGTTTATATAACCAATGAATCTACACTTCAAAATATATGAAAGGTAGTCATGCATACACAGAGAATCTGTCACCAGATTAAAAAAAAAAAAAGAAGAACAAAAACTAAGTAACTAATAATTTAAATGGATAATTATGTAATAATTTTTAGTCTTTAAAGTGTAATGAGCTATTTAAACAAAAAATTGCAGTGGGCTTGAATTTTATAATGTATGTATAAAAATATCATGCTGTTATGCTACTGACAGCAAGAGCATAAACACAAAAAGGTGAAACACGGGTGTTCAGATCAGTTCAGTTCAGTCGCTCAGTCGTGTCCGACTCTTTGCGACCCCATGAATCACAGCACGCCAGGCCTCCCTGTTCATCACCAACTCCCGGAGTTCACTCAGACTCATGTCCATCGAGTCGGTGATGCCATCCAGCCATCTCATCCTTGGTCATCCCCTTCTCCTCCTGCCCCCAATCCCTCCCAGCATCAGAGTCTTCCAATGAGTCAACTCTTCGTATGAGGTGGCCAAAGTGCTGGAGTTTCAGCTTTAGCATCATTCCTTCCAAAGAAATCCCAAGGTTGATCTCCTTCAGAATGGACTGGTTGGATCTCCTTGCAGTCCAAGGGACTCTCAAGAGTCTTCTCCAATACCACAGTTCAAAAGCATCCATTCTTCAGTGCTCAGTTTTCTTCACAGTCCAACTCTCACATCCATACATGATCACAGGAAAAACCATAGCCTTGACTAGACGGACCTTAGTCGGCAAAGTAATGTCTCTGCTTTTGAATATACTGTCTAGGTTGGTCATAACTTTTCTTCCAAGGAGTAAGTGTCTTTTAATTTCATGGCTTCAGTCACCATCTGCAGTGATTTTGGAGCCCCCCAAAATAAAGTCTTACACTGTTTCCACTGTTTCCCCATCTATTTCCATGTTATTACACAATTCTTAACTATGTGTGAGTTTATACCATATTATTTGATAGGTTCACTCTGAAAAAGATGGGCTTTCCTGGTGGTTCAGATGGTATAGAATATACCTGCAATGCAAGAGACCCACGACTAACTCTTTCACTTTTTTAGTTTGAGAAGATAATGATGCATATTAAACTGTAAAGAAACTATTAAAGTAAAAACAAACAAACAAACAATTGTATTGGACTTCCCTGGTGGTACAGTGGATAAGAATACACCTGCCAATGCAGGAAACATGAAGCGATTCCACATGCCATGGAACAACTAAGCCTGTGCACTACAACTTCTAAGCCTGAATGCTACAACAATTGAAGCTCATATTTGTAGAGTCTGCAGTCCACAACAAGAGAAGCCACTGCAATGAGAAGGCTGCACACTGCAACAAAGAGTAGCCCCCACTCGCCACAACTAGAGAAAGCCCACATGCAGCAATAAAGACTCAACTCAATTTAAAAAAACAAATACATTAAGAAAGCCAGAATTATAGTTAGTAGATTAACAGGAAATAAACCAGACCAATAAAAGACTCATCCAAAAAAGGCACAAAAAGAGAAAGAAATCAAATAGAGATTTAGAAATATAAAACATACAGTTAAATGATAAGTTCAAACTAGCCACACTGATTATCATTTTAAATGTAATTAAGAGTTAGAGATTGTTTGATTGATTAAAGAAATAAAATCCAAAGGAAAGGAGAAGATGGCAGAGGAATAGGGTGGGGAGACCACTTTCTCCCTCACAAATTCATCAAAAGAACATTTCAACGCTGAGTAAACTTCACAGAACAACTTCTGAATGCTGGCAGAGGACATCAGGCACCCATTAAAGCAGAACATTGTCTTCAAAAACAGGTAGAAAAAATATAAAAGACAAAAAAAGAGACAAAAGAGGTAGGGAGGGAGCTCCATCCGGTAAGGGAGTCTTAAAAAGAGAAAAGTTCCCAAACACCAGGAAACACTCTCACGGCCATCTGTGGCGAGCCTTGGAAGCACAGAGGGCAACATAACAGGGAGGATAAATAAATAAATAATTAAAACCCACAGATAACTAGCCCAGTGGTAAATCCCCCAGTGGAGAAGCAGCGCAGACGCCTGCATCCACCACTAGCAAGAGGGGACTGGGCAGGGAGGCGCGGGCTGCAGTGCTTTCATAACCAGAGTGAACTAACTTGGGCTAGCAAACCAGATTGTGGGATAGCTACTGCGCAAAAAGCTCTAACATAAGACACTGCCAGGACCACACATGGAACAAAGGACAGAACAGAATTAGCCTGCTGCAGACCATGCCCCTCCTGTGACAGGCAGCCAGAGCTGGAAGGACCAGAAGGGGGCAATTGCAGCCCCAGAAAAACTTCCAAACTGCAAGCAAGCTTCTTTGCTAACTAAGACTTCTTGGAGTTCTGGACAGTCACCATCTGCCTAATAAGGGGCGCCAGTTGTACACCCAGAAAACTGAGCAGCAGGGTCAGGAAAGGCGAAAAATAGCAGCGACTGCACTCACCAAACTCTCGAGCTGCTCGGACCTGGGAAGGGCACAAAACATAGGCCCAACCGAGTCTGTGCCTCTGAGGAATACCTGAGTGCCTGAGCTTGAGTGGCTTAGACCAGGGAGGTTCATGTAGCTCAGGGCCAGCCTCAGATGGTCCCCAGTGGAGCAACCTAGAGCCTGAGCGGTGTGCGCCGCAAGCAGGTACAGGTCCAGCGTTGTTGAGACACCACGAATACATGCCAGTGCTATTTGATTGCAGCATCCCCCCTCCCCACAGCACGACTGAATAAGTGAACCTAAAAAAAAAAAAAAAAAGTGTCCACCACCATCCCCCTTGTGTCAGGGCAGAAAACAGACACTGAAGAGACCAGCAAACAGAAGTTAAAACAGAGGGAACCGCCTTGGAAGTATAGATCTTAAGAAATATAAGCTAGACCAAGGAACTATCCGAAAATGAACTGACCCCACACTGCCCACAACAACACCAGAGAAGTCCCAGATTTACCTTTACTATTTTTATGATCATTCTTTTTTGTTTGTTTGTTTTGTTTTTTCTTTTTTATTATTTTATTTTAACATTTTTAGATTTTTTAAGTTCTTTAAAGCAAACGCCATATATATATTTTAAAATAATTCATATGACTTTTTCTTTTAATTTCTTCTTCTTCATCTTTTCTTTAATGTTGTATTTTTGAAAATCCAACCTCTACTTTAGATTTTTAATCTTTGCTTTTTGGTATTTGTTATCAGTTTTGTACCTTTAAAAACCCAATCTTCAGTACCCATTTTTACTTGAGAGTGAGATTACTGGCTTGACCGCACTCTCCTCCTTTGAACTCTCCTTTTTCTCCACCAGGCTGCCTCTGTCTCCTCCTCCCTCCTTCTCTTCTCTACCCAAATCCATGAATCTCTGTGTGTTCCAGATGGTGGAGAACACTTACGGAACTGTTTACTAGCTGGATCTATCTCTCTCTTTTTCATTTCCCTCTTTTACCCTTCTGGCCACCTCTGTCTCCTTCCTCTCTCTCCTCTTCTCTGTTTAACTCTGTGAACATCTCTGTGCGGTCCAGACAGTGGAGCGCACATAAGGAAGCGATTACTGCCTAGCTTGCTCTCTCCACTTCTGATCCCACCTCATCTCATTCCAGTCACCTCTAACTCCCTCCTCCCTCTTCTCTTCTCCATGTAACTCAGTGAGCCTCTTTGGGGGTCCTTCAATGTGGAGAAACTTTTCATTTCTAACCTAGATGTTTTATCATTGGTGCTGTATAGATGGAGAAGTTTTGATGCTACTGTAAAAATAAAACTGAAAACCAGATGCAGGAGACTTAAGTCCAAATCCTGAGAACATCAGAGAACTCCTGACTCCAGGGAACAATAATAGATAGGAGCTCATCAAATGCCTCCATACCTACACTGAAACCAAGCATCACCCAAGGGCCAACAAGTTCCAGAGCAAGACATACCACGCAAATTCTCCAGCAACACTGGAACACACCCCTGAATACTGTTAATACTGTTTGCCCTGGAATATAGTTTTAATATAAAGACACAAATAGATTAAAAAATAAAATAATGGGAAATGGTATAGAAAGTGAAACTGAAAGTTGCTCAGTCATGTCCAGCTCTTTGTGACCCCATGGACTATGCAGTCCATGGAATTCTCCAGGCCAGGATACTGGAATGGGTAGCCTTTTGCTTCTCCAGGGGATCTTCCCAAGCCAGGGATTGAATCCAGGTCTCCCTCATCGCAGACAGATTCTTTACCAGCTGAGCCACAAGAGAAACCCAAAAATCCTGGAGTGGGTAGCGTATCCCTTCTCCAGAAGATCTTTCAAACCCAGAAATTGAACTGGGGTCTCCTGCATTGAAGGCGGATTCTTTACCAACTGAGCTATGAGGGAAGCCCTGGAAAATGGTATACACTAACACTAGTAGAAATAAAACTTAAATGGCTATATTATTAAACAAGATAAATTTTTGAATAAAGGATATTATGAGATAAAGGAAGTCATTTCATTGTTGTAAAAGTGTTATGTTATCAAGAAGGCATACAAATCCTTGATATTTATGCAGTTAATCACAGACCTTCAAATGCATGAAGCAAAACATAGAACTGAAAGGAGAAATAAACAGGCAAAAAAAGTTGCATTATAAAATTTTAATACTATCTCTAAACAACTGATAAAATAAGTAGACAGAAAATAATTATATAGAAAATGTGAGTAATAATTTCAACAAACTTGATCTAATTAAAATTTATAAATACTTTGTACAAAAGCATTAGAGTGAATATTTTTTCTAGCATACATGGGACATTAGTTAAGAGAGAATATATTCTGACACATAACAAAAGTCTCAGTACAGTTCAAAGGATTCAATTCATAGAAAATATATTATTCTCTGTTCACAATGGACGGGGAAGGCAATGGCACCCCACCCCAGTACTCTTGCCTGGAAAATCCCATGGACGGAGGAGCCTGGTGGGCTGCAGTCCATGGGGTCGCTAACAGTCGGACAGACTGAGCGACTTCACTTTCACTTTTCTCTTTCATGCATTGGAGAAGGAAATGGCAACCCACTCCAGTATTCTTGCCTGGAGAATCCCAGGGATGGGGGAGCCTGGTGGGCTGCCGTCTATGGGGTCACACAGAGTCGGACATGACTGAAGTGACTTAGCAGCAGCAGCAGCAGTTCACAATGGAATTAAATTAGAAATATTAACAAAATATTTCTGAAAAATTATCATACATTTATAAACTAAATAACTTACTTGTATGTAAGCCGTGGTTCAAAGATGAATTCATAAAGGAAAATAGGAAGTATCTGTATTCAATAAAAATGAAAATATAAGAGATCAAAGTTGTGTGATAGAACTAAAGCAGCATTTAGTTGGAAATTTGCAGCCTGTGAAAAACAAAAGGCTATCAATGACATCAAATGAGTGAATCAAAGCAGAAGAAAAACATTAAAGCCAAAATCATTTAAGAAGAACCCAGAGAAACAATAAAGAAAATACATAAAACCAAAAGATGTTTGTTGGAGAAGATTAATAGAATTTAGAAACTTCCTTTCATATTGACCAGTGAAAAATGAGTGAAGATATAAATTAATAACATCTGGAATTATATAGAAGCATCACTATAGAATATGGAGATATAAAAAATAAAAGTCTAATCTTAAAAAATTTATACTGGTTCAGCTCCTTAGGTAAAATGGGCAAATTCTTTGAAATCTTACTCAGATATAAATGGTCTAAATTGTTCTATAACTATTTTTAGAATTGAATATTGTTTTTTAAAAAAAAAGAAAGAAAGAAAAGAAGCAAAAAATTCCCACAAAGAGTACTCCAGACAAAGATAGTTTCACTGGTGAATTTTATGAAATATTTAAGGAACAAATAAAATTTGTGCAATAAATTTTGTGTGAATCATAGCAAACTGTGGAAAATTCTTAAATAGATGAGAGTACCAGACTACCTTATCTGTTTCCTGAGAAAGCTGTGTGAGGGTTAAGAAGCAGCAGTTAGAACTGGACATGAAACAAGTTACTGGTTTCAAATTGGGAGAGGAATGTGATAAGGCTGTATATTGTCATGCATGTGTGCGTGTTAAGTTGCTTTAGTCATGTCTGACTCTTTGGAACCCTATGGACCATAGCCTGCCAGGCTCCTCTCTCTATGGGATTCCCCAGGCAAGAATACTGGAGTGGGTTGCCATGCCTTCCTCAAGGGCATCTTTGCAACCCAGGAATTGAACCTGTGTGTCTTATATCTCCTGGATTGGCAGGCAGGTTCTTTACTACTAATGCCACCTCACCTTGTTCATTTAACTTCTATGCAGAGCATGTCATGCAAAATGGCAAGCTGGATATATCACAAAATGGAATCAAGATTACTGGGAGAAATATCAGCAACCTCAGATATGCAGATGATGCCATGATAATGGCAGAAAGTGAAGGAACTAAAGAGCCTCTTGATAAAGATAAAAGAGGAGAGTGAAAGCTGGCTTGAAACTCAACACTGAAAAAACGAAGATCATGACATTTGGTCCCATCACGTCATGGCAAATAGAGGGGGAAGGAAAGTGGAAGCAGTGACAGATTTTCTTTTCTTGGGCTTCAAAATCATTGCAGATGGTGACTGCAGTCATGAAATTAAAAGATACTTGCTCCATTGAAGGAGAGCTGTGACAACCTAGACAGTGTATTAAAAAGCAGAGACATCACTTTGCCAACAAAGGTCATGTAGTCAAAGATATTCTTCAGTAGTCAGGTACAGATGTGAGACCTGGGCTATAAAAGAATGGCATTGAAACATGTATAATATCATATATGAAACAAATTGCCAGTCCAGGTTCGATGCATGATACTGGATGCTTGGGGCTGGTGCACTGGGACGACCCAGAGGGATGGTACAGGGAGGGAGGAGGGAGGGGGTTTCAGGATGGGGAACACGTGTATACCTATAGCAGATTCATGTAGATGTATGACAAAACCAATACAATATTGTGAAGTAATTAACCTTCAATTAAAATAAATAAATTTATATTTAAAAAAAAAGAATGTTGAGCACCAAAGAACTGATACTTTCAAACTGTGGTGCTGGAGAAGACCTTTGAGAGTCCATTGGACTGTAAAGAGATTAAATCAGTCAACCCTAAAGGAAATCAACCCTGAATATTTGTTGGAAGGACTATTGCTGAAGCTGAAGCTCCAATCCTTTGGCCACCTGATGTGAAGAACTGATTCACTGGAAAAGATCCTGATGCTGGGAAAGATTGAAGGCAAAAGGAGAAGAAGGTGGCAGAGGATGAGATGGTTAAATAGCATTACTGACTCAATGGTCGTGAATTTGAGCAAACTCCACAAGATAATGGAGGACAGAAAAGCATGACATGCTACAGTTCAGTCTATGGGATTGCAAAAGCTTGGGCACAATTTAATGATTGAACAACAACAACAACAATAAATTTTGCATAAAATTAATCAAAAGTGAGTATTTCATAAGTCAGTCTATGAAACCAAAAATGCCTTGACACCAAAGGCAGTTTAAAATATATTATAAAGCAAAAGAGATGATTTCATACTAATATTCCTCATGGACACTGATAAAAAGAAACTACTAAACCTAACAACATAAGAATTATATGACTAATTTTAATGTGTTTTAACTGAGTTAGGCTGTGATGTCATTATACAGTCAAACATAGTTTCGATGCTACTGTGAAATATTTTGACAGAGGTGAATAACATTTATGATAAGTTGATTATAAGGAAAGGAAATTGTTCTTGCTAATTGCTCTTGAGCCTTATCCAATAATTTGAATTCCTTAAAAACAAAAACTGAGGTTTCCCAGTATTGAGAGAATCCTGCCTCAACTGCACAATAGTAATCCTTCCTGAGTTCCCAGACTTCTAGGCTGTGCTATGGATTTCAGACTTGCCATGTCTCTCAATCATATGAGAAACAAATTCCTTAAAACCTTTCTATCTTTCTCAGCAGATAAAAGGATCAATACAAATGTATAAGTAGATCTGTATAGACATGGGACCATGTATATTTGATCAGTTCTATTTCTCTGTAGAGCTCTGACTAAAACAGTGACTTTAGGGTTATCACAGGAATATAGCACTGACTTAACATTTGAAAATAAAAAAATAAATAAATCCCCATATTAAGAAAAAAACGAAAGCTAAGTTATCATCTCACCACACACACACACACATACAAACATTTGAAAAAAAAAATCCCAAATAATAAAACTGCTCAGCAAATTGCAAATAGGTAAAACAAACACAAAAACAAAAATAAGCTCTTTTCAGGGTAACAAACAGCATCTGCAAAACACAATAAAACAAAACACACCTACAATGGTTTAGCTGAGAAAGACTGAATTTTTTTTTCCCCTCCACTAAAATCAGGAACAAGACAAGAATGTCGATTTTCATTTCTATTCATTCTTTTACTGGAGGTTTCATCAGCGTAATAAAGGAAATAAAAGATTTCAAATGGATAAGGAAGAAGTACAACTGTTTTAAATTTACATTTGATAAGTTAATGTATGTAGAAAATCTGATGGATTCTACAAAATAAAACAGCATACAATTTAGCCAACATTACCAAAGTTGCAAGACACAAGATCAATATACAAAAAGCAGTCACATTTCTAGAAAAGAATGCAAAATTGGAAACTAAAGAGCAATACTATTTGTTAAAAACATTTTTTGAAACTATGGATGTTGATGGATGTTAACTAGACTTATTGTGGTGATAATTTTTCTGTATTTGCATTATTGAATCATTATATGCCTGAAACTAATATAATACTATATATCAATTATACCTCAATTTAAAAACATAGCAACAAAATTAAAAACTGCTTAGAAATAAATCTGACAAAATATGTTCAAGACCTATAAAATAAATAGTATAAAATATTAATGGAATAAATTAAATAAGACCTAAATAAATGTCGAGAAATTCCATGTTCATGGATGAAAAAAATTAATACTAAAATATAATTTTCCCAAATTAATCTGTAGATTCATGCATTCCCAGTTAAAATTCAAGTGGGCTTATTGTAGAATTTACCAGCCAAATACAAAATTTATGTAGAAAAGAATTATGTGATCATCCAATATAATCTAATATCAAAACTTATTATGATGCTACAATAATTAAGGTGGCAAGATTACTGATATAAAAAATAGAGAAGTAGATATATAAAACAGAAAAGAAACTCCAAAAATAAACTAATATTTAAAGAGTGATTGATTTTCAACAAAGGTACAATGACAATTCAGTGTTGTTTAGTCCCTAAATCATGTCCGATCTTTTGTGACCCCATAGACTATAGCATGCCAGGTTCCTCTGTCCATGGAATTTTCCAGGCAAGAATACTGTTGTGGGATGCCAGTTCCTACTCCACAGAATCTTCCAGACCCAAGGGTTGAACACATGTTTCTTGGGTCTCTTTCATTGGAAAGCAGATTATCACTAGCACCACGTCATACTATGTACAAAATTCAACTCAAAATATATCACAGACATAACTGTAAAACCTAAGTCTATGAAAGTATGAAACAAAAACATAGGAGAAAATATTTTGTTTCCCAAGGTTAGTGAAAGTTACTTAGGTATAACACAGGAAATATAATCTGTATTTAAAAATGACAAGTTGGCTGTTATCAATTTTTCTTTTCTTTTTTTTTTTTCACTTATGGATTGTCTTTATTTTTATTTTTTAGAGCTTCCATTTTACTTTATTTTACTTTACAGTACGCTATTGACTTTGGCATACATTGACATGAATCTGCCACAGGTGTACACGAACTCCCAAACATGAACCCCC
>SJYX01023238.1:9610-21159 GCA_006410675.1 Oreotragus oreotragus
ATTCTCCAGGCAAGAATACTGGAGTGGATTGCCGTGCCCTTCTCCAGGGGATCTTTTCAACCCAGGGATTGAACCCATGTCCCCTGCAATGCAGGCGGTTCATTACCGCTGAGCTACTGGGGAAGCCCTTGGTGAAGTATAGCTTATTATAAAGTTGTATGGCAATGCAATGTGGTAGAAGTATTGAAAGAAGGTAAGAAAGGGGTTAAGTCTAAACCTGTCTCTTATACACATCTAGATGTGTATAAGAGACAGACTCTCAAGAGTCTTCTCCAACACCACAGTTCAAAAGCAGTACTACTATGTATAAAATAGATAACTAATGAGAACTTACTGTATAGCACAGGGAAGTCTACTCATTGCTCTGTGGTGACCTAAATGGGAAGGAAATAAAAAAGAGGAGAGATATGTATATGCATAACTGATTTATCTTCTTGTACAGAACAAAATAACTCAACATTATTAAGTAACTATACCCCAATAAAAATTAATAATAGAAAACTAAGTACTAAATGCATAGATTAAAAAAAGGAATAGAGAGGAAAGTGATCATATGAAAAAAGTACATGAAGGCAGATGGGAACAAGTCCCTGCATATTTGCTGCCTAAATGCAGATGTTTACGACAAGAATTGACACTTAGGTTGTTGCATCATTCATAAGAATGGTAATAGAAAAAGATAACCAACTCTGATACAATATGTGATACTTATTTCCAAGGTAAAGATGGGTGAATTTTTACCCATGTGCCACCATTCAGCACCTCCAGGTTCTGTTCATTGATATATTTGGTCAGGAGCTTTCTATTTAAGTTGATTATAACTGTCCCAAAAAGGAAGTTCAAAAGAAAGCAATCTATTTTCTGATGCTTCTGATAGGGTTGCATTGGACTTCCTTCAAGTATTGATATTTTTTATCCCCCCAGGTGGGTCAAGTAAATATCAGAAAGTTATTCAAAGAAACACCCAACTTCACAGTGAACCTCAAGACAGGAAAGCAAATTCAGGTTGAAAAGAAGAATTTATGATCCTCTGAATTAGTGGACTCAATGAGTGACCTGAAATTGTACTTTGTGTGCTTTGCATGAAAAGATAAAACTTGGAAAGCAGTGTATGTGGGGATATAGATGCTTTGAAATTCATATATTTTATAGGGAAATAATTTTAAAATATCAAAAATGTCAACATATTACTGTTTCTACTCTTGGGATTCCAATATCAGGAAGAAAATTTTAGTTATTATACTGCAGATGTAAGGAAATACATCTTAGTGTGTGCTGAATGCTACCGCTGAAAGTTTCTTCTCTGACAGCCAAGATCGTCTTGGCCAAGGCAGAATATACCTAAATGGGTTCTGGAAATATGTTATCTGTTTGTTTTCTGAATTGAGACTTTTTACTAAGGGGGCAGCCAATCAAGCACTTTCAAAGACTATGGAGAATGATATCAAGCAGCTGGTGAGTGTCACTAGAGGATCCAGTTTTTCAGGAAAAGTCTAGGAATGTGAATGCATGAGGCTGGTTAGAAATTACAGTATAATCAATCAGGTTTTGTATCAATGAATGTAGGCCCACTTCATTATATCAATGAAGTAGGGCCCACTGATGGGAAAATTGCCCCTCAGTGGTGGGTACAAGGCAAGAATTCTGATAGAAAAGAAATACATGAAATCAAGAATATTGCCATTATTGCTAAGACAACTATTGAGTTAAATCATTTCTAGAATTGCATCCTGTTCGCCCTTGAAGAAGCAGAGAGAGGAGTCCTGAAGTCCAATGGCAGGCATATCCTTTTTCTCTGACAGTTGCTCTAGAGGAAGATACTAGGCCCACAATCTGGGAGTAATTGGGCCTCACTTTTCTCATAGATTTTTATATTCTGGGATGGTCTGTTTTTTCAGTATTGCTGCTGCTACCGCTAAGTCACTTCAGTCGTATCCGACTGTGTGTGACCTCATAGACGGCAGCCCACCAGGCTCCACCATCCCTGGGATTCTCCAGGCAAGAACACTGGAGTGGGTTGCCAATTTCTTTCTCCAATGCACGCAAGTGAAAAATGAAAGTGAAGTCGCACAATTGTGTCTGACTCTTTGCGACCTCATGGACTACAGCCTACCAGGCTCCTCTGTCCATGGGATTTTCCAGGCAAGAGTACTGGAATGGGTTGCCATTGCCTTTTCCATTTCTCAATACAGGTCCTAGCAAATTAACAACAATTGAATGTTTCTAGAAAATATCTCTGTTTGTAAAAATGTCAAATAGGACTAACTTTTCCCTAATAAGTGAAGAAGTGGAAGCCTGGGAGGTGCACTGAGAGGCTCATCGGTTGTTCTTGGTAAGATAAGAGGTGGGCTTAACATGGGGATAACTCATGAGGCCAGTACCCGCCCCCCTCCACCCTCTGGCCAGTCCTCCCAGTAGGTCTCCTCCTGAATGTGTTGGTTGGTTAGGAGGCTCCATAGCTTGGAGGCCCCGGGCACTGAAGCAGTTCAGGGCATCATATGGTGAGTTCTTCCTACAGAGATTCTTGCTTACCATTTTCTACACAATTATGGCATACTCGTGACAAGTTTTGCCTTAAATTTAATAAAGCCATTTTTCCCTCTCCCAGTTTCTTGCCCCACTCACCCTTTCTGCCCATCCTTTTTTTCTGTATATCTCTGTTTTGGCTTTGTGCACATCTTCATGAATTTAAAGACAAACAAACAAAATATTTTACTGGCTGGAGGGTGGAGGGTACTGGCCTCAAATGAGTTATCCCCATGTTAAGCCCTCCTCTTATCTTAGCAAGGACATCAGACGAGACTCTCAGTACACCTCTTTTACACCCACCAACCAACAGCAGTAATGATTATAGAGCCTCATATATAACCCAGATAGAAAAAGGGGCAAGGACCTACATAGTTCTAGAAAGTGAAGTGGACCGACTGGGTAGAAATTAGAAAGTGTTAACCCTAGAAAGTGTTACCTCATTGGCTTTTCTATTTTTTCAGGTGAGATTTTCTGGGACTCATTGTAAATAGAACTAGGAAGTTCATGGGGTGCAGGTGGGGTTGGGGAGCAGGTTGGAGGGAGATCTGGAGTTGAATAAGTAGAAAGTCTCTGATCTTCCCTGTTATGGTGACAACAGTCTTTTGGCTTTACCTCTTACCAGTCACTGTGAAAAGAAAAAAAATTTAAAATAGAGAGGTAGAACAGGAAGAAAAGGGAACTGTCGTTATTTTATGAAGAAGCATAGATATTTAGAAGACATAAATTGGGAGCAAGATCAGAGATATAAGAAAATGAAGACAGAGGAAATAGAAGTTAAAAGTATGAAAGAATGAAACGCCAAATAAAGATGAAAGGTTAAACATTAAAAAAATAATAAAAAGATAAAGTGGGTGAGATTTAAAATAAATGAGAAAAGGCTATAGGCCAATGAGAAAAAAGGTTACAATCATGAAAGTAAAAGAGATAAAAGATTAAGATAGAGGGGATTGGCTGAAAAGTGAAAAGTATGAAAGTAGATGAGATTAAAAATTAAGCACAGGAAGTAACTAACATGCTAAAAGTAAAAATAGTATAAGAATAGAAAGCTTTTGAGGGGAATAATTCAAATTAAAAAAAAAAAAGCATGTGCATTAGACAACTGGATGAGCTAAAAAGGGTCAATTGTGTAAGAGCACACACGGGCTGAGAGGCTGGCTTCCTGCAGGGGCGAGCCCACAGTAAAGGAGGTGCCCCGACACAGGGGTAAGAGCAATGGGGCTTCCTCGGTGCCCTGCCATTTATCATAGCATCTCAGGCTTTTGTCTGTAATGCCAGAGCTTTTGGACTAAGGCAATGAGACACCCTGGGATATTAAAAAAAAAAAAAAGTGCAGTCTTTCCTGGGGAGAACGTTTCAGCTGAGCCAGTTGAACTCACTTGAAAGGCTTCCTGGACGTTTTTAAGAAAATATTTAAAACCTATCAATTTCATTCTCTTTTAAGATGCCTTTCCTACCTCCATCAGTTTGCATTGAAACACCCTTGAGCTCTGAAATTTGGTGCTTGTTTACATGTTTTGATGTTCTTTATTTTATTTAGGCATTTTAAAGCTCTTCCTAAAAGGTAAAAGATAAAGAGGAAGTGTAAGAGAGACTTTTAGATAGCGGTCTTAGTGTCAATGTTAGATGTATGCTGTTAAAGATTTCATGCTTCCTTGGCTAAGAGAATTTTGTAATTATCAATCCATTCCCCTGCCCACTTTCTTACATTCTGAAGAAGTGTTCTTTCTTACTGGAGGAGAGTTCTCTTTTGTCAAATAGGCTTCTCCCATGACAAGTGAAATGTATTTGCATTCAAAAGATCTGCTTGTATTGAACTGAAATATCTCTGTGTTACTTCCAAATTTCTAGAAGAGGGAATCTGATTAACACCTCTTGACCCAACTCTGGCTCAGGATAGAGGATGGTAAGGGAAGCAAAGCAGTGTTGAACTGAACAGTGAAAGAGCTTGAAGAGGATGTGGGGACTATAGAGATGTCCCGGAGTAGCTGCGAGGTTTGATGGAAATGGATGAAAGAGAAAAGTAATTTTTATATTTTTTATGGTGCTGTGGACTGTATATTTGTGCTTTATGAGAAAGCAATCAAGGGTTTGGGATTGAAATTATGTTTAGTTTACTGAATTATTTTTCTTTGGATAAGCAGCTATTCTAGAAGCAAACACCTGGACATTGGTTTTATTAAGGTTAAAATAAGGATTCCATTATGTAAAACAAGTATAATGAAGTCTAGGTGCGCATGTACTAAGTCACTTCAGTCGCGTCTGACTCTTTGCAACCCTATGGACTGTAGCCCGCTAGGCTCCTCTGTCCATGAGATTCTCCAGGCAAGAATACTGGAGTGGATTGCCGTGCCCTTCTCCAGGGGATCTTTTCAACCCAGGGATTGAACCCATGTCCCCTGCAATGCAGGCGGTTCATTACCGCTGAGCTACTGGGGAAGCCCTTGGTGAAGTATAGCTTATTATAAAGTTGTATGGCAATGCAATGTGGTAGAAGTATTGAAAGAAGGTAAGAAAGGGGTTAAGTCTAAACAAAGGCTTAACTTCCTTCTTCCATCTTTCTTTAATTCTATTTGGGTAAATGCTCTGTACAATATAATGTGTAAGTGCCCTATGTGTGTGTGCATTCAGTTGTGTCTCTTTGCGACCCCATGGACTATAACCCACCAGGCTCCTCTGCCCATGGGATTTTTCCAGGTAAGAATACTGGAGTGGGTTGCCATTTCCTTCTCTAGGAGATGTTACCCACTCAGGGACTGAACCTGAATTTCCTCCATTGCAGGTAGATTCTTTACCAAATGATGCAAAAGATGAATACNTGCCTCCTCCTTGGCCAGTGTGTATATTTAAAAATGGTAAGGAGCGGTTTGGAATAGAAGTTCTAAACCAGAATTTTTCCTCATCTTCCTGACTCTAATACTTGATGATGATAATATGTTGTGTGGACACATTGTATGGGTTGGACAATTTAAAGGAGAACTCTATTTATGCTAGTCAAAAACATGATTTCTTATAACTGCCTAGGAAGAAAGAGTGTTGGGTGCAAATGTAGAGTGTTTAGGTTAGGGGTGGAAACAGTGTCCTGAGATGTGTATAAGAGACACCATTAATCAGTCACAAAAACATGTATAATATCATATATGAAACAAATCACCAGTCCAGGTTTGATGCATGATACTGGATGCTTGGGGCTGGTGCACTGAAATGACCCAGAGGGATGGTACAGGGAGGGAGGTGGGAGGGGGGTTCAGGATGGGGAACACGTGTATACCTGTGGCGGATTCATGTTGATGTATGGAAAAACCAATACAATATTATATAGTAATTAACTTCCAATTAAAATAAATAAATTTATATTTTAAAACAGTATGAGGCAATAAATTTCAAAAGAAAGATTTGTTCAGTGCTCTCTGGGTTTACCAGAAAGGAGATATGACATTGACCTGAGAAGGTAAGAGGGGTTCAAGAGGATGTTAGTTTTTTTTTTTTTTCCCAGAGTGTTATAAAGTCAGTGGATTAGGATCATTGGGCTTAGAACTGACATGAGCAATAAGGCACAGAGGAGACAAGCAAAGTTACAGAAGCAGAAAAGTTTGAATATGGTGGCTATTTGGGGGAAGAGTGGCAAATGGGGACTTTGTCTAAAAGGGAGAATTGGGTTCAATAAGACAAATAGTCATAGTTTTGCAGAAAGAGTCATTTGTATCAAATCATGAATTATCTTAAATTTTAAGATAGGGAATTTGTACTCTCAGCCACTGGAAGTCTTTGAAGACTTGATCTGGGAAGTGAGATCCATGAAGGTATGCTTTGATATAGTATTAGATTAAAGGAAGTGACTCATTTGATATGTATGGAAAAACCAATACAATATTATATAGTAATTAACTTCCAATTAAAATAAATAAATTTATATTTAAAAAAAGTATGAGGCAATAAATTTCAAAAGAAAGATTTGTTCAGTGCTCTCTGGGTTTACCAGAAAGAAGATATGACATTGACCTGAGAAGGTAAGAGGGGTTCAAGAGGATGTTAGTTTTGTTTTTTTTTTCCAGAGTGTTATAAAGTCAGTGGGATTAGGATCATTTGGCTTAGAACTGACATGAGCAATAAGGCACAGAGAAGACAAGCAAAGTTACAGAAGCAGAAGTTTGAATATGGTGGCTATTTGGGGGAAGAGTAGCAAATGGGGACTTTGTCTAAAAGGGAGAATTGGGTTCAATAAGACAAACAGTCATAGTTTTCCAGAAAGAGTCATTTGTACCAAATCATGAATTATCTTAAATTTTAGGATAGGTAATTTGTACTCTCAGCCATTGGAAGTCTTTGAAGACTTAATCTGGGAAGTGAGATCCATGAAGGTATGCTTTGATATAGTATTAGATTAAAGGAAGTGACTCATTTGAAAAGACCCTCATGCTTAAGGAGCGGTTTGGAATAGAAGTTCTAAACCAGAATTTTTCCTCATCTTCCTGACTCTAATACCTGTCTCTTATACACATCTCATGAAGGTATGCTTTGATATAGTATTAGATTAAAGGAAGTGACTCATTTGAAAAGACCCTCATGCTGGGAAAGATTGAAGGCAGGAAGAGAAGGGGATGACAGAGGATGAGATGGTTGGATGGCATCACCGACTCAATGGTCATGAATTTGAGTAAACTCTGGGAGTTGGTGATGGACAGGGAGGCCTGGCGTGCTGCAGTCCATGAGGTCGCAAAGAGTTGGACACGACTGGGTGACTGAACTGACTGATGGAAAGGAAGTGTTACAATGAAGGGGAATAGATGGGAAAAATAGGATGATTATGTTAAGGGGGAAGACAGGTTATCCAAATTCACTTCAACGGAACAGAATTCCTTTGAAATGATATAAAGGAGATACTTCCAAGAACACAATAGATAACAAGGAAGAATACTATCAGTGGAACAAACTTGTGAGATATTTCTGAAAGATTGAGAGATGTCAGCTAGATGGAGAAAGGAAACCTGAGGATCTTACAGCTCAAAATGTAGACAGAAGATAAGATTGCTGTGGAGGTAGGAAAAACTGAGACATGGCTATGGATGACTGGACCAGAGCTGGGTCAATACAAGTTAATTAGGTTTCCTCTCCTGGAAATTTGGAAATAAGACTGAGATATTTTAGTTCAATACTAGCATATCTTTTAAGTGTAAGCATAAAAGCTGTAGAGTGGCCATCTTCCACCTGCGGTCAGGAAAACCCAGTTGCTGAAAGAGACAAATGACGCAAGACATGGTGAGAGACAATTATTCCTTCCCACTTTCTGGTTTTCTGGCTTATGGTAGTGGATGGAAGCACCTGTCATTGGCTTCTCTGAGGAAGCACAGTGACCTCTTATTACCTTCCTGTTTCCACCTTAAATAAGTAGAAATTGTCTTCTGTTACTTTCCCAAGTCTTAATTGATAAAGCGAGTACTATGAATTCTCTACAAAAGTTACATGAATATATTTTTTTAGGTGCTGCATGTGAAATGACAGATTTCATGGGTTTAAAAAAAAATCGGATTCACTTTTGTCTGTGCTGGGTCTTCATTGCTGCACCGGCTTTTCTCTAGTTGCAGAGAGTAGGGGCGACTCTAGTTGCCGTGCGTGGGCATCTCACTTCACTGGCTTCTCTTGCCGTGCATGTGGGTTCTAGCGTGTGCGGGCTTCAGGCGCCCAGGCTCTAGAGCACAGGCGCAGTAGTTGTGGCGCACAGGCTTAGTTGCTGTGCAGCATGTGGAATCTTCCCGAATCAGGGATAGAACCTGTGTCTTCTGTGTTGGCAGGTGGATTCCTCACTACCGAGCCACCAGGGAAGCCCTGTGTTTGTTGTTTTTGAAGAGGGTTGTTGGGAGATAGAAGGCATTTCTTGCTTCATATTGTGTTGGAAGATACTAGAAACTAAGTTGTTTTCAAGGTTGAAAACAACTCATTTAATTCATCATAAGTCAAATTAATATTGTCTGATTGCAGCGGAAAGAAAAACCTCACTGGAAAGCACTCTATAACCTCTTAATTAATATCAGCTCATTGACTAATAGTCTGAGGTGAATTCCAGTTCCAAAGACCATAACCTCAATCAGTCCCTTGAAAATTTTTTCTCCTTTCATATATTGCTGTTTTTATATTGTTCCTTAAAATTGAGAACAGATTAAATATTCCCTTTCCAGTTTTTAAATTGACTCTACCTTTTGCACACATCTAATTTATTTATTTTCCCATGAGCTTAGTCACTCAGTTGTGCCCAACTCTTTGTGACCCCATGGACTGTAGCCAGCCAGGTTCCTGTGACCATGGGATTCTCCAGGCAAGAATACTGGAACGGGTTGCCATGCCCTCCTCCGGGAATCTTCCCAACCCAGGGATCCAACCCAGGTCTCCTGCATTGCGGGTGGATTCTTTACCAGCTGAGCTACCAGGGAAGCCCTGTTTTCCCACAGGCCATTGAAATACCTAGAAACTTTGAATGTTTGAGCATTTGGAATATTTGAGTTCAAAGTACGTTCTTCAGACTGCCTCATTCACTCTGAAATTGCACAAAAATTATTTGTCTGACTATGTGTTTTAGTTTTTCACTTGGGAATTATGATCCTGTAGCTAAATTTGCCATTGTATAGGGTAGAACAATTCTAAGCTCTACCAAGCTCTGACTTGTCACTTCAGCCAGTTTTTCAGAGAACTGGAGTCACTAGTTAACGCTGGTTTTAAAACACCTTTTAGTTACATGGGCCTTGAACCGCTCTGGTGCAGATAGACTTATCAGAGAGGTTTACATGATCATTTTCCTTGCCACCCCTTTCTTCTTCTTTTTATTTTCTAACTCCCAGCTTCCTTACATGTATCTAGAGAGCTTTCTAACTTCCCAGGATACTCTGCACTGGAGATCTTCTCCCTATACACTCACTGCCTTTTACTCTACAAACTTTCTGGCCCCCACCTTGGACAAAACATTTCTATCCCATGTCAAGAATGACTGAAAATATATTGAATATTAAAATGCTAGAAAACCAATACACTTTTATCAAGGAACTTTAGAGTATTAAAGGAATGACTTGTGGTGGGAATTTCTGATGACAAAATAGCCAATGCAATGGACAAAGTACTGGACTTGTCCCTTGCGTCTGTGACCCTCTCTTTCCTTGTGAACTGACCTTTCTCCCAAACGTCTGCCTTGTGTCCTGGGAATGGGCCTGGCTGCTGAGCTCTACTGGATTTGTCTGCTTCCTTGGTTACACAGATTATACTAGGTGAGCAACTGAGTTCAGCTGGTCTGACCAGATTTTCTCTCCAGAAATTTGGAGCTGGAATCAAGAGAAAGTTTGCAGCTTTATAATGTGAACTTGAAGATGGAAATTCAGCCATGTTTGCCTTGTGACCAACAGATAAGACAGCCAGCCTGAAGAGAGATGATACAGTGCCTGGGCAGAATGAAGGTAGCTTGGAGGTCTGATGGGTGTGCGTGAGCCTCAGGCCTTACTGGGTTCTGCCTCCTCCTTGGCCAGTGTGTATATTTAAAAATGATAAGGAGCGGTTTGGAATAGAAGTTCTAAACCAGAATTTTTCCTCATCTTCCTGACTCTAATACTTGATGATGATAATATGTTGTGTGGACACATTGTATGGGTTGGACAATTTAAAGGAGAACTCTATTTATGCTAGTCAAAAACATGATTTATTGTAACTGCCTAGGAAGAAAGAGTGTTGGGTGCAAATGTAGAGTGTTTAGGTTAGGGGTGGAAACAGTGTCCTGAGAGAGATGCTACCTGTGAAACAAAGTAAACCTCCAGCATGGGAGGAGATTCTCAGCTCGCCAGCGGTGAGTGGGTTGCAGACATGGTAGAAACAGAGTCCTTCAGTCCCCGGAGTTGGGGTGGGAGGGATCTGGTCACTTCCCAGTTCACCATACAAACAACATTTTTTTTTTTCACCCAAAATACCTGTCATGATATGAAGAAGATTAGGGAGGCTCTGACCCAGAATAATTATCAATATTTATTGAATGTTTGCTGTGCACTTTGCATTCTTTATCTTATTTAAATTTCACAAGAGCTCTGTGAGATGGGTTCTTTTACTAGTCCTGTTTCACTGATAAGAAGAACAAGGAGTCCAGAAGTCCAGTAATTTGTACGAGCCACACACCTGATTGAGTTTGGAGCTGGACATAGACTCACATAGTATTGCTACAGACACTGGATATTGTGCTCTGAGCTACTGCTCTATACGCATTCCTACTGAGAGCTGCTGGGAGGCGTCACAGCTTCTGGGGAGAAACACAGCAAGCCCACAGCCTATGTGGAGATCCTACACAGTTGCTTCACTCTGCACCATCTCAAGACAATTGACTTACCAACTAGAGGATAGGCTGTACAACATTTAAATGTAAGAGACTGTACAAGCATTAAGTTATGAAAAAGAAAACCAACTGATCTTTCTTTATCTGTGACAGAATGATTACCCTGCTTCTACCCCTGTTAAACAGGCCATGGATAGTCCAAGCTACTTGGTGCCAGACGCTGCAACCAGAGCAGTACTTATCACCATTGGCAGATGCAGTTGCTGATTATCTTTGCCATCTGTGAGCCTCATTAATAAATCTGCCATATTCCTTATAAAGGAAATATGCCTGGCTAAAGAGGCCTTTTATTGCTTTGAAGTTACTTGGACTGGCCACATCCTATGTGGGTTTCTTTACCTTTAACTAAGCCAAGAACCTGGGTTGGGAAGGTCCTCTGGAGAAGGAAATGGCAAGCCACTCCAGTATTCTTGCCTGGAAAATTCCATGGACAGAGGAGCCTGGCGACTTCCAGTCCATGGGGTCGCAAATTGGACACTACTGAGTGACTGAGCACACATACACAAGCCAAGAACGGGGGAAAGAAACTCTTTCCTTCTCTCTTTCTTCTTAGGGTCACTTCCTAGGGAAAAATAAAATACCTTTCATAATTGGTTTGTCCTTAGGGCAAAGCTGTCACAGAGATTTAATACATGGTCAACTTATTTAGGATTTTTGAAATTTA
>SJYX01023238.1:23038-37890 GCA_006410675.1 Oreotragus oreotragus
CCCATCACTTCATGGCAAATAGATGAGGAAACAGTGGAAACAGGGTCAGACTTTATTTTTTTGGGCTCCAAAATCACTGCAGATGGTGACTGCAGCCATGAAATTAAAAGAAGCTTACTCCTTGGAAGGAAAGTTATGACCAACCTAGACAGCATATTAAAAAACAGAGATATTACTTTGCCAGCAAAGGTCCATCTAGTCAAGGCTATGGCTTTTCCAGTAGTCATGTATGGATGTGAGAGTTGGACTATAAAGAAAGCTGACCACCGAAGAACTGATGCTTTTGAACTGTGGTGTTGAAGAGTCTTGAGGGTCCCTTGGATTGCAAGGAGATCCAACCAGTCCCTCCTAAAGAAAATCAGTCCTGAATATTCATTGGAAGGACTGATGCTAAAACTCGAATACTTTGGCCACCTGATGAGAATAGCTGACTCATTTGGAAAGACCCTGATGCTGGGAAAGATTGAAGGCAGGAGGAGAAGGGAATGACAGAGGATGAGATGGTTGGATGGCATCACTGACTCAATGGATATGAGTTTGAGTAAACTCTGGGAGTTGGTGATGGACAGGGAGGCCTGATTTGCTGCAGTCCATGGGGTTGCAAAGAGTTGGACACAGCTGAATGACTGAACTGAACTGAAAGATTCCTAACCAATAGGGTTTGGGAAAGAGAATTTGGAGCTGGGTATTGGGAAGGGGAAACCATTCCTGTTTCTTAAATTAGGTGGTTCATCAGATAAAGGGCTGTTGGATGCACTCTTTGGAAATCGGTAGCAAGACATGTCTCTCAGTTCTGGATCAAAATAAAGCCACAGAGCTAGGGGGATGCCATCTTTGCCCAAGGACTTGACATTGTATTTTCTGCTTTCTTTCCCCCTGGTGCACAATAGGAGCATGACTGACCCATGAAAGCTTCTCCATCTCTGGTTTTCGTGACTTTTGCTTCCCTTTTTTTTCAGAAAACATAGTTATTACCAAAGAGGCACAACTACCATAGCCTCTTCAAAATAGAATAATGACATTTTCATAGCAAGTGATTGTGGGAGGCAGTGCGGAGGTGTTGAGCTAGCTGAAATCCAGAGGTTTTTAAAAAACCAGAGAAAGGTCATTCACCTCTTAAAAAGTGACAGTTGTGAAAACAAGGCAATTTTAGAGTTTGTCATCTGGTGTTAATGGTGTACCCCTTTGTAGTTACTGATATCTGTCAGAGTAAATGTCAGCGGTAAAGAGCTCAGCTGCAGGCTTCCCTGAGGAGACGGAAGGCTTGCGTTTTAAGTCTGTATACGTTTCTTTGACTTGCTGGAGGGAGATGTGGTGGCTTTGGCTGGGAATCAGGAAGGCCCCTTTGTCCTGACTATGACTCCCAGTAGCTTCTTGAGGTTGCAGTAGAAGAATCTCTCTGCTTCTCATTCCCATTATCTGTGACATGAGTGGGCAGGACAAGGTTAACTCTAAGATCCTTCCAGCCTGAAATTTCTGTGATTCTAAGTCCTGGATAAATGCCATGAATCACAATGGTCTCTGCACTAAGTTCGAGTTCCGGAGACGTGGGGGTCGGAGCTAAACGAACTCGTTTATTAACCGAATAATTTTCAGAAACGAATTCCAACTTAGCACCACCTGTCTGTCAAACGGTTACCGTAAGACCTTCTTTTTGAGGACAAATCGTCGTAAAGAAGGGTTGGAACTAACAATCCCTCCCTCCGGGACCGACGTCGGTGTACGTGCAGAAACGTAGAACGGAGAATCCAATCGTTCCTTGTAAGCTGGTGACCTCTGAACCAACTACTCAGGAGGAGCTTCTTTTGATGTGTCTGTGCCTGGATCTAGCCCTTAAAATGACATGTTGTTGCGCAGTTTGGTTACTACTAGATTCACAGGTTCTAAAAAATACAAAGAAACAGAGACACCATGGAGTTTGTGATGGTCAGTTTTATGTGTCAGCTTGGCTAGGTTACAGTCCCCAGTTACTTGAACACCACCCAGGGGGTTGCTGTGAAGGTATTTTGTAGATATGATTAATGTGTGTAATCAGTTGGCTTGAAGTAAAGGAGATTATCCTGGATAATCTGGATGTGTTTGATTTAATCAGTTGAAAGGCTTTAAGAGAGTTCCCAGAAGAGGAAATTCCTCCCATGGGCTGCAGCTTCAGATTGTGCCTGAGAGTTTCAACTCACTTTCTCTACAGAGTTCAGACTTGTAGCTAGGCCCCACAATCGTATATGTTAATAACTTGCAAAGGATCTCAATATCTATCTTCTACTGGTTCTGTTTCTCTGGTGAAAGTGAAAGTGTTAGTCGCTCAGCTGTGTCCAACTCTTTGTGACCACTTGGCCTGTCCATGGGATTCTCCAGGCAAGAATACTGGAGTGAGTTGCCATTCCTTCTTCAGGGGATCTTCCTGACTCAGGGATCGAACCCAGGTCTCTTGCCTTACAGGCAGATTCTTTACCATCTAGCTTAAATCACACTCTAAGTCTTGGATTTTTAAAAATAATTTTATTCATTTATTTATTTTTGGCTGTGCTGGTTCTTCATTGTTGTGTGGGCTTTTCTCTAGTTGCGGCTTTTCTCTAGGGGGCTTCTCTCAGTTACAGTGGATGGGCTTCTCATTATTGTGGCTTCTCTTGTTGAGGAGCATAAGCTCTAGGGCGTGTGGGCTCAGTAGTTGCGACTTCTAGGCTCTAGAGCACAGGCTTGATAGTTATGGCCCATGGGCTTAGTTGCTCCATGGCATGTGGGATCTTTGCAGATCAGGGATCAAATCCATGTCGCCTTCACTGGCAGGTGAATTCTTTACCGCTGAGCCACTGTGGAAGCCCAGCCCAGCTTTCTTAGAAGAAGAAGCTGGGGTTTAATCCTCAGAGTTCATTAATGGGAGAGCCAGTTACATTGACTCCCAGGCTTATGAACTCTCCATATCACCACGTTTCAGTTGCCATGAATCCAGTTTTGTGGACACAGGGCATAGGAATAATAAATGAAGGACAACCGCATCCTTACCCTGTGTGTCCACTTATGTCCACTATGGCTTAGTTCATCTGTTCATTGATCAAATGAGGAAGTTTGTCCCCTTGTTCATATAAGTCCCCAAGGTAAGAATTCTTGCTTGATGTTCAGTCACCCAGTTGTGTCTGAATCTTTGCGACCCCATGGACTGCAGCACACCAGGCCTCCTTGTCTCTCACCATCTCCTGAAGTTTGCCCAAGTTCGTGTCCATGGCTGGTGGTGCCATCCAGCCATCTCATCCTCTGATGCCTTCTCCTTCTGCCCTCAGTCTTTCCCAGCATTGGGGACTTTGCCAATAAGTAGCATCAAATGACCAAAATACTGAAATTTCAGCTTCGGCATCTGTCCTTCGAACAAGTATTCAGGGTTGATTTCCCTTAAGATTGATTGGTTTGATCCCCTTGCTGTCCAAATGCTTGATGACCTATCCTATATTGCTGTTTGGTGTATTTTTATTAAATTGTCATGTGTGTACATCTTGTCTCCTACCCAAATTAGAAGTTTTTGAACAGAGTGAAGTGAAAGTCGCTCAGTTGTGTCCGACTCTTTGTGACCCCATGGACTATACAGTCCATGAAATTCTCTAGGCCTGAATACTGGAGTGGGTAGCCTTTCTCTTCTCCAGGGGATCTTCCCAACCCAGGGGTCAAAGCCACGTCTCCCACCTTGCAGGAGGATTCCTTACCAGATGAGCCACGAGGGAAGCCCAAGGGAGCATGAAAAATATTGGTTCAACATAGTGTTTGCATCATGATAGTGCTCAGTAAACAGTGATCAACTGATTGTGGAGCTGCCCCGCCTCTTCTCAATGACAAACTTCCCTCCATGGGCTGCAGTGTAGTGGAGGGTTTGAGGGCATATACTACCTTCCTTCCCATCAGAGAGACAGTAGCTACGCTCCTCATTAGCTGTATTAACTTTGGGTAAAATTTCCTACACCCCCTAAGCCTCAGGTCCTCATCTCTAAAACGGGAAACATTGGAGAGTTATTGTGGGAATAAAATTAGAGAAAGTGTGTAAAGTATCTGGCACAATGTCCTGCACATATCAGCATTATTATTCCTTTTGTTCCTCTGGTGAAGTCTCCAGTTGATGTAGTAGTCAGTCAGGTTTGGAAGTGATCTCATGGAGAGACAGCCAGTGGTGGCTTGAAGCAAGATCTTAGTTCCCTGCCTAGGAATGGGACGTGGGGAGCCTGGATGAAAACCAGGACTCCTAGCTACTGGGAGAGCTCCTAGGACTCCTAGCTTTAACAAAGCCTAGAGGCTAGAAGCAAAGTTCCTTTGGCTCTCGTCCCATTTGAAAGCAAGAATGTTTCAAGGAGGCAAAAACTGTAAAAAACAGCCAGAAATTTTATTACCAGAGACACAGAAAAATATGTTGGAGAAAATACAGAGAAACCATTGGTTTAGTTATGATAGAAGCAAGGCAGAGACAGGCCAAGAGAGAAAGGGTGTGAGCGTCCTCACTAATGAGGAGGAGTGCCCCCGAGAGGTGATGAGATCGCTTACGTAGGCCAGTTCTTCCGGGTCTTTGTTTCCCTTTGGCCAGTTATCTTTCTTTTTTCCATTCCTGGGCTGTCTTTGAGCAAAGAATGCTCAAACCACCGCACAGTTGCACTCATCTCACTCATCTCAAGCCAGGTTTCAACAGGACGTGAACCGTGAACTTCCAGATGTTCAAGCTGGATTTAGAAAAGGCAGAGGAACCAGAGATCAAATTGCCAATCTCCGTTGGATCAACAAAAAAGCAAGGAAGTTCCAGAAAAACATCGATTTCTGCTTTATTGACTATGCCAAAGCCTTTGACTGTGTGGATCACAACAAACTGGAAAATTCTGAAAGAGATGGGAATACCAGACCATCTGACCTGCCTCTTGAGAAATCTGTATGGAGCAACAATTAGAACTGGACATGGACTGGTTCCAAATAGGGAAAGGAGTATGTCAAGGCTGTATATTGTCACCCTGCTTATTTAACGTATACAGAGTACATCAGGAGAAATGCTGGGCTGGATGAAGCACAAGCTGGAATCAAGATTGCTGGGAGAAATATCAATAACCTCAGATATGCAGATGACAGCACCCTTATGGCAGAAAGCAAAGAAAATCTTAAAGATCTTCCTGATGAAAGTGAAAGAGGAGAATGAAAAAGTTGGCTTAAAGCTCAACATTCAGAAAACTAACATCATGGCATCTGGCCCCACCACTTCATGGCAAGTGTGAGAGCAAAAAGTGAGAGACTTTAGTTATTTGGGCTTCAAAGTCACTGCAGATGGTGATTGCAGCCATGAAATTAAAAGACGCATTCTCCTTGGAGGAAAAGTTATAACCAACCTAGACAGCATATTAAAAAGCAGAGACATTACTTTGCCAATAAAGGTCCATCTAGTCAAAGCTATGGTTTTTCCAGTAGTCATGTATGAATGTGAGAGTTGGACTATAAAGAAAGCTGTGCACCAAAGAATTGATGCTTTTGAACTGTGGTGTTGAAGAAGATCCTTTTGTTTTTTCCCCAGATTTTATTTTATTTTACAATATTATATTTGTTTTGCCATACAACATGAGAGTCCCTTGGACTGCAAGGAGATCTAACCAGTCCATCCTAAAGGAAATCAGTCCTGAATATTCATTGGAAGGACTGATGCTGAAGCTGAAACTCCAATACGTTAGCCACCTGATGCAAAGAGATGACTCATTTGCAAAGACCCTGATGCTGGAAAAGACTGAAGGCAGGAGGAGAAGGGAATGACAGAGGATGAGATGGTTGGATGGTATCACCAACTCAATGGACATGAGTCTGAGTAAACTCTAGGAGCTGGTGATGGACAGGGAGGCCTGGCATGCTACAGTCCGTGGAGTCACAAGGAGTCAGACATGACTGAGCAACTGACCTGAACTGACCTTCCCTAGATCCCTCCCAACATGTATGCACATCTTTAGCTAAGATGGATTCCAGTGCAGAGGGCTATGGGGAGGTTGACAACACCCATTATGGGGTGCACCCCCTTCCCTGCACCACTTTCGACCATCAAGGAGCTTTGCTATGTCTGTGTGTTCTGGGAGGTCTCCTTGACCTGAAGAATGAGAAATCTGTGGTCTCTTTATTTTTTTATCCACGCAGTACTCAGTTCCTCCTTGCTCCTGCCATTATCTTTGTCCACAGCAGATAGATTCCAGCTGCTCAGAATGGGGACCATCTACCTCCTGCCTCAGGAGTACCTGGGTTATCTCAAGACACTGAGGAGGGCAGCAGAGGGGTCTATGGCTTTGGGAGATGGAGTGTGGTGAGTTGCCTGGCTGAGGCTGAATCCATGAACTAGGGACAGTTCATTTGGCTCCTCAGTCCCTATCTGCAAAAGTGTTCCGGTGGGGGGCAGAGGATGCAGCTGGCCTCTGAGCCTCCCTCAGTTGGCCCAGAAGGGCTACAGTTACTAACACTGGCTTCTCAGGGCATTTTATCAGCAGGAAGCAAGCCTTGCCTGTTTTCAGGAGCAGTAAGTAAACAGTACTATTCCCCTGTAGGATAATTAGAAAACCAAAGAGTTTGTGCTGTGAAATAGGGAAGTAGGGAGCCAGTTGTTCATAACACGTTTAGAACAGCCACCTGATAGGTATCCCCTGAAGGGCCCTGGAGGTGTGTGGGGTTGGGGCTACACTGCAGGCGAAGCAGCTCCCCTCTTTGGGAAAAAAGGGTAGCCTTCAGACAGGAGGAGCTACCCATCCTTGGTTCCTTCTGCCAGTGCTGCTCAGAGATGAGCTCTCTGCCCAATTAGGCAGCCTCTGTGGAGATTGCTTTCATCAAGCCTTGTTAAGAAGGAAAATAACAGAACGTTCTCACCGTTTTCGCATCTACTTTGAAGCTTACATTTATCTGCCAGAAGGAAATATTTGTCTTTCCCCTGAGCTGGTAGGTGAGCCCTGGAATTAACAGGTGATGTTTCTGCAAATACTGCTCAGTGCTACAGTATCATTAGTCCCATTCCTTGCTAGGGATTAATGGCCAGGAAAATGAAGACTTGGGGAATTTGGGCTTAAAGTAAGGTGTTTGGTAAGAAGACTCTCAGATCCTATTTGGAGTTTAAATTCTCAGGGCTTTTGCTCACTGACTCCCAAACACTCAATTCAATCCACTGGGAGCTGGTGACAGAGATGGAAAACTACTGCATCAACACCCTTAAATGCTGTTTTTGTTATGTAACTCTCTCTCTCAAAATCCTTATTTGCTCTCTACTTCTTACCATATGTTATGAATTCCTTTGCCTGGATTTCAAGATTGCTTGTAATCTGGCATCATGCTGTCTGGTCAACAGCTATTTGCAGAGTGATGAATGAGGTAATCCACAGACCACACTTAAGCACAATATCTAGCATATGGTAGGAAATAATTAGGTTTTATTAATACTATTTTTATTTGTGAAAGCTATTGCTTTTGTCTGCTCAGCATCCATCCATTATCCTCCTCCTTCTAGTAATAGTATCCCTACCTTAAGCAAGAATTTTTTCCCTTTCCCATAAAGTGTTATTGGGTACTGGCTAATCATATTGACCCATTTCCCTGACTGTAGAGCTGGGGCTGCAGATGGACATGTGAGTTAAACTGGTTTATTAAAATCCTTTCCTAGCATTTCCTAACATTTTTCAAATTAAAAAAAAAAAAGCAAAGCTCCCTCCCCCCCCACTGGATATAAAGTTGTTGGGATATAATAACCCAGAGCTGTCTGTGGCCGTTTTTCCTCTTGGGGACAGGTGATCTAAGAAAAGTCAAAAAGTAGGGGGAAAAACCCAAAGATGGATGTGGTGTGTGTGTGTGTGAGAGAGAGAGAGAGTGTAAAGACAGAGAGATGATGAAAGAAGGAAATATTAAAGTCCCCTGATTCTGATAGTTCCTGAGTCCAACCCTACTCATAAATGTCTTTAGATTGCACGTGTGAACCTGTTGTTGTTTCCTTTTGTGTTTCACTAATTCGAGTTGGCTTCTTCTCTCCTGCTGGCACTTGGAATGTAAGGATAAATGAAGCACAGTCTCTGTCCTCAAGGAATCCCCTTTTATGGAGAAGGCAGAAGCATAAATATCATAAGCAGTCACAATTTCAGTAACAGAAGTATGTCCTGGACAATGAGTTGTACCATGAAAACCACTCTTCTAATCTGATCATCACCTCTGGACTCCTACTTTGTGATGATTACAGAGTTGTCTGGTGTCTGAATATGACTATAAGGAATATCAGCTAGCATTTATTTTGCCTTGTCTCCATGCCACCTGGAATTTCCTATGGCATGAGACATTTTAATAAATGATGAAGATTTTGCAGGTAGCACAGAACTTTCTTTCTGGGAGTAAGAGTAGGTGAGTGACCACTTCCCTGGTGGTCCAGTGGCTAAGAAATCTGCCTAACATTGCAGGCTATGTGGGTTTGATCCCTGGTCTGTGACGATTCCACATGCTGTGGGGCAACTAAGCCCATGTGCTGCGACAACTGAAGTCCACGTGCCCTAGAGCCTATCCTCTGTAACAAGAGAAACCAGCACAGTGAGAAGCCCGAGCAGCGCAACTAGCATGGCCCCACTCACGGCATCTAGAGAAAACCTGCACATAGCAATGAAGACCCATGCAGCCAAAAATAATACATAAATAAAGGAAGAGCGCTGAGTGACCCCCTCAAAGAAGTTCTGTGATAGAGGTCCTTAACTTAAAAGTCTATAGACCCCAGGAGGCATTCACAGGTAGGTTAAAAGAATTCCCTGGTGGCTCAGAGGTTAAAGTGTCTGCCTCCAATGTGGGAGACCCGGGTTCGATCCCTGGGTCAGGAAGATCCCCTGGAGAAGGAAATGGCAATCCACTCCAGTATTCTTACCTGGAGAATCCCGTGGACAGAGAAGCCTAGTAGGTTACAGTCCACGGGGTCGCAAAGAGTCGGACACAACTGAGCGACTTCACCTTAAAAGAATTGCCTTCTGTAGCATTATGCATAGTTTCCAGGCTACATGTTTTCCAAGGTATGGGAAGAGAATCTATAGCTTTTAAAAGATTCTCAAAGGATGCTCTGCAAGGAGGTCATGTGAAAGAACTCTCAAGATGCATTGAAATGACTGTGGGGAAAAATGCTAAAAGAATTCTGAAGGCTGCTTTGGAGATCTGGAACAAGTAGGGAATTCCTCCTGGCAAATCTAAAGAATAGTGACAATCCAGTTATCTCAATCACAAAGACATGCATCTCTTCATAAGGAACATCCTAGGGCATTCAGCTGAAGACCTGTCCAGTTTCAAGGGATTAAGAAAGATCATCCTTAGATTTCCAATTAAGTGAATAATTGTATCAAAATGCCAGAGATAACAGTCCTTCTGCCTGGAGTGACCTCTTGATATTCACATGACTTCCTGACTTCCTTTAGTATGATGCAGTTGACCTCACTTATTAGTGAGGCTTCTGTCTATATTTTGTTTTAATTTCTACAGTATTTAAAATGGCATGATCATGCCCCCACCTGACACTTATTTTTCCCTTATCCAGCTTCATTCATCTTCTAGCATGTATCATGCACTGAAGTGTCTTTTATCTGTGTAATGTAATTATATATTTATATTGGTTTTCTATCTTTCTCAATGGAATGTAAGCTCTTGAAGAGAATAAACTATAGTAGACTTGTTCACAGTTGTGTCTCCAGCACTGAGAACAGTTCTTGGCACAGAGGATCTGTTGAATGAATGGATACATAAGAGAATGTCTTCCCTTTGTTCGTCCACCTAAGTATTAATTGTTCTCTTTGCTTCTTCTCCAATACTTTGGCCACCTGATGCGAAGAACTGACTCATTGGAAAAGACCCTGATGCTGGGAAAGATTNCAGTTCTTGGCACAGAGGATCTGTTGAATGAATGGATACATAAGAGAATGTCTTCCCTTTGTTCGTCCACCTAAGTATTAATTGTTCTCTTTGCTTCTTCTCCAATACTTTGGCCACCTGATGCGAAGAACTGACTCATTGGAAAAGACCCTGATGCTGGGAAAGATTGAAGGCAGGAGGAGAAGGATGACAGGGGATTAGATGGTTAGATGGCATCACTGGCTCAATGGATTTGAGTTTGAGTAAGCTCCGGGAGTTGGTGATGGACAGGCTGCAGTCCATGGGGTCACAAAGAGTCGGACATGACTGAGTGACTGAACTGCTTCTTGTGAAGACAGAATATGAAATTTAAAACCACAGGTCATGAAATCAGTTCAGATTGAATCCAAGCTTTGCCCTGAGAAATATCTTTGTTGATAATGGTTACAATGGTGATAAGTGAGATAGAGGCTTGCTATCCTGAGAGGCATGAAAACCATGCACCTGAGTCTCTTTGACTCAGTTCTGCAGACATGGTGGATCTTTGATGGGTTAAGAATGGATCTCAAGTTCTACCCTGAGCTCTGCCACACAATTACTGAGAAATGTAGACCAAATTACCTGGCTTTTCAAGGCTTAGCTCCTTCATCTTTCAGCAACACCTCCCTCATTATCTCTGTGAGATAGTGTGTTTATGCACTTAGTGCCGTGTCTAAAGCAGGAGTTAGTGCTTAGTAGAGGTTTGTGGTTACTGGTTTGTGCACACGAAATACCTAATAAGGTAACTGCTATTCTGAAGCCTTTTCTGACCACTTTAGTACCTTCCTGTGTTCTCTTACAGCATTTATGATTTCTCTCTCATTCACACTGTGGCTGTATTGATCAGTGTGTGTGTGTGCCTGTGCATGTACGCTGTATTTTCTCAGATAGGTTAAATTCCCTCTAAGTCTGCTTTTACTTTTGATCTTCAAAGAAGGCACAATCCATCATCAAGCACATAGTCCTTGGTAACTTACTGGAGTAAGGAGTGCTCCCTGATCACTTGAAAGTTTCCTTTCTGTCCTATTCTGTTGACTTTAAAGAAAGGGGAATTTCTTAAAATGTACACTTTCTCCTCCCTTCATGCTTGGAGAAGGCCTCTGTGCACAGAGGGAGCTCCAGATAAGCCAAGTGAATGCCTCTTGGCTTGCTAATACCTTGCATGATGAAGTACCTAATCTATGAATCTATTTCCTCCGGATTCAGGGTCCAACTAAAATGGCTCTGGAATAAATAGCCCATCTCTGTGATCTTTAAAGAGAGAGGAATTTCATTACAGCCTTTACTGAAGGCTGTTTCAGTAAGCTCTTTCTTGACTTTTTCATCTATAAAATGAAAACCATGATGATCCTGGGTAAGTTTGTGAGAAGACTGAGCCAATTTCTACCAATCACTCTGGCTGTGGCATCATATGGGAGGGCCTAGTTCTCAACATTAGCAACACGGAGCATTGCTGGCAGTCTTCCTTAGGGTTTACCTTCACTTCTGGTTTAGTTGCTTTGAAATTTGTCAATGATTGAAGTTTTCTAGGTAGAAATCCCATGGAGTTTCAGCCCCAAGAATTTTCTTTTTTTTCCAGACCCTTGAGAAAATGATTTCTTTAGCTCTCAGATTTAATTTCACATCTTTTGGGAGCCCTCGCTGACCTCCCAGTTACACATGATCAGGGTGCCTTCATGGTTCTTATCACAGTTTGGAAATAGTCATTGATTTGTCTGATTGCCTGTTTACAGTCAGCTTTCTCCATTATCCTGTGAGCTTGACTGGCTCCGGATGATTGTGCTCAGTGGTGTCTGGTACACAGTAGGCACTCAGTAAAGCTTTGTTCAGTAGCGAATCAGTGAAGAGAAATGTTCTTTGTTGGTGAGAAACAGAGAAGGACCTGATTCTTCTGAAACCGGGAAGGGCCTGTTGGTTTTCCTCCATACTTCCTTGGAAGGCCTGTCTTCTCATTGGTAACCAGGGAGACAGGCCAGCAGATAACTATCAAATGCAGCTGGTCTGAAACTGAGGGAAACAACATCTTGCTGACACATGTCTCTAAGTTCTTGGAAATGCTCAAGTCCATGCATTAAACCTCATAAACAGTATCTGATGAGACAAGCAGGGATTTGGATCAAACAGGAAAGGCGTCAGGGGGCAGCTTCTAGAATGTGAAGGAACTTACATGGCTCTTTCTTCAGGATGGCTGTGTCTAGACAGGCTGCAAGGCAGACTGTAGCCACACAGAACAACGTCCCTGTTGGACCATCAGCAAGTGCCTGTGGTGTCCAGAGACTGCCTCTGCTTTTCTCGCCGACTTTCTTTTCGTCCTTGTAAATTGTGTCTCAGATGGATTTCTGGGGCTCTCATCTGACTCACTTTGGCTTTTCTTCTTACATGCTTTCTAGTCTCATATCTTTTCTGTTCACCAGCTGTTCCCTGAGGGGCCCAGCTCTTTCCTGACTGGTTCCAAGGCCTTTGAGATTCTGAGTATGTCTCTTCATTTGATTCTGGAGGACCCGTTCAGGTCACTAGAGTGCTGCTATAGTTCCTTTGGGCTTCCCTAGTGGCTCAGAGGGTAGAGAATCTGCCTGCAGTGTGGGAGACCTGGGTCTGATCCCTAGGTCTGGAAGATCCCCTGGAGACGGGAATAGCTGCCCAATCCAGTATTTTTGCCTGGAGAATTCCATGGACAGAGGAGCCTGGCTGGCTACAATCCAAGAGGTTGTGAAGAGTTGGACAAGACTGAGTGACTAACACTTTCACACAGTTTTCAGATTGTTTAGGGTGGAGCAGCCTCAAGACAAAAAGCCTTTGTTTTGCTAGTTTTGTCTGCTTTCATAACATGATTTTGCTGAAATAATCAGCAAGAAAAGGCTGTGTCCCTTTACTCTGTCTACCGCCTCGAGGCTATATGCTTAGAATAGTGTTTCCCAAGTTGTATTTTCTGGAATATTAGTTTTAGGATGCATTTACTTATTCAGTCTTCAACACATAATTAACATTTACCATGTGCTGGATTCTGTGCTAACCACTGCCAATAAAAGGGTGAAAAAAGTCATGGGCCCCCTTCTTGTGGAGCTTACCATTTAATGAGGAGACAGCTGTTAATACAGTGATCAGACAACTATGTGTGAAATTTTCATGAGTTTCATACATGAAAAGTGCTGTGAGAGCATATAGTCGATGGTACAGGTTGGCACTGTTTTTTCTTTAAGGAGCCAGATAGGAAATCTTTTTGCTTCTGTGGGCCAAATGGTCTTTAATCCAGCTAGGAAATTCTGCTGTTGCAGTATGAAAGCAGTCACAGACGACACATAAATGAGCATGGCCGTGTCCCGGTACAATTTTAGGAATACTGAAATTTGAATCTCATGTGATTTTTGAATGTCACAAAATATTATTTTCCATTTGATAGTTTTGAACCTCTTAAAAATGTGAAAACTATTCTTAGGTTGTGGGTTACACAAAATAGGCAGTGGACTGCATTTGGCTCATGGGCAAAAAGGATTTGTCAACTCTTCCTCTAGGGGTTAGGGAAGCCTTTCCTGGAGGAGAAATGTTTGCTCTGAGATCTGAAATCCGAGTAGGATATCTGGGGAAGGTGGGGAAAGAGGTGGTGGTGTTAATGATGGTGGAGGCTAGTGGGCTAAAACCGCTTCAGTATGTCAGTGGTGTTGCAGATAAAACAATGTGCGTTGTGCATTGCACTCAGTCATGTCCTACTCTTTGTGACCCCATGGACCATGGTCCACAAGGCTCCATTCTCCATGGGATTCTCCAGGAAAGAATACTATAGTGGGTTGCTGTTTCCTACTCCAGGGGATCTTCCCAACCCAGGGATCGAACCCGTGCCTCTTGTGCCTCCTGCATCTTCTGCATTGATTGGCAGGCAGATCACTGCCTGCCACCTGGAAAGTGGTACACTGTGCCACGTGGAAAGCCCCAAATAAAAGCGTACCCATGGTTATGTAAGGGAAACATCAATCCTTTAAAGATTCTGAGAAGTTACAACAGCAAAAGAAATGTATTTGATTTTGCTTTAACCAGTGTTTCCAAAACCTGTTTATCCATAGCACTGTTCTTGGACTGGACACCTACTAACACATAGGGACCACATTTTTGGAAATGCAATTCTAGGGAGTCTTTGGCTATAAAGGAACTTCAGAATATACCTGAGTATCTTTCACCAAGAAATTTATCCATGCAAACGACTCTAGAGTCCATGTAGTACTTTCATGGGGATATTTCTGAGAATTTGTGTCTCTTGACTGAGGGATCTTTTAGGCTAGGGGTTGACATAACTGTTCTTGCAAATAGCTTCATGTGAACTTGCCTGGGGGCAATGGGTTCAACTATATGGCTCCCAGAGGCCCCCGTCTGCCACTTAATGATGGCATTATAACTGCAAGAGAATTGAATGTAGTTTACCAAAAGCTCAGTGGGGAAAACAATAACAATAGATATTTAGCTGATGATGACATACAGCTCCTCTGGAGAGCTGTGAGAACCTATTGATTCTCACTTCATAAAATGCTTATTTGAAAACTCATAATATCTGTAAGAGTTTGCCAAATGCTTTTCCATTAATGCTTCTCCCAGAGCACCCAAGTGAAAAGTGGAAAATTTTGTCCGACATCTATATGTCCTCAAATATTTAGACATTTGAGTAGATTAGGTATTTAATTAGATAGTAGATTGAATTTTTCACCATTTATCCAGCATTTTGGCGATTTGCATCCTTCTCTTTAAATGTGCACACAGATAGTTTGCTGTTGCTTTTTGAAACAAGACAGTGTCTTCCATCTAATTCTTTACATATTCTCTTCCTTACTAAAGCCAGAGAAAATTTTAAAAAAGTTCTTTTAATTGGAGATTAATTGCTTCCCAATGTTGTGTTAGTTTCTGCTGTACAACACCATGAATCAGTTATAAGTATCCGTATATCCCCTCCCTCTTGAGCCTCCCTCCAACCCCTCCCTCCAACCCCCCCCCAC
>SJYX01023238.1:38303-64263 GCA_006410675.1 Oreotragus oreotragus
CCCCCCACCCCCGCAACCCATCTAGGTCATCACAGAGCACTGAGCTGAGCTCCCTGTGCTATACAGCAGCTTCCCACTAGCTATCTCTTTTACACATGATATTGTATATATGTCAATGCTATTCTCTCAGTTCACCCCACCTGTTCCTTCCCCCTCTGTGTCCGCAAGTTCATTCTGTACATCCACATCTCTATTCTTACCCTGCAAATCGATTCAGAGGAGTCTTTGCAAAGCACTTTTGGATTGGCACTTGTCAAAGCATGTTCACCTCTTGGTCTGGGACTGCTTTCCTGTGGCAGCTACGTGTTGGGAATCAGGGCAAGTGCTAATAAATTTTGATGTTGGCTGGTCTAGGAAGCCAATTAACACCATGAAATAGAACATTCAAGGTAAATAGCTGAAGCTGCGACTAAGTAACCAAGTTTCCTCTCTTTTCTGCCTCAGTCTCTTTCTTTTATTTCTGTCTGTGTCTTTTTATTTGCCATACCTCAGCCTGGGACCAAAACAGGAGAGAAATAAATACACACTGAGAGCCTCTGCTCCTTTGTGCAGGGCTGTTGCTGAGGTAAAGAAGTGATTCGGGTGAGTCTGCAGTACTTTCCCATTATACTTGGAGAGGAAGCTGCATTCATTACATATCAGAGCAATTTACTGTAAATGGTGTCTTTATCTCATTTCCTCTAGTCGAGTTTAAATCCTCAGTTGGCATCTATGTACGTCTTGCTTAAAGCCATAGAACACTGAGGCTGAAAGGGACTTAGACAGATTTTTACTCTGGGCTTTCTTATTCTCAGAAGAGGAAACTGAGGTACTGAAATAGTGGCAGAGCCAAGGCTAAGTCCCATCCTGCACTCTTACTATGGGTCCCTTTTTAGTCCAGCTTCTGTTTGCCACCCAGCACCTGCTATCCTTCTGACATGTTGCTGATGTCCTCTTTTGATTTAATGTAGACAATGACCCGACAGGACTTAATTTTAAGACACAAGAGGGTCTCCCTCCTGATAGAACACAACAGTGATATACTTCCTTCCATGTTGAAGGAGAGATGGCCTAATTTTTATGGGAAGCAGAAATGGGATATGCTGTTGGCCTAAGTGGAGAGAAGAGTGTGGGAGTGGGGATGGGACTCTTTTACAGTTGCCAGATATATAGAGTCTCATAAACAAACTGAGCACAGGTAATAAAGAAACTGCTTTTGCTCTCTTTGTGTATGTGGCTGGAGGGAAAGGTAAGCGGTAAGGAATTTATGTGAATTGGTGACGGAGCTTCTTTACAAGCTTGTTTTACAGGGCATCTCTGTAAGGTGAGGCAGTAACAGGTAGGGCTAAGTCAGTTGCAAAGGTACAGCTTAGTTTAGGCTCTTCTTAAAGAAATTTAATTGAGAAGTGGGAAGTGGGTAAAGCACTTAATTTTTATGAGGTTTTGCTCACTGAGTAGCTTTAGTTTGAGAGAGTTGGTACCCATTTATCATAAAGCATTTGTGAGCATTCTCTGTATATGATACTGTGTCAGAAACTTTGGGGTACATGTAAAACAAACCCCTGTCTCCAGATAGCTTAAATTGGTGATTATTCAATGTGGACTTATGCACAGAATTGCCAGATAAAATACAAGATACCAAGATAAACAGCAAATAATTTTTACAATTATAAGCATGTCCCAAATATTGCATAGAGCATGTCGGGGATCCTGGATTATTACTTGGTAAAATCTGGCAATTTATTCAGGGGTGGGTAACTGGAGTTTTTGATGAAGCTCAAAGATTTTTTTATTAAGACTGGAATGGATCTTTGAGACAGTCCCAAGCCCTTTAGTTTAGATGAAGAGAACTTAGAGAAGATAAGTGAGTTACCCTGGTTCACATAGCTGGCAAATGACTGAGTTTGGCTCTCTGTTTTCTAATTCTTAATTTGATGTTGCACACTGACTTAGTTAGTAGAATGAGCATCATGGACTGGTATGTTCAAGAAAGCTCCAGAAAGGAAGTGAGATTTTGGCTATATATATATATATATATATATATATTTTTTTTTTGCGGGGGGGTGGGTACTGTGTTTTGAATCAAGGTAGAATGGTTTGGGGCAAGGCCTTCTGATGGAAGGGAAGATGTAAACAAAGGTAGGAATATATTTTTGTTTAATGAAGAAATGGAAAAGATGTCACTATGGGACATAAATCAGTCATTAGACCTATGGAGTTTTTTTGTGGGGGGAAATGAAAACAGAGAGTCTTGAAAAGGTAGATTAAATAGGAGTTAGATTTTATCACACCTTGGCTACAAGTTTAAGGGCTTGGATATTATTTGAATGCCATAAGGAGGGACTACTAAAGGTTTTTAAGTAGACAAATCGGCTATTTGTCAATGGCAAAAAAATTTTTTTGAAAGAGAGCTGTTTTAAGAATTTGAATACCAATTTTTAGAAGTCCTTTTAGCTACCATTCCGGTAGCTAAAATGATCACACAGACACTTTTCACTTCTCCTGGGAAGGAAGAATAGCAACATCCTAATTCCCTTCAGAAAAATGAATAGTGGGGCATGATAGAGATTTTTCCACTATGATTATGATCACAATTTGGTAGGGGAGGAAGCTGAGAACTTCTGGCTAGGTTTTGTGTGTGTGTGTGTGTGTGTTTATGTACCAACTGAAGTAACCACATGAAGCTTCCAAAGCATCATAATCCAAGGGACAGATAAAAATCCTTGTCATGAAAAAATTATCTGAATTCTGTATCAAATGAGTATCTCAGTGAATATCTCAGAACAGATGTGGTCCTGTCTGAAATTCTTGTAGTAAAGATACTGGTGGGGAGAAATTAGAGTTAATGATCAGGTTTGGGAAGTCTGTTGGCAGGAAAAATATAAAAAAGCCAGTATGAGCGTGCATGCTAAGTTGCTTCAGTTGTGTCCAACTCTGTGCAACTCTATGGACTGTAGTCTGCCAGGCTCCTCTATCCATGGGACACTCCAGGCAAGAATATTGGAGTGGATTGCCCTGCCATCCTCCAGGGAAAAAGCCAGTGACACTTGGGTAAGTCTGATTGACTTGGTAGCTAGGAAATAGGTTTTCTGTACTTGTGAGTAGGATTTCATTAGGCTTGGAAAAGTAGGAGAATCCCCTGTAAAATGATAGACCAACATAGTTTCTGACCCAGTCCCAGATGGTCCAAGGCTTATTAACCTTTAGGACTGTGAGGAGCAGAGTGACCTAAGGTGCAAGGAGAAGCCTAGTGTCTAGGAGACATTGCTGAGGAGAAGGAGTTTTCATCAAAGTTTTCTTTTTTAATTAATTTATTTTAATTAGAGGATAATTACTTTACTATATTGTGATGGTTTTTTGCCATACACCATTATGAATTGGCCATAGGCATACATTTGTTTCCTGCCTCCCTCCCCACCCCATGCCTTCAAGCTGTCCCAGAGCACCAGCTTTGGATGCCCTGTGTCATACATCAAACTCCCCATGGCTGTCTATTTTACACATGGTAATGTATATATATATATATATATATATATATTTCAGTGCTGTTTCCTCAAATCATCCTACCCTCTCCTCCCCCTGAGTCCAAAAGTTGTTCTTTTAAGTCTGTGTCTCCTTTGCTGCCCTGCATGTAGGGTCGTTGGTACCATCTTTCTCAATTCCATATATATGAGTTAACATGTGATATTTGTCTTTCTCTTTCTGGCTTACTTCACTCTGTAGTAGGCTCTAGGTTCATCCACCTCATTAGAGCGGACTCAAATGTATTCCTTTTTACAGTTGAATAATACTCCATTGTGTATATGTACCACCGCTTCTTATCCATTCATCTGCTGATGGACATCTCGGTTGCTTCCATATCTTAGCTATTGTAAGTAGTGCTGCAGTGAACATTGGGGTACACGTTTTTCAGTTCTAGTTTCCTTATAGAGAAATGGAAGATTCTTGCTTCTTTGGTAAGAGGGCAAAGGGCTGGCTATCTGGCAGTTGAGAAGAGGGGATGCCAATGGGGCATCCTGGGAATTGAGTTTGAAGTCTGAAGCAGCTAACTCTGATGACATCACAGGTTTCCTGTTGTGAACACAACTTCCCATCATCATTGTGTGATATTCAAACAGTAGATGGTCTCTATTTTCAATTCCGTCCAACTCGTGGGATCTGTGCTCTGAGATTAAACCTTGCATGCCCAAATGAACTACTTTCTCTCTGGAAGAGTCCTGAATGGGCTAATGAAAGCAGGGGCCCTTTTGGGAACCAGAGATGTGAAAGGGTTCACCCATTAAACAGCTTTCAGCTTATGCTCCTCTCTATAAAATAGTTACCTCCTCTTAGTATCGGATCTGACATTAAGAGATAAACATAAGACACCCCGTTGCTACGAAATGTCCCAAACTGAACTCCTGAGAGTTCTGCATGTTATTACTTAGGGCACATAATTCTCTTATGGGTCCTCACTTAGTAAAGCATTCACATTTACATTCACAGCTCATTAGGTTGCTTGTGAATTTAATTTGAACATTTTAAGTGGGATTGTTTTTAATCTTTGGAGGCACTATAAACCCACAGTCATGCTCAACCCCGCAGTCTGCAGGAAGAAAAACCATACAACTGGTTTGTTTTGCTTCCTAGGAGGAGTCTTGTAAGGGAAGGGCTGAACTGACCATGAATATTCTAGGGGGCGATTTTTTTTCTTTTTCTTTCTGAACCCAAGGTTTATGGGGTGATCAAAAGTAAAGTTAGTTGAAACTCTGATGGAGAAAGAATGAATTTAAACATGACTTTTGAATTGTTATAAAAATCATAAAATAACAGATCTTTCAACCAGATGTTTAATTTTAAAGTAGCAAACATTGCAGACTTTCTAGAGACTGTCAATGGTTTGAAAAACCAATTCAGCCTCTTCCCTTGGGCTCTCACACTGCCTGGTAATGAGCGCTGTTGGTCTTTAGCAAGGCAGTCGCTACCAGCAGTACATTTGGAAGTGCACCATCTAATGAAAAAATTTTTGAGGGAAGACAGATACATTTTGCAATTTATTCATGGTGCCAGGTGTTTCTTAACTGTGCACTTTGGGGCTCGAGTTAAGTGCCTGCAGTTTTACTTTTTCATGGGAAAAATATAGAAGGAGAAGTTTACTGTTTTACTATGCTTGATGAAAGCAGTTCCTCCTTGAGTCTCTGCAGGCATGCCTGATATCAAATTCAAATATAATCTCAAGGAGACCTTTCCCTGCCTTGATGCTTCAGTGTGGGTGTTGGTTAGTGAGGGCTGTATGTGGAGCAGGTGCAAATTGTAGTCTTAATTTTCAACAGAGTAGAAAAGGCCAGTTAATCCCTTGCAACTTTGGAAATAATTTGTTAGTTTTGATCAGTTAGTATCTGTTTGGGTAGTCATATGGTTGGGGATGTACTTGGACAAATGCTCTATGAAGTTTCTTATGTAAAAGCAGTGCTCTTTGGGCAATTTTCACTAAGATAACTTACTTATAGGATGGTTATTAAGAAAATGAGGAAGAGGAATTGGAGAAGATAGTGTTAACAGCAGGAACCCATCTGTTTTGCATTAGACTGAAACATCAGCCGTCAGATCATGAGACATGGCTAGAAGGAGCAAAGTAGAGTCTTTTTCTGCCCTCTTTCCCCGCTTGACTCTCAGTGCAGTCCATACCCTCTGCCCAGGCCTGCTCTATGGAACCGTTTTCAGCTGCATTCTTGCCTTTTATTGCTCTCATGCCCTTGTCCTTGCTCTGAATCTAGTTCCTTTAGCTCCTGGATCTGGACATAATCCTCTGATAATTCTAAATTTCCACCCTTTCCACAACCGTAGCTAGCTTTCCCAGTCAACCCTAATGATTTCCTCCCCATAGGACTAGTTGCTATCCAGGCAGCTCCGGAAGACTGGAAGTGTCACCAAGATATTGGAGCTTCCCAGACTCAATCTAGGGGTTACAACCGAGACTCGCACCCCTTTCAGTTCAGTTCAATTCAGGTCAGTCACTCAGTCGTGTCCGACTCTTTGCAACCTCGTGGACTGCAGCACACCAGGCCTCCCTGCTGAAGTTTACTGAAACTCATGTCCATTGAGTTGGTGATGCCATCCAACCATCTCATCCTGTGTCGTCTCCTTCTCCTCCTGCCTTCAATCTTTCCCAGCATCAGGGTCTTTTCAAATGAGTCAGCTCTTCACATCAGGTGGCCAAAGTATTGGAGTTTCAGCTTCAACATCAATCCTTCCAATGAACACTCAGGACTGATCTCCTTTAGGATGGACTGGTTGGATCTCCTTGCAGTCCAAGAGACTCTCAAGAGTCTTCTCCAACACCACAGTTCAAAAGCATAAATTCTTTGGTGCTCAGCTTTCTTTATAGTCCAGCTATCGCATGCATACATGACTACTGGAAAAACCATAGCCTTGACTAGAGGGACGTTTGTTGGCAAAGTAATGTCTCTGTTTTTTAATATGCTGCCTAGGTCAGTCATAACATTCCTTCCAAGGAGTAAGCATCTTTTAGTTTCATGGCTGCAGTCACCATCTGCAGTGATTTTGGAACCCAAAAATAAAGTCTGAAACTTTATCCACTGTTTTCCCATCTATTTGCCATGAAGTGATGGGACCAGATGCCATGATCTTAGTTTTCTGAATGTTGAGCTTTAAGCCAACTTTTTCACTCTCCTCTTTCACTTTCATCAAGAGGCTCTTTAGTTCTTCTTCACTTTGCACTTCTTTACTGTAGGTTATTTTTCTTTTTAGAAATGCAGCTATTTCAGTGAGGGATTGCTATGGTCTGAATGTTTGTGTCCCCCAAATGTTTGTGTCCCCCTCAAATTCATATCTTGAAATCCCAGTCCTCAAACATGGTGGTATAAGGAGGTGGGGACTTTGGAAGGTGATGAGGTTATGAGGGTGGAATGGGATTTGTGGCTTATAAAAGAGGCTCCAGAGAGATCCCAAGCACCTCCTACCTTGTGAGGACACAGCAAGAAGGTGCTGCTATGAACCAGGAAGAGGGCCTTCATCAGAATGTGATCTTGCTGGCAGCTTGATTTTGGACTTCCCAGCCTCCAGACCTATGGGGAATACATTTCTGTTGTTTATAAACTACCTGGTCTGTGGCATTTTTTTCATAGCAGCCTGAACAGACTGAGATACGGATTCTTAGTGTTAGAGACCTTTCAGGTTCTGGAAAATGCTAAAATTACAATTTCTATTTCAGTTATATTTTAAACTCTAGAAATTAACCATCTACTAAGGGGCACGTGGAAGGAACACGTGGGTGTGGCTGTGGAAAATGGCAGGTTAGGGTGCAGTCATGCATTTCTACTCTAGGAGGTGCCATTCCCAAGATTCAGATGTGAACGCCATCCCTAGAGTTGTGTTATGTGGCAGTCCGAAGGGTCTTGGCTTCCTAGATGGTGCTAGTGGTAAAGAACTCACCTGCCCATGCAGGAGATGTAAGAGATGCAGTTTCAGTCCCTGGGCTGGGAAGATCCCCTGGAGGTAACCCACTCCACTATTCTTGCCTGGAGAATCCCATGGACAGAGGAACCTGGCAGGCTATAGTCCCTAGGGTTGCAAAAGAGTCAGGCATGACTTAGCTAATAAACAACACCACCTACTTGAAAATAAGGAACTGAATCAACAATAACCATTTAACCCAAGCTGGACCACTCAGAACCACCGCCCTGGGAATGTGAAGGAGCACAGGAAAGAGTCAGTCTTTGTTGCCTGAGAGAGTAATTTGGGAACCCGAGATGTAAGGGCAACCATCTTCTCCCAGCCACTTGAGCAACGGAGTAGCAGAAAGTGTTGGTCTTCTCAGAAAGGAGGAAGAAACAGATGTGTAAAAAGAATCAGAGAGTAAAACTGATGCACAGTTGCTCGCTGGGTTTTTAAGACCCTGCTGCCTCTTTGCCCCTAGGGGACCTTAAACATTCTTGTATCCTCTTAATAAACTCTCAGTTTATGTCTCAGCCAACTCAGGTTAGCTTTTTGCTTCCCGCAGTCAAAGCATGAAGGGGTTTTGTGATGCATTTGCAAATGTAATGACTTTTTCCCATAGGTTTAAGCAGAGCCCAAATGCTCTTCCACCTCACAGGAGAAGATCTCTGTATTGCAAAATAATAAGGAATGGCGGTCTTTTTCTGACAGTTTTGATCAGAAGCCCAGGATTTCTAGCTATGCCACTGTCTCTTCTTATTCTCTCTCAAGGTAACAAGCATCCCAAACTCAGCCTCGGTCTCCATGGTGACCAGGAGTCCCCAATAACATCTGCCTGGTGGGGGCCAGACAGCATGCATGGCCGCAGACGTGTGCAGTATGCTGAATTAATGCTGTGGGGAAGAAGAAGGAAAGAAACCAGGCCGCTGAGGTTTCTTTTTATGCAATTAATGACTTTCATTTCCACCTACCTTTTCACCAGTGCAGCAGAGCAAGGTGCAGAAAAGCCGCTACAGAAAATTAGCTATAATTTAGGTAATATCTCAAATGCCCTGTCAGTCACTTGATTATGTGATTGAAAGGAACATTTCATTTGGAGATTTGCAATTTTCTGGTGCTACTGGCATTGCACAATTACATTTCCTGTCATTTATCACATTGTGGAATACCAAGACAAATTCGCTTCTCCTTACATTTATCACATTACTGGGAAATACAGAGACGGATTTCACCAATTGCTTTACACCAAATGATGTCCCTTCTTAACTGGGGACGTTCAGCAGCTTTTCGAAGATCTCCCTTGAACAGATTCTGCACCAAGAAGATGCTACCCCCCACCCCTGCCTTACTTTGAAATTGAGATTTTCCCCTTAACTTCAGCACTGCCTTCCAAGAGGAGGAGCAGAGGCCTATCTGTTTTCTGCAGCAGTTACAGCAAGTGAACTGAGAACGATGCTGCTGCAGAGCGACTGCCTCTTCCTTGGGAATCTGAACGTGGAGCGGCCAAGATGGGGCGTTTCAGCAGGAGGCCGAGTGAGAGCATTAGAAAGGTTTAAGTACTGTCTTGCTGCAGTCATATTTAAAAAGCTACTCAAAACATTTAGCCTTTAAACAAAGGTAACTTAATATTTAATTTAGGAAGCAGGTAAAGAGCCTGTGGGGCCTTACACAAATGAATTTTTCTACAGGCAGTTTGCTTCAGCTCATGGACTGACCTAGATTTTCCTTTTCTCTATGAAGACAGTATTAAAAATAATTCATTTTCTGCCCCTTGGTTTAATAGGGCCTTTAAGGAGTAGTTTGTATGTACCCGATGCCTACATCAGAAGCCTCTGCTTGTCAAAAATACACATTTTCCCCAGCCCCAGCCAAAGCTTACAGAAACATACTATCTGGGGCTTGAGGAACCTACAGTTTAGTGTATGTGCTGCTGAAGCAAGCGCAGAAACCTACATTTTAAACAAGTGCTAGAGGTGATGGTAGAGAAGGCAGTGGCACCCACTCCAGTACTCTTGCCTGGAAAATCCCATGGACGGAGGAGCCTGGTAGACTGCAGTCCATGAGATCGCTGAGAGTTGGACACGACTCAGTGACTTCACTTTCACTTTTCACTTTCATGCATTGGAGAAGGAAGTGGCAACCCACTCCAGTGTTCTTGCCTGGAGAATCTCAGGGACAGCAGAGCCTGGTGGGCTGCCGTCTAAGGGATCGGACAGAGTCGGACACGACTGAAGCAACTTAGCAGCAGCAGCAGCAGAGGTGATTGTGTTAGGCACTAAAACAATCATTTACATTCCTGGGTATAGAATAACCCGGGGAGAAAGTTCTGATGCCCTGGCTACACCCTAGGTTAAATCAGAATCTGTGGGAATAGGAATCAGGTGTCGGATGGTTTTAATACTCTCCAGGTGACTCCACTGTGCAGGCGTGCTTGCACGGAATTGTGGGAAAGTCACTAATAAGAAACAGGACACCTGGAGTCCGGGCCGCACAGTGGCATGCAAGATAGAGCTGGGCTCCGATGACTGTCAGGATTTGGAGGCTGGGAAGAGCATGGCATCTCTGGTGCTCTCTGCAGTCTGAGGACAGCTGGTGCAGTCTCTTGGGGAGATGGGGCTGGTCAGGACCACATTTCTGGGAGCTGGAGCAAAAGCCAAGATGGTGAGTGTCAGTGGTGGGGTGAGGAGGAATACAGCTCCATGACCAGCAGCTGCCGCATTCCTTGGGTCATCTGGACTTTTCTGCCTCTGCAGGTGGAGCTGGGAACCCTCCATTACTACAGGCTCTGTTCTCAGTAGCCTGAGATGAAGGGCCTCTGACTCCAGGGAATTAATGTCTCCAACTGGGCTGAGCTGGGGAAAAGCCAGAATGAATAGCTACTGCTGTGTGCCACCTGAAATCTGAGAATCCTTTCATGGTCATGGGGCTCCCCAGAGCACTGGCACAGAGTCCAAAGTCCTGACGTCTGGTAGACCTGCCTGATATCTACATGGGCATCTGGTTGGGTGCACTGGATGAACAGTTTACCTCTCCTAGCCTCATAGTTTCTATCCTTTAATGGAGTTGGTCTTAGGTTGGGAAGCAAGCAAGTCTCTAAAATACTTAAGATTCATATTAAATAAAAACAAGACATTCTCTTTTTCATTGTCCACTGCCTTTAGGTACTCTATGTTAAAATGTGATTTAAATGTGAACCCCTTACTCAATATTGTGGATTTCTGTGGCTTCTTGTTTTTTCTTAATTTCTCCACTCAGAAACATCCTATCTGTGCTTTCAGGTTGAGGTCTTGGTTGATGCCAAATCAAGGTCTTGGGACAAGCTGCATGTAATTGTTGATATCCCTCTTACACTGGACTTGTCTCCAGTCAATTGCTTGCTTTTTCATTCATTCAGTAAACTTGTATCAAACTCTTACTATGTCTCAATCACTGTGCTAGATTTGGACGTGTGGGAATGAAAGGCACTACTTGCTATCAAATAGTTTGAAATATGATATGTGTTTGGGGGAATAAGCAGAATCTAAAAAGTTATTCTTTTAAGTATTTGTTTGGAATGGACCCTATAGAGTAATAGCAAGCTTTATACTTTCCCGGGTGTTCTCATACATGATCTCATCTAATCACTGAACACATCCAGGAGGGAGCAGCATTTACACATTGGGGAAATCAAGGTTCCCACAAATGAAGTGAATAACTCCAGGTTGTGTTGTTAGTGAGTGACAGAGTCCCACTTATTACCCCTGACTCCAGGTCTGATGCCCTTGCCACGGTCCCAGGGTTCAGCTATCAAACACAATCATCCACACACACATGCACACACACATACACATCCCTTCAGATTTACTGATGTGAATGTTTAGTGGGTGATCATTACAGAGAGGTTCTTAGCAAGACATTCTGTACGTCTTGCTAGCCAGCTTTCGAAGAGGGGATCTTTCCAGAGCTGAGGATAACAGATCTGGGTTTCTATTTCCCAAAGAGATGGCAGTTAGGTGGCATCACCTGGGGTCCAGCCAAGGCTCAGTTTGGCCATCTGACCAGCAGCAGATCATAGAACCATTGCCAGAGGTGAAGTATGAACTTCCTCTCTCTGAAGTATATCGCCTGCTGGTGAAGTAAAAGTAATTACTTGTCCTGCTAATTGAATCCTGAACTTGAAAATAGAGGTTCTGACTTAGGTTAATATGACACGGGCCAGTTTAAAATTTTAGCTTAAAGGGGAAAAAAAAAAAAGGCAATGAATCTCAGTGCTTGGAATGCAGTGAGCTTAGTTTCTCAGGGCCAGAACTAATTTTCACAACTTCTGCAGGCACTGATTTCCTGCAGAACTGTTTTCAGCATGCCCTGCTTGTAACCTTGATAATGCAAAAGGGTTCCATTATTGTAAGGCAAAAAATAATTTCAGCCAGTTTCATACTGTGGGCTTTCCTCTCACTGAATTTCCTAAGCTTAGTTTTAGGGCTGTTTTTTTTTTTTTNGTGTCTTTGAAGAAATGTCTGTTTAGGTCTTTCACCCATTTGTTGATTGACTTGTTTGTTTTTTGATATTGAGTCATGTGAGCTGCTTGCATATTTTGGAGATTAATCCTTTGTCAATTGCTTCATTTGCAAATATTTTCTCCCATTCTGAGGGTTATCTTTTTGTCTTGTTTATAGTTTTCTTTGCTGTGCAAAAGCTTTTATGTTTACTTAGGTCCCATTTGTTTATTTTTGCTTTTATTTTCATTACTTCTAGGAGATGGGTTAAAAGGGATCTGGCTGTGATTTATGTCAAAGAGTATTCTGCCTATGTTTTCTTCTAAGAGTTTTATAGTGTCTGGCCTTGGATTAGGTCTTTAATCCATTTTGAGCTTATTTTTGTGTATGGTGTTAGGAAGTGTTCTAGTTTCCTTCTTTGACACGTAGCTGTCCAGTTTTCTTAGCACCACTTATTGAAGAGGCCATGTTTCCTCCATTGTGTATTCTCGTCTCCTTTGTCGTAGATCTGTGGACCACAGGTGCGTGGTTTATCTCTGACTTTCTATCCTGTTCCATTGGCCTGTATTTCTGTTTTCTGTGCCAGTACCATACTGCCTTGATGACTTTAGCTTTGTAGCAGAGTCTGAAGTCAGAGTGCCTGATTCCTTCAGCTCTGTTTTTCTTTCTCAAGATTGCTTGGGCTATTTGGGGTCTTTTGTGTTTCCATACAAATTTAAAAAATTTTTGTTCTAGTTCTGTGAAAAATGCCATTGGTAATTTGATATGGATGCATTGAATCTGTAGGTTGCTTTGGGTAGAGTTGTTTTTAAAATTATTTTACTGTCTTTGAATAACAATAACTAACATCTATAGATTGCCTACCATGTGTTGGGCATGGCTCTAAAACCTTTATTGGAATTGTCCTAAAAGACAGGTCTTATTTTCTCTATTCAGCAGCTGGGTTAGCTGAGTCACAGAGAGGTTTAAGTAATTTGCCTAGAGTTGAAGACTGGAAAGGTAGCAGAGCCAGTATGGAGCCAGGTGACTGGACTGGAGTCTCTGTGTTGAACCTCTCACAGTATCGTCCAATTATTTTCTCTTGCTCAGGACACGTAATGTCACCTGGTGGTCTGGGTCAGTCTGGACTCCACAGGTTTTTGACACCTTGATGACAGCAGGCTGACAAATGCCTGGCCTGAGTTTTGTGTATTCTCTCCCTGCATAGGATTCAAGTATCCCGTACAGGATGCTGTTTAGCACCAGGTGACTCAGTCTTTGGGGAAGAACTGCTGTCAGACTGCTGTGTGGCTGTCTCCTGGCCATCTTTTTGTTGTCGTCCTTCTCGTGGTGGAGGTGGGACTTGACCTGAAAGAGTGGAAATCCTCGGTGTTAAGCTGCCCAAGGAGAGGGTCTTGCAACAGAGATGAGAATGGGGGAAAAAAATACAACCAAAAACTCCCCAAGAGCATTTCTGAGGTTAGTGATTGAGCTGCCTTTANGTGGAGGTGGGACTTGACCTGAAAGAGTGGAAATCCTCGGTGTTAAGCTGCCCAAGGAGAGGGTCTTGCAACAGAGATGAGAATGGGGGAAAAAAATACAACCAAAAACTCCCCAAGAGCATTTCTGAGGTTAGTGATTGAGCTGCCTTTAGGAAAGTATAGTGAGGGATTCCAGAATGAGTCTGCACTTGCAATGTAATTGTAAAATACTTCCTGTGTGTTTTTATCTTTGTGTTGCTGGTCACGAGTAGGTCAGTCCTGAGCCATATCTGGGGTGAAATAAGCAGGAGACAGGATTGTCCTCTCCCTTGAGGCCAAAGTGATGGCAATAGCTGTGGCCCCTGGCAGAAAGCCCCTTCTCTACAGGCACAGCAGGAGGGAAGCGTCAGTGGCAGCCTGTGGCTGCCCGTGTCTGGGCTCAAGTGGTCACGGTCACGGTGGAGTCTTTGTGAGTTCCTGCTCCACTGGAAGTAGGAAGGACAATCAGGACTGGGTCTGGAATATCAGTAAACATCCCTAGGGACTGCTGAATTTACCAGGGGTGGAAGGACCAGAGGGAAGAATTCAGAGACTGGGATCCCAGAATGTTTTCTATTGATATAAGGTTGACACTGTTTATTTCCCTCCTGGAGAAGGAAATCGCAACCCACTCCAGTATTCTTGCCTGAGAGTCCCGTGGACAGAGGAGCATACAGGGTCCACAAGTCTTTCTTAAACTGGAGTGATGTGAGAGTGGCAAAAATGGACTGATAGGGTGGCTGGGCTGACCTTAGCTTGCTCAGTCTCTGAGTTGGAACTTATCATTACAGGAATTGCTATGATTTAGTGTGCATGAAATCAGCTATCAGAGAGTTAAAGAACTTAGATTTAGAAGATTCCTGCCATGAATGTTGCAACACTGTAAGAAGTTCTCCTTAGTGACTTCTGGATATCAAAGTGGATATAATCTTTAATCTNCCACCGTGACCGTGACCACTTGAGCCCAGACACGGGCAGCCACAGGCTGCCACTGACGCTTCCCTCCTGCTGTGCCTGTAGAGAAGGGGCTTTCTGCCAGGGGCCACAGCTATTGCCATCACTTTGGCCTCAAGGAAGAGGACAATCCTGTCTCCTGCTTATTTCACCCCAGATATGGCTCAGGACTGACCTACTCGTGACCAGCAACACAAAGATAAAAACACACAGGAAGTATTTTACAATTACATTGCAAGTGCAGACTCATTCTGGAATCCCTCACTATACTTTCCTAAAGGCAGCTCAATCACTAACCTCAGAAATGCTCTTGGGGAGTTTTTGGTTGTATTTTTTTCCCCCATTCTCATCTCTGTTGCAAGACCCTCTCCTTGGGCAGCTTAACACCGAGGATTTCCACTCTTTCAGGTCAAGTCCCACCTCCACGAGAAGGACGACAACAAAAAGATGGCCAGGAGACAGCCACACAGCAGTCTGACAGCAGTTCTTCCCCAAAGACTGAGTTACCTGGTGCTAAACAGCATCCTGTACGGGATACTTGAATCCTATGCAGGGAGAGAATACACAAAACTCAGGCCAGGCATTTGTCAGCCTGCTGTCATCAAGGTGTCAAAAACCTGTGGAGTCCAGACTGACCCAGACCACCAGGTGACATTACGTGTCCTGAGCAAGAGAAAATAATTGGACGATACTGTGAGAGGTTCAACACAGAGACTCCAGTCCAGTCACCTGGCTCCATACTGGCTCTGCTACCTTTCCAGTCTTCAACTCTAGGCAAATTACTTAAACCTCTCTGTGACTCAGCTAACCCAGCTGCTGAATAGAGAAAATAAGACCTGTCTTTTAGGACAATTCCAATAAAGGTTTTAGAGCCATGCCCAACACATGGTAGGCAATCTATAGATGTTAGTTATTGTTATTCAAAGACAGTAAAATAATTTTAAAAACAACTCTACCCAAAGCAACCTACAGATTCAATGCATCCATATCAAATTACCAATGGCATTTTTCACAGAACTAGAACAAAAATTTTTTAAATTTGTATGGAAACACAAAAGACCCCAAATAGCCCAAGCAATCTTGAGAAAGAAAAACAGAGCTGAAGGAATCAGGCACTCTGACTTCAGACTCTGCTACAAAGCTAAAGTCATCAAGGCAGTATGGTACTGGCACAGAAAACAGAAATACAGGCCAATGGAACAGGATAGAAAGTCAGAGATAAACCACGCACCTGTGGTCCACAGATCTACGACAAAGGAGACAAGAATACACAATGGAGGAAACATGGCCTCTTCAATAAGTGGTGCTAAGAAAACTGGACAGCTACGTGTCAAAGAAGGAAACTAGAACACTTCCTAACACCATACACAAAAATAAGCTCAAAATGGATTAAAGACCTAATCCAAGGCCAGACACTATAAAACTCTTAGAAGAAAACATAGGCAGAATACTCTTTGACATGAATCACAGCCAGATCCCTTTTAACCCATCTCCTAGAAGTAATGAAAATAAAAGCAAAAATAAACAAATGGGACCTAAGTAAACATAAAAGCTTTTGCACAGCAAAGAAAACTATAAACAAGACAAAAAGATAACCCTCAGAATGGGAGAAAATATTTGCAAATGAAGCAATTGACAAAGGATTAATCTCCAAAATATGCAAGCAGCTCACATGACTCAATATCAAAAAACAAACAAGTCAATCAACAAATGGGTGAAAGACCTAAACAGACATTTCTTCAAAGACACGTGGATGGTCAACAAATACACGAAAAGATGTTCAGCATCATATTAGAGAAATGCAAATCAAAGCTACAGTGAGGTCCCACCTCATACCAGTCTGAATGGCTATCCTCAAAAAATCAACAAACAATAAATGGTGGAGAGGAAAAGAGAATCTTCTTGCACTGTTGGTGGGAATGTAAACTTGATAAAACCACTATGGCGAACAGTATGGGGGTTCCATAAAACACTAAAAATAAGATTACCATACAACCCAGCAATCTGACTCCTGCATATATACCCCAAGGAAACAATAACTCAAAAAGACAGAAGCACCCCAATGTTCACTGAAGCACTGCTTAAAATAGCCATCAATGGACATTTGGGTTGCTTCCATATCCTGGTTATTTTGAGTAGTGCTTCAGTGAACATTGGGGTGCTTGTGTCTTTTTGAGTTATTGTTTCCTTGGGGTATATATGCAGGAGTCAGATTGCTGGGTTGTATGGTAATCTTATTTTTAGTGTTTTATGGAACCCCCATACTGTTCGCCATAGTGGTTTTATCAAGTTTACATTCCCACCAACAGTGCAAGAAGATTCTCTTTTCCTCTCCACCATTTATTGTTTGTTGATTTTTTGAGGATAGCCATTCAGACTGGTATGAGGTGGGACCTCACTGTAGCTTTGATTTGCATTTCTCTAATATGATGCTGAACATCTTTTCGTGTATTTGTTGACCATCCACGTGTCTTTGAAGAAATGTCTGTTTAGGTCTTTCACCCATTTGTTGATTGACTTGTTTGTTTTTTGATATTGAGTCATGTGAGCTGCTTGCATATTTTGGAGATTAATCCTTTGTCAATTGCTTCATTTGCAAATATTTTCTCCCATTCTGAGGGTTATCTTTTTGTCTTGTTTATAGTTTCCTTTGCTGTGCAAAAGCTTTTATGTTTACTTAGGTCCCATTTGTTTATTTTTGCTTTTATTTTCATTACTTCTAGGAGATGGGTTAAAAGGGATCTGGCTGTGATTCATGTCAAAGAGTATTCTGCCTATGTTTTCTTCTAAGAGTTTTATAGTGTCTGGCCTTGGATTAGGTCTTTAATCCATTTTGAGCTTATTTTTGTGTATGGTGTTAGGAAGTGTTCTAGTTTCCTTCTTTGACACGTAGCTGTCCAGTTTTCTTAGCACCACTTATTGAAGAGGCCATGTTTCCTCCATTGTGTATTCTTGTCTCCTTTGTCGTAGATCTGTGGACCACAGGTGCGTGGTTTATCTCTGACTTTCTATCCTGTTCCATTGGCCTGTATTTCTGTTTTCTGTGCCAGTACCATACTGCCTTGATGACTTTAGCTTTGTAGCAGAGTCTGAAGTCAGAGTGCCTGATTCCTTCAGCTCTGTTTTTCTTTCTCAAGATTGCTTGGGCTATTTGGGGTCTTTTGTGTTTCCATACAAATTTAAAAAATTTTTGTTCTAGTTCTGTGAAAAATGCCATTGGTAATTTGATATGGATGCATTGAATCTGTAGGTTGCTTTGGGTAGAGTTGTTTTTAAAATTATTTTACTGTCTTTGAATAACAATAACTAACATCTATAGATTGCCTACCATGTGTTGGGCATGGCTCTAAAACCTTTATTGGAATTGTCCTAAAAGACAGGTCTTATTTTCTCTATTCAGCAGCTGGGTTAGCTGAGTCACAGAGAGGTTTAAGTAATTTGCCTAGAGTTGAAGACTGGAAAGGTAGCAGAGCCAGTATGGAGCCAGGTGACTGGACTGGAGTCTCTGTGTTGAACCTCTCACAGTATCGTCCAATTATTTTCTCTTGCTCAGGACACGTAATGTCACCTGGTGGTCTGGGTCAGTCTGGACTCCACAGGTTTTTGACACCTTGATGACAGCAGGCTGACAAATGCCTGGCCTGAGTTTTGTGTATTCTCTCCCTGCATAGGATTCAAGTATCCCGTACAGGATGCTGTTTAGCACCAGGTAACTCAGTCTTTGGGGAAGAACTGCTGTCAGACTGCTGTGTGGCTGTCTCCTGGCCATCTTTTTGTTGTCGTCCTTCTCGTGGAGGTGGGACTTGACCTGAAAGAGTGGAAATCCTCGGTGTTAAGCTGCCCAAGGAGAGGGTCTTGCAACAGAGATGAGAATGGGGGAAAAAAATACAACCAAAAACTCCCCAAGAGCATTTCTGAGGTTAGTGATTGAGCTGCCTTTAGGAAAGTATAGTGAGGGATTCCAGAATGAGTCTGCACTTGCAATGTAATTGTAAAATACTTCCTGTGTGTTTTTATCTTTGTGTTGCTGGTCACGAGTAGGTCAGTCCTGAGCCATATCTGGGGTGAAATAAGCAGGAGACAGGATTGTCCTCTTCCTTGAGGCCAAAGTGATGGCAATAGCTGTGGCCCCTGGCAGAAAGCCCCTTCTCTACAGGCACAGCAGGAGGGAAGCGTCAGTGGCAGCCTGTGGCTGCCCGTGTCTGGGCTCAAGTGGTCACGGTCACGGTGGAGTCTTTGTGAGTTCCTGCTCCACTGGAAGTAGGAAGGACAATCAGGACTGGGTCTGGAATATCAGTAAACAGCCCTAGGGACTGCTGAATTTACCAGGGGTGGAAGGACCAGAGGGAAGAATTCAGAGACTGGGATCCCAGAATGTTTTCTATTGATATAAGGTTGACACTGTTTATTTCCCTCCTGGAGAAGGAAATCGCAACCCACTCCAGTATTCTTGCCTGAGAGTCCCGTGGACAGAGGAGCATACAGGGTCCACAAGTCTTTCTTAAACTGGAGTGATGTGAGAGTGGCAAAAATGGACTGATAGGGTGGCTGGGCTGACCTTAGCTTGCTCAGTCTCTGAGTTGGAACTTATCATTACAGGAATTGCTATGATTTAGTGTGCATGAAATCAGCTATCAGAGAGTTAAAGAACTTAGATTTAGAAGATTCCTGCCATGAATGTTGCAACACTGTAAGAAGTTCTCCTTAGTGACTTCTGGATATCAAAGTGGATATAATCTTTAATCTCTAATACTCTGCATATTATTGATAGCTGGGTTACTGCATTCAGATTGGCATCTAACCCCTAAAAGTAAATAATCAGGGAGAAAAATTCAGTACTGCTATCTTGTCACTACCCTGCCGAGGCCGAAATGTAAATAAACAACCTGGAGAAAAAAAAAAGTTTTCCTATAGAAAAATACATCCACTAAGAGGAATCATTCCCTGGTATTATCATTTGACAAAATTTACAGCATTATTATTGTTATTTAAAAATAGACCTTAGTTGTAAAGCTCTGAATGATTGCTTGTTGATGCTAGTTGAGGGAAGTGTTTAGAGAAATGAGTAATTAATTTCTTGTAACTTTATTTCCTACTTATGAAGTGGTGGTAATAATATCTCCCTCATGGATTATTGGGAGTATTCAATTTTAGTCTGATCTTCAACTGAAAAGAATCTTCACCCACAATTAAAAGAATATTGCAACATTTTCATTCTAGATAGAAGCCTCTGTAATTGGATCTCATTTGCAATGTCTCCATCCCCTTAAGTACTCTCTTTACCCTGACAATCCAAACTGGTTCACTGAGACACAAAGATGTCTCTGAAGGCCATGGGACTATTAATGCCCAGGCTTAATTAAACAAGTCCAATTTTGACAATACTGATTTACTTGCTGTGGGAAAAGTGCCAAACCTGGAGTGAGTTTAATTGAATTCAAGTGTTACCCTGTTTATTCATCATTAACCAAATGGCTGTGTGTGTGTATGCATGTGTGTATGTAAGGATAAATATGCATACATTAAAAACGATACAAATATAGTACAACAATCTTATATAGGTCAATTTAGAGCATAATTTTCATGCATGCTGCCAAGGATTTTGTCGCACTGTTTCTACCTCAAACTGTGGGTGGCAGCAGAGACTTGGGAAATACCTTCTGTGCAGTTCAAATGATGTTTTGAGGTAACAAATGACAAATGATTGACTGAGTACTGCTGCTAAGCTGCTAAGTCGCATCAGTCGTGTCCGACTCTGTGCGACCCCATAGACGGCAGCCCACCAGGCTCCTCTGTCCCTGGGATTCTCCAGGCAAGAGCACTGCAGTGGGTTGCCATTTTCTTCTCCAAGGAAATGGCACTGACTGAGTACAGTGAGTAATAAATAAATTGGATCTTAATTTTGAACTATAGTTGGCATTAACTTTTATCTTAGCATGGCTTAGACAGGAAAGAATCTCCCTGCAATGCAGGAGACCAGGTTCAATCCTAGGGTCAGGAAGATCCTTGGTCAGGAAGATCCCCCTGGAGGAGGAAATGGCTAGACTGAATACCCACTCCAGTATTCTTGCCTACAGAATTTCATGGACAGAGGAGCCTGGTTCCCCCTGACGCAGGCAGTGACCAGAATCTTCACTGCTCACAGGATCAGAGAGCTCATCTGACTTTGTCCCTGCCTGAGAAGGCTAGGTGCACTGGCCTTTTGACTGGGCCTCTAGTTCCAGGTTTGACATGAAAGAAGCAACCTGGACATGAAAGTACATTTCCACCCTCTAAGGATTCCTCCCTGAGCCACGGGAGAGCAGGAAACGTCTTCCTGAATGATGGCAGAGTGAGGGAGAAGAGGGCAGAGGGAAGAGGCAAGGGTTAAAAAAAGAACAAAATGAGAAAAAATTGTGTACCACTGCCATTAATGTAAAATTGTGTCTCTGTGTGTGACATATATAAAAGAATTAAAAGAAAAGATAAAAACATTAAGATCTACCATCTGATGAAAAAATCAGATTGCTTGTTAAGAATACAAATCCCTAGGGAAAATTAAATGACTAAAACGACATATATGACTTAGATGCATTTAGATGAAGATAAAGGTATGAAAAGATGTATACCAGCATTAATACTGTGCTCTTTGGGAAAGGGGTGAGAGCTGCATGGGTTTGCTGGGAATGCGATTAGCTCTTTATAGATCTTTGTGTGGTATTACCTTATAAACACTATGATTGGTTTTATCATTTGAAAGCCTCACTAAAAAAAAAGAAAAAAATGTCAGATGACTCATGTAACCTTCTGAGCCATGCTTGCCTGCTTCCCATCCCAGTCTTCCTAGTCTGTGAGCTTAGAAACAAGCTGACACCATCTCCTGGATGGAGATAAATTTCCTCAGCCTGTGATGGCCCAGTGAGTCATCGTGGGCTGATTCAAAGATCCTGTTTCCTTTTGCTATTATGCCTCCGTCTCCCATGTCAGGTTGAACTGTACACAGTTAACTGTCTCTAATGACTGCTTATAGTAAGGTAGTTAATTGTCATTTTCCTATTTATTTCTCCAGATGTAATTCTTTTAGTCCTATGATCCGATGGAAGTATAATAGGCGATTTTTGGTCTGAAACAATCATGGGAAGGGCCTCCTTGGTGGCTCAGCTGGTGAAGAATCTGCCTGCAATGCAGGAGACCTGGGTTTGATCCCTGGGTTGGGAAGATCTCCTGGAGAAGGGAACTACCCACTCCAGTATTCTGCCTTGGAGAATTTCATGGACTGTATAGTCCATGGGGTCACAAAGAGTTGGACATGACTGAGCGACTTTTACACACACACACACACACAATCATGGGACGGGCAAAGAAGTGGTAACTATCGTGACCACTCAAATTGTTTGATTTTGAGCCCAACTGGCCAAACGCCTTCTCTCCTTCCCTCCCTTTCTTGAATATTTACTAAGCACTTGCTGTAAACCAGACGCTGTGCTTGGTTTTGGAGATACAAGTCTCTCTGCCTGGAGCTCCGCTGGCCACGTCTGGGGGGTGAGACTAGCACTCACTTCTCACCTTCATAGCCTCGCTCATGTTGCCCCCTGTAGCCAAGGCTCTAGGGTCCATGCGCCTTGGCAGCCTGGCCATGCCGCTGCTTCTTCCACCCAGCAGCTGAGGTCCTCTGGTGAGGTCGCTGCTCTAGCAGGGCTCTCATCGCTGCTATCAATTGTTTCAGAGTTCCATCACTAGAGTGGGTGAGTAGAACTGCCTCGTGCTATAGAGCTGGGTCCTTTTAAGCGTCTCCTTCCCTTTGCCTGTCCCACCCAGTTTTTCCCTCACCCTTGAGGGAAACAGGATATCCCCTGGTCACTTATCACCTCTGTTATCCTTCCTCCACATCCATTATCTTCTCACTCTTAGGCTTTTATTACACTACATGTATACATAAATTATATATTAAAATTTTAGGGGGTTCATGTTTGGAAGTTCGTGTAAAAAAGTAAATAAATACAAAAAAATTTTATAGATTAAAAATTTATGTCTATGCTTTTTTTTTTTTTTTTTTGCTCTGGAATATTATTAGTGTGTTTTATTGAGCAGACCAGCTGACAGGGGCTCTGTTTCTTTGCCAGCTGACCTTTTATTCAATTCTCTATTTCCTAGGTCAGGAGGTGAGGCTTGAGGATCACAGAAGAATTTGGCTTTAGAGGACATCACTTTGTCTTTGGAATCCACTGGCTTATCCTTAGCTAGTGCCATTTAATTTTTCTTTCCTTCAGAGAGCTGTACTTCTGTGCACTTCCAATTTTCTCTGCTGGTAGAGCTCAGAGAATAGAAAAAAAAAAAAAATAGTCTGTGCTAAAGGCTACCTGGAAGAGTAGCCTTTAGATTTGGCTTTGAGGATGAGACAGTTTGAATTTTAGGCTATTTAACTTTTTGCATTTAAAATATTTTTTATTTTTCATATATATATTAATTTGTATTGGAGTATAGCTGTTTTACAGTGTTGTACTCGTTTCTGCTGTTCAGCACAGTGAGTCAGCTATATCTATACGTATATCCCCTCCTTTTATGGATTTCCTTCCCATCTAGGTCATCACAGAGTATTGAGTAGAGTTCCCCGTGCAGGTTCTCATTAGTTATCTATTTTATATACAGTTTCAATAGTGTATATATGTCNATAGCTGTTTTACAGTGTTGTACTTGTTTCTGCTGTTCAGCACAGTGAGTCAGCTATATCTATACGTATATCCCCTCCTTTTATGGATTTCCTTCCCATCTAGCTCATCACAGAGTATTGAGTAGAGTTCCCCGTGCAGGTTCTCATTAGTTATCTATTTTATATACAGTTTCAATAGTGTATATATGTCAATCCCAATCTCCCAATTCATCCCACCCCACCCTCCTTGGTGTCCATTCTTTTGTTCTCTACATCTGAGCATTTCAGCTTTGTAAACAAGATTCTTGTTTGGTCACTAAGCTGTGTCCGACTCTTTTTACAGCTCCATGGACTGTAACCTGCCAAGCGCTTCAGTTCATGGGATTTCCTAGGCAAGAATACTGGCATGGGTTGTCATTTCCTTCTCCGGGGATATTCCTGATCCAGGGATCGAACCCGTGTCTCCTGCATTGACAGGCAGGTTTTTACCACTGGGCCAACAGAAGCTCAGTGTTAAAGAAGCTGTCAACCCACTAGGGAAGCCAAATAAGATTCTAGGCTATGTTAAATGAAAACCGTCACAATATAATTGCCTGTTATTTGAAAACCTTGACATGACTCTTTGGAAGAGACATTCCAAAGTAGCTATGCCCTCTGGTGATTCACTCTTGCTAGTCCCTGGAACTCTGCTATTTTTGAGTGGGTTGCTGGAGCTTAGGTTTCGCCTGCATGGATGCTTTGCGTTCTGTGAAAGGCCCCATTGTGTGGAGCAGGGCTGGTGGCTCTGGAAGGGTATGAGGCAAATGGAGAGCTTGAGCCAGCATTCATGTGTGGGCTACTCGCCTTCTTATGCTTTCTTGTCCCCTGTCCAGCTTGTAGTTTGTAAATTAATAGTGAGTCCAGAAAAAGTAGAAACCCTGCATATTTTCCAGCCAGGGGTGATATGATCGATGTTTTCTAACGAATTGTAGAGTTAGTATTTCTAATAGAGTGGTGAAAGAGGGGGATGTTGGCCTGGCAGTGAGAAGGGAGAATAGGCTATGGAGGGGAAAGGAAGAATACTAACTCTTCTGGGAGAGAAAGTGTATATTATTTTCCTCTTTCCAGGTGTGTTATCACCACTGACTCAGAGAAAATATTTCTTGAATAATATTCTTTAATGTACTTCTCATAGTTCTTAGAAAGCAGTTTTGTTAAGCACTTATTCTAGCCTGAGGACTGCAGATTTAGGTCAGCATCTCAGGCTCACCTCTTCGGTGTGCTCACTAAGTACAAAGGTGGAGGATTACCTGGATTATGTAGATTGTGGTTTCTCTCTCTTACTTCTAAGTGAAGGTGGTGGAACTGGCTCAAGTATATCTGTATTTGATGCATTTCCACTTTAATCAATTACAATGTGGTCGTTCCTTCAAGTTTGGGGAGGTCATTTACCCCTCTGATAATTTGTGGAAATCTGTTTACCTTTTCCCGAGAAAAATGCACTTTTGCATCTCTTGTTTAGTTGCTCAATCAGACTCTGAGACCCATGGACTGTAGCCTACTAAGCTGCCCTGCCAATGGGATTTTCTCCAGGCAAGAATATTGGAGTGCTAGCCATTCCCTTCTCCAGGGTACCTTCCCTACCCAGGGGTTGAACCTCGGTCTCCTGTATTGCATCTAGATAAACAAAATCTTTGCATCTACATAAATGAAATCTGGGACATAATTTCTGGGCAGCTACAGTGCATTTATAGAGTCCCAGACTGAGAGCAGCATCATGTCAAAAGAGGGAAAGCTTCCTTCCATTTGGCCCGGACAGAGCATAGAGAGCAGATGGAGTGCCTCAGCAAAGACAGATGCTGAAGCAGTGGAGAAATAGGGGTTAAAGCGCGTTGGCAGCTCTGAAGACCCAAGAGGCAGTGCAGTGCCAGGGACCATGAGCTCTGGGGAACCTGAAACCCAGGAAATCTGGGCAGACATGATCGAACAGTGGCTCCATTTCTACAACCAAAACCAAACCAAAATAAAAGACTGCTGTAACTTGTCATTCACCAGGTTCCTTTTTTGCAGCCATAGGTGTTCTGCTGTGACACCTAGGGGAAGAAGAACCGTGGCGGAGTTTCCCTGGCACTAAGGCCAGAGTGAAAGGCGAGGTAATGCGTTTTCTGAGCCCTAGTAAAGCTGGGTACAGCCTCAGAGGAACACCTCCTGGACTAGAACTGGACCTTTGATTGTTTTGAATTAATTTTTATTGGAGTGTAGTTGATTTACAATCTTGTGTTAGTTTCTGCTGTACGTCAAAGTGAATCAGTTATACACATCCATATATCCATTCTTTTTCAGATTATTTTCCCATATAGGTCATTACAGAGTACTGAGTAGAATTCCCTGTGCTGTATAGAATAGTATAGGTACAGCAGATCTTTATAAGTTATCTGTTTTATATATAGTAGAATATATATGTCAATCCCAGTCTCCCAATTTATCCCTGCCCTGCTTCTTTCTGATAACTATATGTGTTTTCTGCATCTGTGACTGTATTTCTGTTTTGTAAATAAGTCCATTTGTACCATTTTTTTAGATTCCACATATAAGTGATAGATGTGATATTTGTCTTTATCTGACTTAGTTCTCTCAGTATGACAATCTCTAGGTCCATCTTTGTCACTGCAAATGGCATTTTTCATTCTTTTTTATGGTTGAGTAATATTCCCTTATATATATATATATATCGGGGAAGGCAATGGCACCCCACCCCAGAACTCTTGCCTGGAAATCCAATGGACGGAGTAGCCTGGTGGGCTGCAGTCCATGGGGTCACTAACAGTCGGACAGACTGAGCGACTTCACTTTCACTTTTCTCTTTCATGCATTGGAGAAGGAAATGGCAACCCACTCCAGTATTCTTGCCTGGAGAATCCCAGGGATGGGGGAGCCTGGTGGGCTGCCGTCTATGGGGTGACACAGAGTCGGACACGACTGAAGTGACTTAGCAGCAGCAGCAGCAG
>SJYX01023238.1:66446-115072 GCA_006410675.1 Oreotragus oreotragus
GGCAGCCCACCAGGCTCCCCCATCCCTGGGATTCTCCAGGCAAGAATACTGGAGTGGGTTGCCATTTCCTTCTCCAATGCATGAAAGAGAAAAGTGAAAGTGAAGTCGCTCAGTCTGTCCGACTGTTAGCGACCCCATGGACTGCAGCCCACCAGGCTACTCCGTCCATTGGATTTCCAGGCAAGAGTACTGGGGTGGGGTGCCATTGCCTTCCCCGATATATATATGTGTATATATATATATTTGTATATGTATATATATATATATGTATGTATGCACATCTTCTTTATCCACTCTGTCAGTGGGGATTTAGGTTGCTTTCATGTCATGGCTATGTAAATAGTACTCCAGTGAACATTAGGATGCATGTAGCATTTTGAATTATGGTTTTATCTGGATATATGTCCAGGAGTGGGATTGCAGGATTTTATGGTAGCTCCTATTTTAGGTTTTTAAGGAACCTCCATACTGTTCTCCATAATGGCTATTTCAGTTTACATTCCCATCAACAGTGTAGGAGGGTTCCCTTTTCTCCACACCCTCTCCAGCACTTCCTGTTTATAGATTTTTGGGGCCTTTGATATGTTCCTATGCATGGTGTTACATAAGCTCCAGGTAGCATACCATCACAGCTGTAAATCACAACCATTTCTTATGTGTTTCTTTGTTTTAAAATTTTGTTTATAAGATTAAAAATGTATGTTCCTTATTTAACTTCAACATGAGAGATATTAAGGCTTCTAAAGAAAGAATGCTGCTGCTGCTACGTCACTTCAGTCGTGTCCGACTCTGTGTGACCCCATAGACGGCAGCCCACCAGGCTCCTCTGTCCCTGGGATTCTCCAGGCAAGAACACTGAAGTGGGTTGCCATTTCTTTCTCCAATGCATGGAAGTGAAAAGTGAAAGTGAAGTCACTCAGTTATGCCTGACTCTTAGTAACCCCATGGACTACAGCCTACCAGGCTCCTCCATCCATGGGATTTTCCAGGCAAGAGTACTGGAGTGGGTTGCCATTGCCTTCTCCAAAGAAAGAATAGAACATCCCAAAAAGGAAGTTGCTAGCCATGTATATCTCTAAGCAGAAAGCAACACAAAACTATCTCAGAGCCCAAGAGTGAAAGTACCAAGTAGTAATATCCCCACAGAGATAATGTCCCCATAGAGAACTATTCAAGTCTACTGTTCTTTAACATTAAATCATATCATCAACTTCCCTTTTTTTAGATAAGTGTCTGCCCACTCCTGCCTACAGGCTAAATCTGGCTTGCAGTTAAGTAACTGTGACACAGACTGTCACAGCCCACAAACACTAAAATATTTACTCCCTGGCTCTTTACAGAAAGTTCTCCAACCCCTGTCTATATCATCAAGCAACTTTCTAATATTTCGACTTCTTATACAAGGGTAGAGTGTACTGGTTAGGCCAATACAAATGTTCAATCTGCTTGATAGGTATATTTCTTATCATAAAACTGAAAGTTGCCATCCTGATTGGATTTAATAGTTTCTTGGGAGATTTGTTAGCCTGAGTTGGTAACCTTGAACACTAACAACTAAATTATTGAACATGACATTTGAGAGTAAGACAAAGGCCTGAGATTAATTCATCAATCCAGTGCCTCTCCTTGGTGACCCATGGAGGAGGTGTCCCCTGGCATTCTCTGGATGGCTGCTTCTGGGAATTGTTGGACGTTTCTGTTTAATGGTCTACAGCTACATTTTTACCTACTTGTTTTGTTTTTTTAGACCAACCTGAGAGTTTGAATTGGTATGTTTAGCCCTTTAATTAAAAAAAAAACAAACTCTCTCCTTCCTTTTGAAAATATTTAAATATAGCCAGAGTCTTTTCTGGAGTCTTCCCTGGTGGCTCAGTAAAGAGTCCACCTTCAATGCAGGAAATGCAAGTTCTATCACTGGGATGGGAAGATCCCCTGTAGAAGGCAATGGCAACCCACTCCAGTATTCTTGCCTGGGAAATCCCATGGACAGAGCAGCCTAGTGGGCTGCAGTCCATGGGGTCACAAAGAGTCAGGTATGACTTAATGACAACACACAGGCACACACACACACACAGTCTTTTGCAGTCATTCAAATCGGTGCTAAATTAGAGTGGTTCAATCGCTCTGAGATACTCCAAGTATGGCTTGTAATTACTCTTCAATTCATTCAGCCCTGTGTTTCCCCAAACCTCCACTGGGTTAGTGTAGATTTAACAACAGATATTCCTTTGAACACAATTAACTGAAGTAACTATGGGATATTTACATGGAGCTTCTAGAATATATATGTACATAATACTAACGGCATCTTGTAGTTTACTTATTGCATTTTAAAATTTGAGCAATGTATTATTCATGGCTGGTCAGAAATCCGTAATGTATGAACCTCCTCTGGTGTACTATTGCTTATGTGCATGTTTGGCACTCCAGTTTCCTAAGATTGTCCCTGGAAACTGCTGCCCACCGTTGCATGCGTAAACAGTTCCTGACCACAGGGCCTTCTGTGGGTGGCCTGGCTTTTTCTGAGAAGCTCAGAATGGTTCATAGACATGAGCCCATCAATTCCTGCTAATTTCTGGTGAGTGTGTTAGAGGCAGATGCTGTCACCTGTATTTGGGGGACAGAGACACAGACCATTTGAATGGGGAACATCAAGTCCATGTCTTCTCAGCACAGTGGGACAGGGAATGAAAGGCAAGCCCCCAGCACTAGATCAGTCAGTCAGCCAATCAGTATTTATTGACTGTACATTCTTGGCTCAGCATGGGACAAATTGCTATGCCAGCCCATTTTATGTCTTGCTTATGTGATTTGAAGGCTCTGCCATTTTGAAAAAAATATCTCGCCAGTGATTTTTCTTGTGAATTGGCTATAAATTCGGAAAAATATGAAGAAGGGAAATATGAGATGAAGAAGATGCATTGGAGGAAATAGCCACCTTTTGAAGGAAAATATCCTCCCAATGTGATGATGCCACAGATTTCTTACTCTATTCCCAAGGCTATTTTCAAGGCAATGAATAAAAAACAGCAGTGTTCCAGTTATAAAACAAGTTAAGATGGTTAGCAAAATTCTGTGTATTTAGGCATGTCTCATCTAATCAGTTCTGTTGCTGTTGCTAACTATCAGTACCCAAATGGTGACCGCAGCTTGACACAGTAGTGATGGGAAAGCCTTTTTTGGTGAATTTAAATGTAGCTGGAAATGAAACAACTTGAAATATATATCACGAACAGATAATGTGTCTTGAAACAAAGATATTTGATATATTATCATTTGTCTTCATCATCTTAACAAGCATACTTTAAGGACAGCATAAAGATGAAGCCCAGGGGAGTTCATAGGTCATAGAGTTGTGTGACTACTTAAAATTACCCTATTTTTATAAATGGGAAACTGAGGAGCAGAGACTTGAAGTTTCTTGTCCCAGACATAGAGCTCAAAGGGGAGATCTGAGCAGAAATCCAGGTGTCTTGACTCTCAGACCAGTTCCTTTTTCACTTCTTTGAACTTTCACCCTTGAAAGAGCAAGCAAGAACAATCAAGTCGGTGACAGCTTTCCTTAGTTCACTGGTTCATTAGCAAGTTTTGGGAAATCACCTCTTACAAGGAATGGATTTCTCTCACTCACATGGGTAGTTTTTATTTAGGAGCAAAATTTCTTTTTTTTTTTTTGAGACTCTATTTTGGTGCTTTGCACTTGAGGGAGAGCCAGGATTCCCTGCTGCCAAATTCTCAAAAGAAAAAAAGAAAAGTCTGCAGCCATTAACTGAAACCTGGGACGCTGCATTAGCAGGCAACACCAACCGCTTAATGAGGTGCCCCCGTACTGTGTGATCAACAGAGAGTTCAGGGGTGAGGCACCACGGCTCCTCTGAAACCCAGCCATTCTCCAGACAAATGCAGAGGGCACAGTGGGCAGTCAGAGAAGCAGGGTGAATTAGTGTCAGGGAACATCTTTTATTCATGGGAATAATACATCAGAGGGAACTGAGCATGGTTTGGTTTTGTCACCAGAATAAAATGAGAAGCTCTGAGAAGTTGGCACTTTGTCAAAATGCCATTTATGAGTTGTGTAGTCGGGACACTGCACTTGATGCAAAACTGTCTGGTTTACTTATGAGTTTGTTTATGAACTTCAGTGAGTCCATGTCTGTGGAAATGCCTCGAAATGAGGTACAGGGTTAGGCAATTCAACATTTCTTTTCTTATAGGTGGAAGGACTGGAGCATGATTTTTAAATTCCCCAAACAATAGGGGTGACTATAGAGTGGGTGCCTAGTGTTGGGCTAGGGATCTCCCAGCATTTAGTGAGGGACTTGTATCCATCAGTCAAGAGCGGTGACACTCTTCCCAGCTGCCAGTGACAGGTCTAGAATGATCCTCACCCTTGACAGGCAGTGGCCGAGATGTTAGATACACTGTCGTATGTTTCAGGCGGCCCTTCCGGCTCAGCGGTTCACAGCCATGGCGGAGGAGCTCAGAGAGACACGACGCCACTCCCGGTTCTGCTAGCCATGCTTCTGTACCCTCGTTTTCCCTCTCTCTGGAATGGTGGTGACAACACTGTTCTCACATGGCTACTATGATCCGGAAGTGGCATCGTAATCCATGTCAAGGTGCCTGGCACAGGAATGCTCTGCCGTGCTGAGTTTCCCCCTTTTCCAGATCAGCGAAGCACTGGTCCTGGNTCTGTACCCTCGTTTTCCCTCTCTCTGGAATGGTGGTGACAACACTGTTCTCACATGGCTACTATGATCCGGAAGTGGCATCGTAATCCATGTCAAGGTGCCTGGCACAGGAATGCTCTGCCGTGCTGAGTTTCCCCCTTTTCCAGATCAGCGAAGCACTGGTCCTGGTACCAATGGTAGTAGGAGGTCAGCTGCTACATACTTGGCATTAATAATACGGGGAAGCAGAGTGGAGTCGTGTCACATAACCATTCTAACTGTGCAGAGATGAGGGGTGAAGAATGAGGAAGACAGAATTATATAGTGTGGTTGCTTCCACTCACATTCTCATTTAGCATAAGGTTGGGTCACACTCTTTAAAAGATGGTGTGCTGCTCTTGAGCAAAGCGTTTTCTTTCAGTATGTCTCCCAGGGTAATTTTCACCCTGGGTGGCTTTTGCCTTTTCCTTAGGCTTTAGCATCTAATCCCCAAAGAGAAAACTGCTGTGTTAATGTCTCCCAGGTAGCCAGGGTTACTGTGAGGATCCGGTAAGAAAACAGAAAGGCAAGAGCTATGAAAAGGTTAAAGCTGAGAACACTTTCTACCACCACACACAAAAATAAACTCAAAATGGATTAAAGATCTAAATGTAAGACCAGAAACTATACAACTCCTAGAGGAGAACATAGGCAAAACACTCTCCGACATAAATCACAGCAGGATCCTCTATGACCCACCTCCCAGATACTGGAAATAAAAGCAAAAATAAACAAATGGGACCTAATTAAAATTAAAAGCTTCTGCACAACAAAGGAAACTATAAGCAAGGTGAAAAGACAGCCTTCAGAATGGGAGAAAATAATAGCAAATGAAGCAACTGACAAACTTATCTCAAAAATATACAAGCAACTCCTGCAGCTCAATTCCAGAAAAATAAATGACCCAATCAAAAAATGGGCCAAAGAACTAAATAGACATTTCTCCAAAGAAGACATACGGATGGCTAACAAACACATGAAAAGATGCTCAACGTCACTCATTATCAGAGAAATGCAAATCAAGACCACAATGAGATACCACTTCACACCAGTCAGAATGGCTGCGATCCAAAAGTCTGCAAGCAATAAATGCTGGAGAGGGTGTGGAGAAAAGGGAACCCTCTTACACTGTTGGTGGGAATGCAAACTAGTACAGCCACTATGGATAACAGTGTTGAGATTCCTTAAAAAACTGGAAATAGAACTGCCTTATGACCCAGCAATCCCACTGCTGGGCATACACACTGAGGAAACTAGAATTGAAAGAGACACGTGTACCCCAGTGTTCATTGCAGCACTGTTTATAATAGCCAGGACATGGAAGCAACCTAGATGAGGTGAATGAAACTGGAGCCTATTATACAGAGTGAAGGAAGCCAGAAAGAAAAACACCAATACAGTATACTAACACATATATATGGAATTTAGAAAGATGGTAACAATAACCTTGTATGCAAGACAGCAAAAGAGACACAGATGTATAGAACAGTCTTTTGGACTCTGTGGGAGAGGGTGAGGGTGGGATGATTTGGGATAATGACATTGACACATGTATAATATCATATAAGAAATGAATCGCCAGTCTAGGTTTGATGCAGGATACAGGATGCTTGGGGCTGGTGCACTGGGATGACCCAGAGGGGTGGTATTGGGGAGGGTGGTGGGAGGGGGGTTCAGAATTGGGGACATGTGTTCACCCATGGCGGATTCATGTTGATGTATGGCAAAAGCAATACAATATTGTAAAGTAATTAGCCTCCAATTAAAATAAATAAATTTAAATTTAAAAATGGTTAAACCTGGAGGTAGACACAAAATACTGCTGTTATTAATGACTTCTTTTTTTAATGCGGTTTTAAAGAAACAATTTTTAAATTTAAATTTATTTTTTTAATTGGAGGCTAATTACAATACTGTATTGCTTTTGCCATACATCGAGATGAATCCACAGTGTACTTATTTTTGGTTGTTCTGGGTCTTCGTTGCTGCACCCGGGGTTTCCCTGGCTGCAGCGAGTGAGGGCTGCTCTGGCTGCAGTGCGCAGGCCTTCGATTGTGGTGGCTTCTATTGTTGTGGAGCACGGGCTGTAGGGTGTGCGGGCTCAGTAGTTGTGGCACATGGGCTTAGTTGCCCTGTGGCATGTGAAATCTTCCTGGGCCACGGATTGAACCTGTGTCCCCTGCATTGGCAGGAAGATTCTTAACTGGACCGCCAGGGAAAGTCTGATAATGACTTCTTGACTATACAATTTCTTTCAGACACCGGGTGGAGCAAGGTGTAATGTGTTTGTCTTCTAGGACTTGATTTGCCAAACAAAGCTATGAGAGTTCTCAGTAAAAAGGAGTGTAGGAGATCACTGGGGAGAATGACCACCTTGCCCTCAGTAGGTCATGTCTCTACTGGTATAGAGCTGAGAGTGCAGTAATCTGTGAAGGGTTCTGATTAAGGGCCTGGAGTGGAGTCTGGAAACATGTGTGTGTATCTGTGTATGTTTACATGAGCATCAAAAGAAGAAAATACCATTCTTGTATGAAGCTCCCAAGGACTATTTTCCCTTTTCATTGTTAATGTTCCACTCTAATTCTAGTGCAGGAATGCAGTCTTTGAGGCAGACAGTGCCTTTCTTTCTTCAGTTTTATTGAGGTGTAATTTAAAAAATAAAATTGTAAGATATTTAAAGTGTACATCATGATTTGATGTATATATACATTATGAAATGATTCTTCATATCTAGCTAATTAGTACAGCCATCACCTCACATATTTATCCTTTTATTTTGGTGAGAATGTTTAAGTTTTTCTTTTTTAGCAAATTTCAGTTATGCAATATAGTGTTATCAACTGCAGTCACCATTTTATACATTAGAGCCTTAGATCTTATTCGTCTGGTAGCTGAATGTTTGTGCTGTTTTACCAACTTCTCTCCGTTTCCCAGGTTCCCCATCCCCTGGGAACTGCATCTGTGCTCTTTGGATCTTGAGGGCATTTGCTAAGTGAAATAAGTCAGATAGAGAATGACAGTGTGCTTTGCAGTGATTTATCCCAGAGCTTGAGATTTATTATTCACATACTAATTTCTAGTCCTAGTGATTACAAAGTCCTAGTGATTCTAGGTTCTATAAGGAGCTTACAATTTGACAAATGTCAGAAAATTGTTTGCCAACTTTGGAAGTTTTAGTGGTTATTTGAAAGTTCTTTAAAAGTGAATACAAAGCCACAAAAATAAAAAAAAAATGAAGAGGGAGGAAGCAAGAAAATAGATATCAGCTGGTGAGAAAAATGCTGAGTAGAGAACAGAATGGGTTGTGACACACGGCAGACCCTGTGATAGACCATTATATACAAAATGGAAAAGCAGAGGGCCACGGGGGTTTAAGTGGCTTGCCCTAGAAATATTTTGTTAATAAAATGTTAGGCATAAGACAAAATCTAAGACTTATTTAACTCTTTCTGAGCCTTTGGTTTTTCAACTATGCCCAAGGAAGAAAGTTAGCACCTGGGTAATGTAATTCATAAGAAAGAGTGAGTTCTAAAAACCTCACATTTGTGTGAGTGGAGGTGGTTTAGTTAGTAAGTCCTGTCCGACTCTTTTGACCCCACGGACTGCCAGGCTTCTCTGTCCATGGGATTCTCCAGGCAAGAATCCTGCAGTGGGTTGCCATTTCCTTCTCTACATGTTTGTGTCTAAACCTTAATTATCCACTTAGGCTGTAAACTCTTTAAGAAAAGAACCAACGAGTTCATGTGATTCTAGGGAAAATAATACTTTATACTTATATAAATTAGATGAGTCGAAAAATATACTTCCATAAAAAGTTGTGGGAGCTGAACTGAGGCATCCCACTAAAAAATAAGATGAGTAATGGTGGTCTGTTATACAGTAAAAAGTTTGATGTCATTTGCAGATCTGTCCACTTAAGATTTTACGTGTTACAAGTAAGCTATAAATAAATTAATAAATAGTAAAGGAAAGAAAACGGCAGTGGCACTTTTTCAGAGATGAGCAGGCTAGTGTTGATGTTCAGTTTCTCAGTCGTGTGCAGCTCTTTGCGACCCCATAAACTGCAGCACGCTTGGCTTCCCAGTCCTTCACTATCTACCAGTTTGTTCAGACTTGTGTCCTTTAAGTCTCATGCTCTGTCGCCCTTTTCTCCTCCCGCCCTCAATCTTTCCTAGCATCAGGGTCTTTTCCAGTGACTCAGTTCTTTGCAGCAGGTGGCCAAAATATTGGGGCTTCAGCACCAGCCCTTCTGATGAATATTCAGAATTGATTTTCTTTAGGATTGACTGGTTTGATCTTCTTGCAATCCAAGGGACTCTCAGGAGTCTTCTCCAGCACAATTCTTTGGCACTCAGCCCTCTTTATTGTCCAGTGCTCACATCCATACATGACTGCTGGAAAAACCATAGCTCTGACGATGAGTACCTTTGTCAGCAAAGTGATGTCTCTGTTTTTTAATAGGCTGTCTAGGTTGGTCATAGCTTTTCTTCTAAGGAGCAAGCGTCTCTTAATTTCATGGCTGCAGTCACCATCCACAGTGATCTTGGAGTCTAAGAAAGATAAAGTCTGTCACTATTTCCATTGTTTCCCCATCTATCTGCTATGAAGTGATGGGACTGGATGCCATGATCTTTGCTTTTTGAATGTTGAGTTATAAGTCAGGTTTTTCACTCTCCTCTTTCATCTTCATCAGGTGGCTCTTAGTCCCTCTTAGCTTCCTGCCTTTAGGGCTGTATCATGTGTATCTGAGGTCATTGATATTTCTCCTGGCAATCTTGATTCCAGCTTGTGATTCATCCAGCCTGACATTTTGCATGGTGTACTTTGTATATAAGCGGACTAGTGAGAAAGTGATAATTTGCATTTAGATGATTTTGAAGTATTCTTTAAGAAAAATTTTCATTGAAGTATAGTTGATTTACAATGTTAATTTTTGCTAACAAATTTTGTTAAAATTTGTATAGCAAAGTGATTCATATATACACATATACTTTTTTGAAAATATTTTTTCTATTATAGTTTATCATAGGATATTGAATATAGTCCTTTGTACTATACAGTAGGACCTTGTCGTTTATCTGTTCTATACATAATAGTTTGCATCTGCTAATCTCAAACTTAAAAAGCAAGTTTAACATACAGCTGTGTGAATGCCTTGCCTGCAGAAGTACAGGATCCAGGAGGAGAAAACTGGGGCTCATATGCAAAGGCTGAGAGTTCTACCGGGTAACGAAGGGGCTGGAAGAAGAACATCAGAAAGTTCCAGAATGGAGGAGCAGCAAGAGGCGCTTCCTCTAGCTGAGAAAGCGTGTGGCCCCAGGAGTGCTGAATGGGGGTGCACAGATGGGGAGACTCTGGCCAGGGGAGGAGAAAGGAGGTGAGCAAGGTGAGAGGATGCTGCCTGGTGAGCCAAGGTCAGACCAGGGAGGGCTTTGTCAGCCCTGCTGAGGATTTCGTGTGACGTCTAAGGGCCGTTGTGAGCCATTAACTTAAAGCCTTTGTAAAACAGACACACTTAGAAAGCACAGAAGGGTATACAGCACGGGGTGCGGGTTCTTCCGTCTCATGGCCTCCTAGGAAAAGACAGCATCACTGCTCAGGCTCAGGCGGACCCATCCGCCCTGCAGCACCCTGTACCTGTTTTCCAGCAACTGGGGTCGAGAGACATACCCTTGGAACTCACATGTATTTGTTATATATATGGGCTTCCCTGGTGGCTCAGACAGTAAAGAATCTGCCTGCGATGCAGGAGACCTGGGTTTGATCCCTGGGTCGGGAAGATCCCCTGGAGGAGGGCATGGTAACCGACTCGAGTATTCTTGCCTGGGGAATCCCATGGACAGAGGAGCCTGGTGGGCTACAGTCCACGGGGTCACAGAGAGTCAGACCCNGGGAGGAGAAAGGAGGTGAGCAAGGTGAGAGGATGCTGCCTGGTGAGCCAAGGTCAGACCAGGGAGGGCTTTGTCAGCCCTGCTGAGGATTTCGTGTGACGTCTAAGGGCCGTTGTGAGCCATTAACTTAAAGCCTTTGTAAAACAGACACACTTAGAAAGCACAGAAGGGTATACAGCACGGGGTGCGGGTTCTTCCGTCTCATGGCCTCCTAGGAAAAGACAGCATCACTGCTCAGGCTCAGGCGGACCCATCCGCCCTGCAGCACCCTGTACCTGTTTTCCAGCAACTGGGGTCGAGAGACATACCCTTGGAACTCACATGTATTTGTTATATATATGGGCTTCCCTGGTGGCTCAGACAGTAAAGAATCTGCCTGCGATGCAGGAGACCTGGGTTTGATCCCTGGGTCGGGAAGATCCCCTGGAGGAGGGCATGGTAACCGACTCGAGTATTCTTGCCTGGGGAATCCCATGGACAGAGGAGCCTGGTGGGCTACAGTCCACGGGGTCACAGAGAGTCAGACCCAACTGAGCAACTAAGCACAACACAGCACATGTATATACTGAATATTTGATTTTTGCTTCCATTTTGTTGATAATATAAAGAACATTGACAGAAGAATGTCCTGGACTGTGTGATGAAACCTCTGGTTGAGCGATCAACCGCATCCATTTCCATCTTCTCTGGAAACATTTCTTCAGTCTTGTCAAAACACACTCCTTGAGTTTAGAGCCGGGGAATTCTTGGCACAATCCTGAGCCAAGGAAGAAAGTAAGAAGCAGCTTAGGATAAGTGACCTCGAGGATGGCTGGGATACCAATCCATGCCAGGTAGGAGCGGGGAGACACTGGAGATTTAGGCTAGACAGGGAGCAAGGTCACAGCAGTGAAAACAAGGCTGACTGGGGTGCCCGTAAAGCAAGCTGAGGCTGCCGTCTGGAAAATCAGGTCCCGGCATCGAATTTCAGGATGTCTCTGGTGTCTGGTCGGATGTTAGCATTTTTCAGTCAAGGACTGTAAGTTTGGAGGAGTGGGCGGAGAACAGGAGATCTCTTTGATGGCTGGTTCCTCTGCAAACAATAAATAGCTTCTGGAGAGAAGGGCAGGCATCTGGGTGTTGGCTTGGCCCGAGCCAGCAGCGGTTTATCCACCCACAGAGGACACAAAGGGAGGGTGGACCGAGGAAGCGGACTGTGGGCTCCCGGCCAGTCTAATCCTGCTCCCAGCAGCCTGGAGGAGTGGTCTGCGGGCATTTCAAAAGAGAAAGATGTTAAGTGTTCAGAAACAGCCCACTGTTGAGAAAGAATCTGCACAAGCTTGAGTAAATGTTGTCTTTTTACTCTGGGCCTGCGCTGAGGAGGAGGTCTTTTGTCTTTCCCCTTCAGTTTATTTTGGTTTGATTTTTTTCCCCCTTCGATTTATTTTATTTTCTTCTTCTATGTTTGCCAAACAATTTGACATTTATATTTGGTAAACACAAAATCTACCACTTGAACCATTTTTGCATACGCAGTTCCGTGGGAGTGAATACATTCAAATTGTCGTGCACGTGTCGTTCTTAAAAATTTTTGATTGGAATATAGTTGCTTTATAATGCTGTGTTAGCTCCTACTGTAGAGCAAAGTGCATCTGTTATATGTATGCATACATCCCCTTTTTTGGATTTCCTTCCCATCTAGGTCACCACAGAGCCCTGAGTAGTTTCCTGTGCCATACAGCGGATTCCCATCAGTTATCTATTTTATACACTTACACGAGTCTTTTTCAATTCAAACTCACATTCCTTCAGTGCTGGTTTCACTTCATTTTCTGAGAACAGACGAGGTATTATGAGGTTCTGTGAAAATCTTTGTGTCCCGACCCTTTGCTTTTGTCCTTGTCTGGAAGCACCCTTTGGGTCCAGTCAGCTGTGTTTCAGCCAAGCTTTGATATTTACCTTCAGATGAATTTCTATTCCCAGAAAGCCACTGGGTTCAAAACAAATGACTTATCCTGCCCTGGAGGTAGAGCCCTCTCGTCTCAGACTTGATGGCTCCAGCGCCAGGCCTGCCAGCATCTCCCCAGAGAGGGATCGGTGGGGCGGGACGGGATGCAAGACTTCCCCGGGTGTACTCCTTGTTCCAACAGCGTTCAGGCTGCAGGAAAACACGGCCTGTTCCATTCAGGGTGTGAGTGGGGGCAGGGGAAGAAGCAAGCACTGACAGAACCAGCCTCGATGTTGTCAGGATAGAATGAGGTCACACAAGTGAAGCAGGGGCGCATGTGCTAAGCCTTCTCAGTAAGGAGGAGCTATTTGTATTCCCAAGACTGTTCCCGAAGGAGGTGGATCACAAGAAAACAGCCAGGTTTTCAGGAAACTTGCTTTTAAACATTGTTTCAGGCATGTGTTTCCATCTCATATATGCTCTCGACACCCATGACGACGCGGGACACCCGACTCACCTTAAGTAAGTAAGTAAGTAAAGTCACTCAGTCGTGTCCGACTCTTTGTGACCACGTGGACTGCAACCCGCCAGGCTCCTCAGTCCATGGGATTCTCCTGGTCATCATGGTGGAGAAACGGGTTGAAGTACATTATTCAGTTTGAGGAGGTGGGAAATGTTTTCTGAGCTTACCCTATTCTTTTTTTTTTTTTTTGGACTGGGTCTTGTGGCATGCAAGATCTAATTTCCCTGACCAGGGATTGAACCTGTGTCCCCTGCACTGAGAGTGTGGAGTCTTAGCCACTTGACTGCCAGGGAAGTCTCTGATCTTATTCTAAGAGAACAGAAACATTTCATTTCTTGAGCATTCTGGTTAGGGTCAGGTTTGATTTTCCCAGACGTGCTGCACAACATTAAAATAGAGTAAGGTGATGATAACAACATCAATGCATCAAACCAAAAACACTGCAGGAATGCTATAAACTATATTTGATGGTAATTTCAGTTCACTTCAGTCACTCAGTCGTGTCCAACTCTTTGCGACTCTATGGACTGCAGCACTCCAGGCTTCCCTGTCCATCACCAGCTCCCAGGGTTTACTCAAATTCATGTCCATTGAGTCGGTGATGCCATCCAACCATCTCATCCTCAGTTGTCCCCTCTCCTCCTGCCTCCAGTCTTTCCCAGCATCAGGTTCTTTTCCAATGAGTCAGTTCTTTGCCTCAAGTGGCCAAAGTACTGGAGTTTCAGCTTCAACACCAGTCCTTCCAATGAATATTCAGGACTGATTTCCTTTAGGATGAACTGGTTGGATTTCCCTGCAGTCCAAGGGACTCTCAAGAGTCTTCTCCAACATCACAGTTCAAAAGCATCAGTTCTTTGGTGCTCAGCTTATTTATAGTCCAACTCTCACATCCATACATGGTAATTCTGGAAACTTGCAAAAAGGAACATTGTTTACATTATAACATGAAGGAATTGCATGTATTTTACAAGTGAAACTCTGCCTTAAAAAAAAATGGGTATGGATGGGCCTGAGGTCTGAGATTTAATGTGCAAAGACGAAAATGGGTGTTGCTGTAGCATGCTAATTTCCACCAAGTATTTAAATAGGTGAAATGTAAGTAAAACCATTTTGGAAGGTGTGTCAGAGGAGGGAGCAAGAAAAGAGGATTAAAGTATAAGATACAAAATGGGAAACTTGATGTCCCCTAATAAGTAGCTGTAGAGAACGGCACATTCTGGTGGGGTGGGGAGGGAAGCAAAACTATGATGTCAGAGTTTTGCCTCCAGTTTCTGGGCTTGGCTCTCTTGACAGTGATAACCACCTACCTGGGCAGGTGCGAGGTCGCTGCCCTTGGGAATCTGCCCTGAACATGGGGTGTGGACTCCTACCCCACATTTCCAACCTGTTCACTCTGCCCTGGGGCCTCAGGATCCTGACAGGTCCCTTTGTTTGGTTACCGATCAGATTCTCTGTTCAGACTTTGCCCCAGATTCTGCCTTTCAGAGCACTGCTGTTTACAGCCTGAAGCCCTGCTCGCCACCCCACCCACCGCTTAGCACTCAGGTTCCACCTGAGGCCCCACCTGCCCCGAAGGGAGATCACCCTGGGCAAGCTCCCCCTTCCCTGTAACAACCCTGCTCCTCCTTAGGAACTTGCCTTAGTCACCAGGACAAGGCAGGGATGTTGAATCCTGGGTGCCAACCAAAGTTGACACGAGAGAACATGGTCTCGTGCATTCCGTTTAGGGAGGTGGCTTACAGGCTGGCTTGTGATGTGGCCTCAGCGGCGGGGGGAGCATCGTGGAGGAAGAGGCAGGGGACAGGAACTGCGCATACGCAAGCAGAAGGGGCAACTGCAGGAAGCCTGGGATTGACAGGTGAAATTATTGTCGGCCTAATTAATACAGGAAGACTGTCAGAAAGGTGGGTGTGAAGGAAAACCAGATGTGGCCCTGCCCACCAGTGGCTTATGAACTAGCGGAATGAATGCCATGCACACCACATACAGTTACAGCTTGTGGTCAACTGTGAGTGCTAGAGAAGGGGGGTTGCCCACGGTGGAGAGAAGGCAGCTGGCAGCACAGGCTGGAGAGGCAGGCTGAGTCACTGCGTGATCGGTTACCTGACTGCAGGCCAGGCCTGGGCCATAAGGCGGGGAGATGCTGCAAGTAGAGCCAGGAGCAGAGAAGAGCCCTCCTGAGGGACTGTGCCGTACGGCCAGCTTGGGGGCCACTGATCTGACGTGGACCCTACATTTCATGAGGGATTAGGTTAGACGACGCCCCGCCAAGAGGCTAAGGGCTTTTGCAAACTTGCAAAGCTTTTACTGAAAACAGATTCGTTCCCAACAGCCCTCTAGTCTCTGCACCCTCCAAAAGCTGTCTCTTTCTTAAGTTTCTGATGTTTACTCAGAAGATAAGCCACCCAAGTGGCCCTAGCATGAATGAGTGCCTTGAATATATTGACAGCATGGGAGATTGGGTGTATCTCTCTGGACCGTGAGTCCACGGTGCCAGGTACGAATGGGGCCTCTGCATTCACTATTATGACTTGGCCACAACACACTCATTGTGGCTGAATGCCAGCCCATTAGTAAGCCACAGCTTGTTTTCCTGAACGGGCTGGTGGAGGCTTGCTCCATTGTCTCCCGTCACTTCTCCTCCCCTTCCCTATTCTTCCCTGAAGACGTGGCCGTGAGCATTCAGCTCAGCAGGGCTGGGAGATGGTTTTACCCTGGGCCCCCCACTCCTACCCCCAAAGAAATGCCAATGAACTTATTCTACACTGTGAAGTTAGAATGGCCAGAGATGGAATCATGGGAGTTGTTAACATAAATAACCCCTACACATCAGAATCATACGGTGGCCACGTTTAAGAGATGACCTTATCAAAATTATATGACAGCAGCGATTCACTTGTTATTTCTATGAGTTTCTTCACTTGTTATGAGTTTCTCTACATGGCGAGTGCACATTTGTTGAGTTCTCTCTTGCCATCCCCCACACCGTGCTTTGAGTCACTCCCTTGCTCAGGATTTGGTTATGTATTCGAAGCAATAGACACATGCTTCCTTTCCATGCACAGTAGAAAGTGTGGTGGGTGCTTTTCCAGGACTCCCCAGGGATTCCATTCCATCCACCCAGGTGATCTCTAAGGTCCCTGCTGGTTCCAAAATGACCCTTGGAACTTGTACTTAATTCACGTTATATGACACGGAGGCCAAGGAGTTAGAACCCTTGGGCAAGTTACTCAGCTGTTTCACTCGATGAATTCTATTCTGCACGCAGTCACCTGTAACTGCAGTCTGCCCCACGTTACGCCACGTAGAAGGTTGTGGGTGACGCAGACAAGCGTGAGACATGTTCCTGCCTCCTGCCCAGGAAGGGGTCATTTCACTAGAGAAATATAATAGGAAGTTGAAAGGTCACACACTACGAAGTAGCACATATGTGTGTGTGTGTCTACATGCATGCATGCTCAGTGGCTCGATTGTGTCCGACTCTTTTATGAAAACCCCACGGACTATAGCCTGCCAGGTTCCTCTGTCCAGGGGACTTTTCAGGGAAGAATATTGCAGTCAGCTGCCATTTCCTTCTCCAGGGGATCTTCCTGACCCAGGGATCGAACCTGCAGCTCCTGCATTGCAGGTGGATTCCTTACCACTGAGCCACAGGGGAAGCCCACCATGTGTCTACATATACACACGAATAGTGATAAAGGCATCAGGTGCTGAGCATGAGAAGTTTAGATTGGGGTGCACTAGGGCACCCCAATAACCCCTAACATGTGTTGAGCACTTTTCCTGTGCCAGCATCCTTCCAGAATTGTGTACATTTATTAACTAACTTAATTCTCATAATTAAGTTCTTACCTAGGAGGTAAGAACTGTTATTATCTCCCTGTCTCAGATGAGGAAACTGAGTACAGTAAAATTAAGTCACTTATTCATGGTCACAGAGTCAGTAAGTGGCAGAAGCTGAACCAAACCAAGGAAATCTGACTGCGTGTATGCTCTTAACCCGCCAGTTTACAAATACCACCAACCATGAAAGGTCTTCCTAAGAATAGAGCAGGAAAGAATAACCTGGTTGAGGTCAGTAGGAAAAAGAAGAGAAACTTTCACAGGCAAAGAGGTGGCTGGAGGGCTGGGGTGGAAGCAAGCTGATGTGTCTCGGGTGGTGGAGACATGGGGTGGGTGGAGAGGATGGTCCCTGATAGAGGGGTTGGGAGAGTGTAGGCGCTGTGGGTTCCAAGATGGCGACATTTGCCTCTGTGCACGCTGGGAGCTGCTCATGCTATAAAGCTGGGCAGTCCTTGGCAAAGTACTTTTAAAATTTGTTTATTTTCTAGGCAGAATCTTAGTTGTGGCATGTGGGATCTGGTTTCCTGACCAGGGATTGAACCCCAGGTCCCCTGCCTTGAGTGTTTATAGAGTCTTAGCCACTGGACCTCCAGGGAAGTCCCAGGAAAGTACTTTTGATGGTTTTTAATAGAGCATCTGAAACACTCTTCTAGAAGGATTGATTTATAGAACTGGAAGACTCCCCAACAATACAGAGTTGACAGTGTATCTTGGGATTTTCAATGACCTTTTTTTTTTTCCATTAATCCACAGGGCTTCTAACTTTCGAAATTAAATGAGCATGTATTATTTTGTCATAAGAAAAACTAAGAAAAAGAAAATGAGTTAAACTACTTTAAAAAAACCTGCAGAATGGATCCTCTCTAAAAGTGTACTCAGGCATGGGTTAGGGTTTGTACTTTAAAAGTCTGGAGATGAGTTTTACACTGTGTTGCCATATTTACATCTAATTTTATTGATTTACTTTTGGCCATGTGGTGTCCTGGTTTTGCATTGCAGTGGCTTCTCTTGTTGGGGATGGGCTCTAGGGCACATGGGCTCAGCAGTTGTGGCTCCTGGGCTTTAAAGCGCAGGCTCAACAATCGTGGCACACGGGCTTGGCCGCTCCATGGCATGTGAGATCCTCCCAGGCCAGGGATTGAACCTGCGTCTCCTGCATTGGCAGGTGGATTCTTTACCACTGAGCCACCCGGGAAGCCCTGTGTTATCTTTTAAGCATGTGGCTATGCACGTTATTCTAGGTGGCCTGACGGGGTTTTCTGTGTGGTCCATCTCGGGCAAGTCAGGCCTTGCTTCTGGTTAAAGGGATATATGTGCCTTGTTTTCTGAGGGTGGGAGGGGAACTTTTCCTTTGTAAAGAAACTAGATGGCTTGTCAAGCGAGACAAAAAGAAGAGATGCCACTAGCAGACTGGGAGAGAAGGGGATGAGAAGAGAGAGGGAACATTCCAGTACAGCAGTCAGAGTGGAGTCAGTGTCCAGGAGAGGACACTGGAAAAAGAGAGAGGCTGGCAGGGCTGGAGGGACGTCACATGTGTGTGCTCCTGTGAAAGAGTTGAAAAATGCCGACTATGACTTCTTCTTAATTATTTATTTTAAAAGTATATTTTAAAATTTTATTTATTCTTTGGCCACACCATGCAGCATTCTGGATCATAGTTCCCTAATCAGGGATTGAACCTGTGACCCCCCACCCCACCCCACTGCAGAGGTTTAGGGAAGTCCCTGACCTCCTTATAAATAGTACAGAAAAATCTGACATAAGTCAATGTAGTAGAAAAGACCCAAGTCACATTGTACATCCCTTCACATAAACCACTCTTGGGATCGAAATACTGCAGTTATATTGCAAGGGTTTTGCATAGATCCTTGTTCAGTTCAGTTCAGTTCTGTGACTCAGTGGTGTCCGACTCCGCGACCCCATGGACTGCAGCACTCCCTGTCCATCACCAACTCCCGGAGTCTACTCAAACTCATGTCCATAGAGTTGATGATGCCATCCAACCATCTCACCCTCTGTCGTCCCCTTCTCCTCCTGCCTTCAATCTTTCCCAGCATCAGGGTCTTTTCCAATGAGTCAGTTTTTCACATCAGGTGGCCAAAGTATTGGAGTTTCAGCTTCAGCATCAGTCCTCCTAATGAATATTCAGGACTGATCTCCTTCAGGATGGACAGGTTGGATCTCCTTGCAGTCCAAGGGACTCTCAAGAGTCTTCTCCAATGCCACAGTTCAAAAGCATCAATTCTTCAGTGCTCAGCTTTCTTTATAGTCCAGCTCTCACATCCACACATGACTATTGGGAAAATCATAGCTTTGACTAGACAGACCTTTGTTGGAAAAATAGTGTCTCTGGTTTTTAATATGCTGTCATGTTAAATAGTTGGTCATAACTTTTTTTCCAAGGAGCAAGCGTCTTTTAATTTCATGGCTTGGCTAGATCCTTGAATAGTATTCAAACATGGAGAGAGAGAGAGGCAGAAGATTGCTTAATTTCTGATGTTGGAACAAGATTCACTTTGAAGTTCCTCAGTTTGCATATTTGGCTCTGTACTTGTTCCTCATCCATATTTATTTTCATCTTTTTAAAGTCACAAACTGTTGAGCTTTGATATGTCTTACACAGAATTTGTACTCTGTCAATATGGCTCCATTCCCAGCATATGGTGGAGCAATTCTTTTCTGACACCTTCTTAAAAGGAGTCTTAGAGTAAACACAGGCCTGTGCATACACTTGAAGTACTTGAAGCAAATACTCACTAATCTTTATCTCCCTTGATGCCTTGCACTGTTCTTTGTATGTGGTAAAGCTAAATAATTCATGAATGTGAAATGCATGTTGCATAGCAAGGATATTAGATGACATGTTTTCACCTTCTTCCCTTACCTTTCTGTTTTATGCAATGAAATCATTACAGGGACTGCAAGGCAGAATGTCTGGGATCATACAGCTAGCTGGCCCTGGGAAAATTACTTAAACTGACCTTCAACTACATCTCCTGCAGCTGCAGCACTGACTTGGAAAAGTTGCCTAACCTCAGTTTGCTTAGCTACAACGTGGGTATAATAATAGCACCTTGAGACTTCCCTGGGGGTCCAGTGGCTGGGACTCCATGTTCCCAATCCAGGGGGCCTGGGTTCGATCCTTGGTCAAGGAACTAGACCCCACATGCTGCAACTAAGAGTTCACAGGCTGCAGCTAAAGATCCTGTGTGCTGCCCTGATGCAGCCAAATAAATATCTGAACCAAAATAATAATAATAGTAGTGCCTACCTCTCAGGATTGTTATGAGGATGAAATCAGTCCAGATGTGCAAAGGGCTTACCACAGTACTTGCCGCATGTTAAGTACCACTTAGATTTTAGTTATGAGTAGTAGTTTCATCATCACCATGTTATGGGATTGAGAAAGTGTACCTCGGGTGCTCTCAGTTATAATTGTAATGATTGGTTGCTTTGCTGCCTTTGATTCCTTCAGTCACTTGCTGAATGGCTAGTTGTACATTTGAGTAGAGAATGAAGTGTTATGAATAATAATGAGATAATTTAATCAGATCTTTGGGGTTTTTTTTGGGGGGAGCGAAGTGTGGGTGTCTGACCATATTTAACAAGATTTACTGGCTCACTAGGGGCACTATTTCTCAGTCAAAATTCCTTCCATTCATTCACTTTGCCCTTTTCATTTATAAACGTTCATGATCTGGGGCTTCCCTGGTGGCCCCATGATTAAGACTTTGCCTTCTAATACAGGATTGGGGTTTTTTTTGGGGGGAGCGAAGTGTGGGTGTCTGACCATATTTAACAAGATTTACTGGCTCACTAGGGGCACTATTTCTCAGTCAAAATTCCTTCCATTCATTCACTTTGCCCTTTTCATTTATAAACGTTCATGATCTGGGGCTTCCCTGGTGGCCCCATGATTAAGACTTTGCCTTCTAATACAGGAGGTGAGGGTTCCATCCCTGGTCAGAGAGCTAAGTTCCCACATGTCTGGGGCCAAAAAAAAAAAAAAAAAAGACATAAAACAGAAGCAATACTGTAAGAAATTCAATAAAGACTTTAAAAATGGTACACACACACACAAATCAGTGACCTAAGTCTATAATGACACTAGATTAGAAACTCTATCGCTTAGAGTTGGGAGACTCAGTCAAGTACTCTTGTAAGTTTCAGTGTCTTCCTCTGGTAAAGGGGAAAAATCGGGCCTCCTTCCCAATGTGCTTGTGGAACTCATCATAGTAACAGTGTCCAAGGTGTGCTGAGCACTGACTCTATGCCAGGTTCTGTTCTGTCTTTTTTTTTAATATGTATAATTGTTTTATAAAAATGAGATCAAATTATATATGGTTTTCTGCATTTTACTTTTAAAGAAGATTTTTATCATTATTATTTTAAACACCAAAAACATTTTATATTGGGGTATAGCCAATTAACAATGTTGTGATAGTTTCAGATGAACTGTGAAGGGACTTAGTCATACATATACATGTATCCATTCTCCCCCAAACTCCCCTCCCATCCCAGCTGCCACATAATATTGAGTTGGGTTCCACATGCTATACAGTAGGTCCTTATTGGTTATCCACTTTAAATATTCTGCTCCAAGTCTTGAACTTACTTGAAGAGCTTCGTATGATGCCCAGCCCTCTGTAAGCATGAGGTATGGTTGTTCTTGTTACTCGGAGCCTGAAGAGGTGGATGTAGCCAGGTTGGAAGGCGTAGGCTTGAGCTAAGGCATCCGAAGGTCATGGTGGAGGTGGGACTCGAACCCTATCAGTGTGGCTTCAGAGTCCATGATTGCACGCCTTGTGTGACTGCCGCCCGTCACTGCAGTCCTCTGTCCACCTGTGTTCCAGCCCAACTCTCTTTGTTATACATCCAACTTGCCCTTTGTCTCCTTGCGGGCATCACCTCCCTGGGGAATACACACCCCCTGTATGGTACGTGTGGGCTTCCCAGGTGGTGCTAGTGGTAAAGAACCTGCTGGCCAGTGCAGAAAACATGAGACGTGGGTTCTGTCCTGGGTTGGGAAGATCCCCTGGAGGAGGCATGGCAACCCAGTATTCTTGCCTGGAGAATCCCATGGACAGAGGAGCCTGATGGGCTACAGTCCATGGGGTCGCAAAGAGCTGGACACGACTGAAGTGATTTAGCACACACACACAAGACTCTGTCAGTCTTGAAGCCTGTCCTGCTCACCTTCCTGGCAATCCCCAGGGCACTTTGCACAGGAGAGCTTGACAGCAGGGAACTCTTAGACATCACTGTGTCCCTGTCTCTCCACTATAATATCAGTTATATGTGGAATCCAAAAATTATAGTAAACTAGTGACTTTAACAAAAAACCAGACTCCCACTTGATATGCACTACTTGAGTATTTATGACCAATGAACTGATAATCTTGGAACCCAGGGCTCACCTCTCACGCCTGTCTTCTAGAATCTGGGGGAAGGACAAGCGTGGAGGACCCCACCTCTGTCACCTGGTCACTGCCCCAGGTGAGATGCACATTGGCCCTGACTTTGGCCCTGTCAGCCTCCTCCTCTGTGTCATCCCATGACATGGTCCCCTCCAGTAGAGAGTAGGGGCAGCCACATACACGAAGCTTCTGGCCTCCACCCAAACAAGCAGGGTCTGTATATGTAAAGCCAGGGGAGCCCATTGAAAGACGCACACACACACACCACACACACACATGCACGCACACACACACAGCCCTAAGTTTTGGACACTCTGAAACCTGGAGTGGTCCATCAGAGCTCACCATGTGTCAGGTCTGAAAGTCCTGTGCTTAGTTGCTCAGTCTATGTCAGACTCTTTGTAACCCCGTGGACTGTAGCCTGCCAGGTTCCTCTATCCATGGAACTTTCCAGGTAAAAATACTGGAGTGGTTGTCATGCCCTCCTCCAGGGGATCTTCCCAACCCAGAGATTGAACCCAGGTCTCCTGTATTGCAGGCAGATTCTTTACCATCAGAGCTACCCGGGAAGCCCCTGAAAGTACTGGTTTAGAATAAAAAGATCTGGGGCATGCCTATGTGCTGGGATATTCAGAGCTGCTCCAATTAATGTAAATTTTGCTTAACTATTTGGGGGGCATGTGATTTGTTGCAGCACCTTTTTTTTACCTAATTATTTTTTAAATTAAACTTTATTAGAGTATAGTTGCCCCTGTTGTTTTTCGGTCACTAAGTCGTGTCCGACTCTTTGTGACCCCATGGACTGAAGCACGCCAGGCTTCCCTGTCCTTCACAATCTCCCAAAGTTTTCTCAAACTCATGTCCATTGAGTGGATGATACCATCCAACCATCTCATGCTCTGCACCTTCCTTCTCCTTTTGCCCTCAATCTTTCCCAGGATCAGAGTCTTTTCCTATGAGTCGGCTCTTTCTATCAGGTGGCCAAAGTACTGGAGCTTCAGCATCAGTCCTTCCAAAGAATATTCAGGATTGATTCCTTTAGGATCGACTGGTTTGATTTCTTTGCTGTCCAAGGAACTCTCAAGAGTCTTCTCTAACACTATAATTCAAAAACATCGATTCTTTGGTGCTCAGCCTTCTTTATAGTCCAACTCTTACATCTATCTGTAGAGTACATGACTACTGGAAAAACCATAGCTGTGACTATACAGATCTTTGTCAGCAAAGTGATATCTCTGCTTTTAAAGATGCTGTTTAGGTTCATCATAGCTTTTCCTCCTAGGAGCAAGTGTCTTTTAATTTCTTGGCTGCAGTCACTGTCTCCAGTGATTTTGGAGCCCAGAAAGATAAAATCTGTCATGGCTTCCACTTTTTCCCCTTCTGTTTACCATGAAGCGATGGCACCAGATGCCATGATCTTTGATTTTTGAATGCTGAGTTTTAAGCCAACTTAAGATGGTCTGGGCTGAGTTACAAAGCAAACCTACAGTGAAGGAGTTCACTGTGTGCTCTTCCCTGTGTTCATCATCCATGTCGGCCTTTAAACCGACAGACACTGTCATTAGGCCTCTGCTGAAGTATATATATGCATAGACACAGTGGATACCACTGAAGCATCAAAAAAAGAATGAAAATTTTCATTTTCAGCAACATGGATGGCCTTGGAAGGTATTATGCTAAGTGAAATAAATCTGTCAGTAATGCCTAATGTGGCTCCTGAAAGAAAAAGACTATAATATCAGTTATATGTGGAATCCAAAAATTATAGTAAACTAGTGACTTTAACAAAAAACCAGACTCACAGATATAGAAAACCATCTAGTGGTTACCAGTGGCAGAGGGAAGGGGGAGAAGTAACATAGGATGAGGGGAGTAAGAGATACAAACTAGTAGGTATAAAATAAGCCATAAGGTTCTATTATACAACATGGGGAATGCAGTCAGTATTTTATAATACAGTCAATATTTATATACTTTATACAGTTATGAATTTAAAAATTGTGAATCCCAATCTTCCGGTTCATCCAACCCTCCTTCCCCTTCTTGGTAACTGTAAGTTTCTCCTCTACTTATGTGACTATTTCTGTATAGCCAGTATTTTATAATAACTAGAGTATAACCTTTAAAAATTTTGAATCACTATATTGTAATCCTGTAATTTATATAATCTTATACAGCTATACTTCAATTAAAATGTTTAAAGGATTGTTTAAATTTTATCTTTTTTATTTTGGTCTTTCACACGACATATATACATGGCTTTGATCATAAAAAATTTACTTAAATTGTTTCATTTATTTAAATTATAAAGAAATTCATCAAGGGACATCCAAAGAAGGTCATCAAAGGCAGACCCTCGTCAGACAACAGAAGTCAAATTAACAGCAATGGCCAAGCACAGGGTCAGGTTCTAAAAGTACAGGCCTGCTCCTGCAGTTGAGTTCTGTACTTCTCTGCTTCTTCGATGTAGATGTTCTGAAGCTTTCATGGTCCCTGGTGAAAAATTATTTAAGCTGATTTTCCAGCTTTGTTATATCAGTCTGGTGCTGCTGGTTTAGCTTCTGGACAAATCCTTCGTAAGCTATTTGCAACTCATTCCTGGCTTTTTCTAACTTCTCACAGGTGGTTGTACAGTGACTGAAAAGAGATGGAAAAAGGCAAGGGAAGATGACACTCAGCCTGCCAAATGGCCTGCATTCGTAACATTCGCACACAGCTGTGATGACTCGGAAAGCATAACGCAGGGCTCTCAGTGCTAGTTTCTCTCGGGACCAGATTCTCAACCATAACAGTGCAGAAGTTAAGGGTAAAAGGGAAGGAGAGGACATGGTCTCTGGCCGCAAAAGGCCAACTGTCTATCAAGCGCAGTAAGAGAAGTCCTTGGGCAGAGCCAGGTTCCCAAGTGAAGAGCGCCCTTACGTGTGGTGACCAATCAGTGCACGGGCCTCAAGGAGAGGAGGCTCTGATTGGCTGAGGTGTCTAAGGCCAGGTCACCCACAGGGGAGGCAGCTGAGACAGAGAAGAAACAGAGAAGGTAAGACCACAAAGAAGAAACAGACTTTAAGCTTGTACCTGGTTGGAGCCAATTTAGGCTCATTACTTCAAAACTACTGTAAGAAAAATAAAAGATTATATGGAACACAAATCCCCAGAACATAAAAACTTTAGGAAAAACACATTGAAAAGCTACACTACAATGTGAATAAATTGAAAGGTTAACATTTTAAAAAGGCAAAGAAATTTGATAGACGTAATTTAAAATCAGACCATCCTAACCTTTCACTACCACTACCCAGAACAGAATTATTAACAATACCTTGCAGAACTTGCACATGAATAAATACCCACACACGCTATAATAAACCCTGAAAGAAATGGGAGAAAACACTTGCAAACAAAGCAACTAATAAGGGATTAATCTCCAAAATACACAAACAGCTCATGCAGTTCAATATCAAATGAACCCAATCAAAACATAGGCAGGAGTCAAATAGACATTTCTCCAAAGAAAACATACAGATGGCCAACAAACACATGAAAAGATGCTCCACATCACTAATTATTCAGTTCAGTTCAGTTGCTCAGTTGTGTCTGACTTTTTGTGACCCCATGGACTGCAGCAAGCCAGGCCTCCCTGTCCATCACTAACTCCTGGAGCTTACTCAAACCCATGTCCATTGAGTGGGTGATGCCATCCAACCATCTCATCCTCTGTCGTCCCCTTCTCCTGCCTTCAATCTTTCCCAGCATTAGGGTCTTTTCAAATGAGTCAGCTCTTCGCATCAGGTGGCCAAAGTATTGGAGATTCAGCTTCAGCATCAGTCCTTCCAATGAACACCCAGGACTGATTTCATTTAGGATGGACTGGTTGGATCGCCTTGCGGTCCAAGGACTCTCAAGAGTCTTGTCTAACACCACAGTTCAAAAGCATCAATTTTTCGGCACTCAAGCTTTCTTCATAGTCCAACTCTCACATCCATACATGACTACTGGAAAAACCATAGCTTTGACTAGATGGACCTTTGCTGAAAAAGTAATGTCTCTGCTTTTTAATATGCTGTCTAGGTTGGTCATAGCTTTTCTTCCAAGGAGCAAGTGTCTTTTAATTTCATGGCTGCAGTCACCATCTGCAGCGATTTTGGAGTCCCCCAAAATAAAGTCTCTCCCTGTTTCCATTGTTTCCCCATCTATTTGCCATGAAGTAATGGTAATGGGACCAGATGCCATGATCTTAGTTTTCCATGAGGTATCACCTCACACCAGTCAGAATGGCCATCATCAAAAAAATCTGTAGACAGTAAATGCTAGAGAGGGTGTGGAGAAAAGGGAACCTCCTACACTGTTGGTGAGAATGTAAAATGGTACAACCACCACACAGAACAATATGGACATTTCTTAAAAAAAAAAACAACAACGAAGAAACCCTAAAAATATTACTACCATATGACCCAGAATATACCCAGGGAAAAGCATAATTCAAAAAGATACACACAGCCCAGTGTTCACTGCAGCACTATTTATAGTATCCAACACATAGAAGCAGCCCGAGTAGCCTCTGACAGGGGAGGGGATAAGGAAGCTGTGGTACATATATACAATAGGATATTGCTCAGCAGTTAAAAAGAACAAAACCATTTGCAGCAACATGGATGGACCCAGACCTTGTCAGACTGAGTGAAGTCAGACACAGAAAGACAAATATCATGTAATATCACTTATATGTGGAATCTTAAAAAAAAAAAAAAAAAAAAGGAGGGGTACAAATATTTACAAACTAGAAGCAGAGACATAGATATAGAAAACAAATTTTTGGTTACTTGGAGGAAAGGAGATACATTTGGAGGTTGGGATTAACATATATACACTACTATATATAAAATAGGTAACTAGTGAGAACCTGCTGTTTAGCACAGGGAACTATCTACTCAATACAGTGACTTGTATGGGCAATGAATCTAAAAAAGCATGGATATTTGTATAACTGATACACCTTGCTGTACAGCAGAAACTAACAACATTATAAGTCAACTCTACTCCAATATAAAGTTTAAAAAATCATTTCACGGGAAGTTTGGACTTTTCCACCCTTCCTTTACCTACTAGATATGGGGAAAGGTGTGCTACTGTACCCGTAAGGAGTACTCCACATCCCAGAGTGCCCACAGACTCATACAAAACGGGTCCTGATAAGTCTGTTATAAAGTAACCCTTACCTCTATTTTGGTAAGGAATATGCATTTCTGGAGTGGTGGAAGGAAACAGATTATTTCACAGAGAAAAGGAGGTTTACATCAGTGATTATTCTACCTAAGTAAAGGGAAATTGGCTGGCTCCTGGGATGAATTTTGGACAATCATGTAGACTTGTTTTCTTGGGAATACGCCACATGGCAGTAGAAATTCCAGCCCTTGTCCCACATCAGTATTCCTCCAGAGGTAAAATAAGTCATACTGAAATAATGACAAGCTTGTGTGTGCTCTCACTCCCGTCTGACCCTTTGTGACCCCATGGTCTGTAGCTCACCAGGTTCCTCTGTCCATGGAATTCTCCAGGCAAGAATAGTGGAGTGGGTTGTCACTTCCTCCTCCTGGGAATCTTCCCGACTCAGAGATCGAACCCATGTCTCTTGCATCTCCTGCATTGGCAGGCGGGTTCTTTACCACTGCGCCACTAGGGAACCTTTCAGTGGCAGGCAGACTGTCTGCTAAAGAGAACCCTTAAAATTCAAGTAAGCCCACAAATATTTACTGAAGGGGAAAGGAAACAGGAATAGCAAAAACAAAGTGAGAACTACTAACTGATATTGAGGGTGAAAACTGTATTCCACATGAGCAATGATGAGAGGCTGCACAGTGCCCCTTGGGAGCTAGAACATTCGCGAGGCAGAAAAGTTGGAGAGAAGAGTCAAAAAGGTAGATGGAGATCAGACTATATTGACCGTTGACATCACTCACTGACAATCACGCCTTGGGACTAAATTTGGGAAAAGTGGTTTGTTTTCTTTAAAAGAATTTACTAAAAGATAATGGTCATGCTGATTGCTACAGAACACCCTCCTCACATCACTAATTATCAAGGACAAAGAAGTGATTCAGGGAGACAAATGTCAGCCAAAGAACTAAAAGCTGAGTTGGCCAAAGAGCTCATTTGGGTTTTTGATACGATCTTATGGAAAAACCAACACAAACTTTTTGGCCAATCCAATATTCATTTCTGCTGCCTTTCCAAAATCATACAAATCAAATTACAGGGTCACAAGCCTCCTTGTGTGAATTCCAGGTTCTTCACATGGAAGTAGGAGATAGAAAACTATATTGCAAGCTGTCAACAAAGGCATCAAGAATAGCTTTTCTAGTCAGAGAACTCTTGATTTCACACAACCTTTTGACTTAATTCCCTTGCGATTTCACGTATCAGCAAAATACAAACGAAAACAAAAATTCTAGCTCACCTGAATGATTGTATCTGAGATAAAACATCTATGTGGACCAAAAACTAGAAGAGCTTCTGTGGGGAAGTTAACAGTAACACCTGCTGGATTTCAGCACAATTGCTTGTCATCGAATGACTGTCAGTCTGAATGTTTAACTTAAAATAGGATAGAAATCTTCTCACATTGGTGGCTGAACAGGGTGTTTCCTCTTAAAAAAAAAAAAAAAGCTTAAATAGTGTTTAACTTTGTTGGCCTCTGTGGGTGAGGTGAAAGAGGACAGGAGGGAAGGAAGGGGAAAGTGGAAGAAAGCCCCCGGGGGAGCGGGGCTGCAGGGCAGGCCTGGCCCCAGCTGGCAACGTCAGCCTGCAGCTGTGGGGAGCAGCTGGGCCATAAAGCCATCTCTCACATGAAGGGCTCCGCATTGAGTGAACTGGCCAGGGCTCCTGGGGAAGCATTTATTTGGCATAAAGGCTCAAGGAATACTTCTTTTCCGAAGGACACGCATATCAACACTGCATCAAGGGTTCTCGGGGCCCCTCTAGCACCCCACACTCGTGGGGGGAGTGGGGGTCTCCGGCCTCCATCCTGCACTTCTCCTTGTACTTACTACAGGTTAGGAGTGACTTTAGGCCACCTGGACTCTTGCTCCTGTTCTTGGTCTGTCCCTTCCCTCCTCGTTCTCCAGGATTCCTTTCATGGCAAGTCAATCAATCACCCAACACAGCCAAACCAAACATAAAACTCTCAGAATCTGGACTAAGCAAGGAGTTTCTGCACAGGTTTAGGTGATACTGTTTTCATGAAGTTACTGCACGGAGAGAAAATCCACGCAGTACAAAGTGGTCCTTCTGTCCTTCCCTGGTGGCTCAGATGGTAAAGAATCTGCCTGCAATGCAGGAGGCCCGGGTTTGATCCCTGGGTCTGGAAGATCCCATGGAGAAGGGAACAGCAACTCACTGCAGTATTCTTATCTGGAGAATTCCATGGACACAGGAGCCTGGCAGGCTATAGTCCACGGGGTCACAAAGAGTCGGACACAGCTGAGCGACGAACACTTTGTCCTCGCTGTTATAATCATTCTGTTAGGTGAGTTTTCAAAGCATGTGTTTGATGAAGGGCACCAAGGAGACCACTGCCTGTAGAGAAATCCTGCACGTGCTGGTAAAATGAGAAAGCCCCTGCAGCAATCTACTCCTTAAAACGAGAAACAAATTCTTCAGCGTCAAGAAACAAAGAAACTAACTCATTGACAAGATGGGCCCTAGAACACGTGGCCACATTACAAGCTGGAAGCTGACATTTTCAACCTGAGATGAACCAGGCCAGAGAAGAACCCAAGGCCGATGACAGGACAGGAAAAACAGAGAGACGCTCCCCTGACAGTTTGACACGTGGAAAACTGGGCAAGGGAAAAATATTTCAGAAATGGTGAAAAGCTTGAAATCTCTCCTTTTCAATTATCTGGATGCCATCTAGAAAAGGCACAATGCCAGCAATACCTTTGACAACAGAGCTGGTCTCCTCATGGTCCTTTAGCTGTTTACCCCGAGGGGTGAAGTCCAGCTGTTACCTAATTGGTAAGAGGAAGAGGTCAGGCTTGTACTATTTCCATCTCATGGAGGCCAACTGCCCTTTGGTGACTGATGAATGTACTGCTTACAGAGAAAAACATTACACAACCATGGCCCTAAAATTGTTAGTATTCTTTCAAAATGATACAGAGGTTTTCTTAGTTTTTGTATCTGAGCAGAAGGCTTCATCTTGAGACAACTGGAAATATTTTAACTCTCAGGAACACAAATAAGATGTCTTAATAGACAGAGTAAAATACTTATCTCAGCCATACCGCTTAGCTCTTGTGTGATTTGTGCAAAACACTTAAGCCTTCTAAGTGTGAATTTCCTTATTTTTAAGACGGAGATAATATTCGTGTATTCCCTGCACAATTAAATAAAATATATGTGGGAGTGCCTGGCCAGGCGCCTAACTAGAGTAAGCATACAACAAATGTTGCTATTACTAGCATTGCAAAAGTCCACCAATTCAAGTGGGTTTGAAGAGTCCTCAAAGACAGACACTCTGGGGTGGGGGTGGGGGATGTCTTTGACAGAATGTGATAGTTACAAAGTAGCATTGCTTGTTTAGTATTGAAAGAAGATAGAAACACACACTCCCCACACCTCCACGGATAGGGTGCACACCCACTTCAGAAGTTCACTTTCTTATATGACTGTTCTTGACATTATATGCCATAGAATTTCCCCAACTTTGGGGTCATTTTATCTAAATTGGGTATAAAATATGAAAGAGAAAAATGGAAAAGAAAACTGGGGCGGAGGTAGGGTCACTCGGAAGATCACACAGTTTCATGATGCCCTGTAGATACTGGGACAGAAAGAACAGGAAAGCGAGATGATGTCACCCTCCGGCCATGTGCCCGCACCTTTTCTAGATGCTTCCAGCAGGCCTGCTGTGGCTGCCGCCCCTTCCCTGAGCCAAGTTCCCCTCTCCACCCCACCCAGCAGGGACAGGAGATGCTTGATCCAGCCTTTCCTGCCTCCTCCAGGTCTCTCTCTGGCCACCTCACCTGCTTTTATTTCTGGCACCTTCTACTCCTTTCTTGAACAGCACACATTTCTCAGGACAGACGTGTTTTTTACAACTGATTACTGTGGAATAATTTTAGATCGATACAAAAGGTACAAACAGTACCAAGAGTTCCTATATACCCCTCACCTCACTTCCCCAGATGTTACCATCTTATTAAATACGGGACATTCATCAAATGTAAGGTTTTAACATTGGAGCAATTATTGTTAACTCTGCTACAGACTTTATTCTGATTTCACTGGTTTTTCCACTATGCCCCTGTTTCTAAGAATGAACATTTGTAGAATAATTTTAGATCTTCAGAGAACCTGTAGGGATAGAATAGTTCCCAGAGACCTCTCTCCTAGTTTCCCCTAATGCTGATGTCATATATTATGACAGGACATTGGTCAAAACTAACCTGGTGGCTCAGATGGTAAAGAATCTGCCTGCAATGCAGGAGACCCAGGTTCCACCCCTGGATCGGGAAGATCCCCTGGAGAAGGAAAAGGCAACCCAGTCCAGTATTCTTGCCTGGAGAATTCCAGGGATAGAGGAGCCTGGCGGGCTACAGTCCAAAGAGTTAGACACTCTGAGTGACTAACACAAGAAACCAACACCGGCACAGGATTACTAACTAAACTCCAAGCTGTGTCCTTTTTTTCCTGTTCCAGGCTCCAACCCCAGACAGCACACTGCGTTTACCCATCACATCTTCATCTTCTCCAGTCTGTGAATGTGTCTTTCCCTGCCTTTCATCATCTTGACAAGTTTGAAAAGTCAGGCATTTTACAAACTGTCCCTCAGTTTGGGCTTGTCTGACATTTTTTTCTCAATATTCCTCTGACCCAGAAATTCCAGTAATAAGAATTTATTTTACTGACGTACTCCCACACCTACAAAATGAGGGACATACGAGGCTCTTTCTAGAGCATTTTTTAAAATAAGAGCAAAACATGACAAATAACCGAATGACCACCATGAGGACATTGGCTGAATTAATTATTCCATTATAATATAATGGATTAAAGCTCAAAAAATAAAATAATTTCACAGCTGTTTAAAAAAGGACCAAGGAAGTTTGTTGTGTACTGATCTTTAAGAAATGCAAAGCAGAAAACAAGGTGTAGAACAGAATGTATAATACGCTGCCACTTGTATATAAAAAGAAGAGAAACGTTTATCTTAACCTAATTCCCTGTACCCCAGTCCCAGAACCATCAATGGGGACATGGCCTTCTGTCATAGTAGCACGATTATTTCATTGGATCATTCTTTGAAGGAAAATCTGCTCATGATACCCTTCTAGGACAAGTGACAATGATGGCAACTCTCTTAAACTAGGGTTTAATCTGCTTAAAATTGGAGATTACCAAGTAGCCCTTTTTAAAAAGTAATATGCTACTTAATGGAGAGGCTGGTGTCCACGGAACTACAGAAGGGCAGGGACCTACCCCATCAACAAGTGGCATGTCCAGTTTTCTGCAGATTGTTTCCCTGATATGCCAGGTAGTACTAAATATCCCCTGCTCTGCTAGCCTTAGAGTCTGGTGAGGACAGAGTAAAAGAGTGTTCTATTGTGTAGAGTGAGTCTTCACAGACTGTCTGCAGAAAGATCATCTACTCATGAAAGCCCCAGGTTTTGCTCCCCAAAGGCACTGCTTTTTCACAAGACCAAGAAACCTAGCAGCTATGTGGGAGAGACAAAGGTCTGTCTCTAAATTTCAAAACTAGCTAACAAAGAGCTTTCAGATTGCTCTTGGAATGATATGAATTGACAAGAACTGATTTCAAAAGGCTTCCACGAATCACAACTTACTAGGAATTTCTTTTCACAAACCGCCTGCACCATCAAATCCATTCTCCCATCCCTTTAAAACTCAGTTTATCCTTTACCAAGTGCTTTCACACTTATTTCAGGTAGTATAATCATGTCTTGAGTTAATAACACAGGCATTATCTGAAATCTCACTCTACTAGACCAGAGAGGGAATGGATGTGGCAAGACTGGGTCTAGAACTCAACCCACTCAACCCTTTTCAATGCAAGTCCTGCAGCACAGAACACGGAACCTGATTGCAGTGGCTATTTTCTCAACTTGAAATGCATTAAAAGAGAAGTTCATTCATTCATACAATGGACACCTCAGAGGAAAAGGGCTTAATTCTCTAGTGGAACCAAGAGGGTCTGCAAGGTAGGGTAGGTAAAAACAAACAAACAAACACAATATTTCACCACCACCCCCTACACTGATTAGTCCTGATGAAATCTGATTTGCATGCAGGATGAAGGTCTGGCCCAGTCATAGATCTTAGTAGAGAGGTGCCAGCTGGGCCTCCATGGAGCCTGGACTCTCCCTGCCAATAAACGTTTGAAAAGGCTCTGCTGTTTTTAAACTGTCTCACTGGCCAACAACATGCCACAAAACAGATGCTCTCATCATCACACTAGCAAACATTCCATGGACCAATCAAAACATTTTAGGCTTGAAAAGTGGATCTGAGTCAAAAGTCTGGCTGACTATAACCAGCATAAATGTCTCAAGCTTCAGGCCCGAGGCAAGTGAGTTAAGACTTTAAGGAAATCATATTTCAATCAAAAGAATAAAGGTTCTTTTATTCTAAGAGAATAAATTAATATAAGTGTTAATAAAAAGGTGAGTCTGATACTATTCTGCCTGTCCTCCCTGATGATTCCTTTTCAGGGGTCACAGTTCAAAGGGGCAGGTCAAAGTTACTGATCCGCAAATTATTTGAAAGCCTAAATATGAGAATGAACTCAGTTCAGTTGGAGCTCTCTGGTATTATTCTCTTACTGTGCTCACTTAAGTCTTACACATATATTATATTAAATAAACAACATCCTGGAAGCTAGTGTGCTGTCAGGGTGTGGTCCAGGGAGCACTTGCATCAAGTCGCCGGGATGATCATCACAAATGGACTCCTCCAAACCAAGCCATACAAGTCAGAACTGGAAATCTGCTTTTTAACCTGGCCTGTTTTATTACACAGAACCACTGTTCCAGACAAATGATTTAAATCAGGAAAAACCGGACATATCAGAGCTAAACAAGGACAAGTGAGGAAAAAGACCAGGACAAGGAGGAAGACTCAAGAGACTCTCAGAACAGACATGCTTGGTAAATATTCTGCATTGTTACAGGTGAAAGAACATAACCTCTCATTTACTGAGACAGCCAGCCAAGTCTAAGTTCAGGACAGACAGACGTGGACAAAAAAAGAGTAAGCCACATATGAGACAGAATCCACTACATCTTCAACCCACTCAGTGAGATAAAGATTTCAGTTTTGGATCACTCATTATTAGAGAAATGCAAATCAAAACTACAATGAGGAATCACCTCCCATCTGTCAGAATGGCCACCATCAAAGAAATCCACAAACAATAAATTCTGGAGAGGCTGTGGAGAAAAGGGAACCCTCGTACACTGTTGGTAGGAATGAAAATTGATATAGCCATTATGGAAGACAGTATGGAGATTCCTTAAAAAACAAGGAAAAAAACCACCATATGATGCAGCAGTCCCACTACTGGGCATATACCCTCAGGAAACCAAAACTGAAAAAGACACAGGTACCCTGATGTTCACTGCAGCACTATATACAATAGCTAGGACATGGAAGCAACTTAGATGTCTACTGACAGATGACTGGATAAAGAAGCTGTGGTACATACACACAGTGGAGTGAGACTCGGCCATAAAGAGGAATGAATCTGAGTCAACGGTAATGAGGTAGCTGAACCTAGAGCCTATTATCCGGAGTGAAGTAAGTCAGAAAGAGAAAAACAAATACTGTATATTAACGCATATATACAAAATCTAGAAAGATGGTACTGATGAACCTCTCTGCAGGGCAGCAATGGAGACGCAGACATAGGGAACAGACTTAGGGACACAGGGAGGCGGGCAGAAGGAGCGGGTGGGACGAATGGAGAGTAGCAGCGAACCATACACTGACACAGGTGAAATAGAGAGCCAGTGGGAATTTGCAGTGTGACCAGGGAACTCAAACTGGGGCCGTGTAACCAGCTAAAGGAGTGGGACGGGTGGGAGGTGGGAGGAAGGCTCACGAGGCACGAGCCGTATGAGTGCTCACGGCTGATCCATGTTGATGTTTGGCAGGAACCAACACAATATGGTAATTATCCTTCAATTAAATAAATTTTAAAAAAGGAATTCTGTTTTGGCATACAGTTGGTTTTCACTATATATATGAATAGATTTTTCATTAAAGCCCACTTCAAAAATTACTTCTGGAATTCTGCAACTCTCAAGTGACTGAAAGTGGAGAAGACTCTTGAGATTCCCTTGGACGGCAAGGAGATCCAACCAGTCTATCCTAAGGGAAATTGGTCCTGGGTGTTCATTGGAAGGACTGATGTTGAAGCTGAAACTCCAATACTTTGGCCACCTGATGCGAAGAGCTGACTCATTTGAAAAGACCCTGATGTTGGGAAAGATTGAGGGCAGGAGGAAAGGGGATGACAGAGGATGAGATGGTGGGATGGCATCACCGACTCAATGGACGTGAGTCTGGGTAAACTCCAGGAGTTGGTGATGGACAGGGAGGCCTGGCATGCTGCGGTTCATGGGGTCCCAAAGAGTCAGACATGACTGAGTGACTGAACTGAACTGTAATTGAAAGTGACCTAACTGTCAAAGAGTTTTAAAATTATTCTAAATATATAACCTTGCTATACCATGACTGTACACAAAACTGTGTCAGCAAAGAGCTGACTCACTGGAAAAGACCCTGATGATGGGAAAGATCGAAGGCGGGAGGAGAAGAGGACGACAGAGGATGAGATGGTTGGATGGCATCACTGACTCAATGGACATGAGTTTGAGCAAGCTCCAGGAGCCGGTGATGGACAGGAAGGCCTGGCGTGCTGCAGTTCATGGGGTCCCAAACAGTCGGACATGACTGAGAGACTGAACTGAACTGTACACAAAACTAGTGACAGAATTAACACATTCCATAAAGGTGTGAGGGATACTCAAGTTCACAGACACAATCAAGCATTCATTAGACAATGTGTACAGTGCTTTAGGCAGAGCCAAGTCACTTTTCCCTAGTATATAACAAGATTTTTTCATCTAATAATACTTCTTGAACTCTTGACTTGAATAAAAAGATTCCAAAAGTAATTATCAATGCAAACTGGTGGTTTATAGCCAATGATTTCCCAATCTTTCAAATACTTGGTTATTTGAAATATTTGAAAATATATTTCAAATATTTTTTGTGATCAACAGGTGTTTGGTGGTCTAGTCCTCCTGGGTTTTTATCTAGGGGCTTTGCTTTTTAATACTGACCTTAAGAAAGTTACATAACTGTTAAACCTCAATTTCTTCTTTCTCCCTTTTTTCTTTCTACAAAATGAAAACCAGTAGATTTAGAGATGAACACTGACGTTAGGAAAGAGCAGGCACGCAATAAATGCTGTTGCCAAACCTACCAGTTTTACACACAGAAGGCAAAGTCAACTAGTCTTTTATGCCGTTGTTATGAGAACCCAGGAATCCCTGGTGGATTAAGGGTTAAAATCTCATTTGTATCATGACAGAAAAACAATCAGGACAAGATGTGAGTTAGCTATTATTTCTGATGGCTAAAGAATAATTGTGAAATTCTGACGGCTAACCTTTATTAATTTAGATTAAAAATGTGATTCCATTCATTAAGGTTAATAAAACAATAGGAACCACAGAGGATCATAATTATGGCTCCCCATTACACCAACATGACCCTGGAAAGAATCAGAACGACACATTTATTCCCTAGCTCAGAGGCCAAATGTTTGCTGTGGATTATGTAGACCATTAAATTGAACTGTAATTTATTTCAAGGGCTGACATTTTCAAAATGACCTGATTAACTGGGATTGTCAGGCATAATGTAAAATGTTTCCAAGAGAATTACAGCTCATCTTACATTATTACTTATTTTTAACAGTTTATAGGAAGATGTCTGTATACAGAAACCATTAAGTATTAGCATATTATAAGGATAAAACCCACTTTCCTTAGCTCCCATCCTCAGCAATGAAGTCATTCATTCATTCTATGAGTCAATGTACTAAACATCAGAAGTACTAAGTGCCAGGCACAAGGTACTAGCTGGTAGAGCTACACAGATGAAGGACGTACTGGCCTTGCCCTTGAGGTGCTCACAGCTCCAGACTATGTGGTCTATAAGTAAATACTTTTAAGAGGTACCTTGAAGAGTACAGTCAGTCAGTTCAGTCACTCAGTTGTGTCCAGCTCTTTGTGACCCACTCGACTGTAGCACGCCAGGCCTCTCTGTCCATCACCAACTCCCGGAGTTCACTCAAATTCATGTCCATTGAGTTGGTGATGCCATCCAACCATCTCATCCTCTGTTGTCCCCTTCGCCTCCTGCCTTCAATCTTTCCCAGCATCAGGGTCTTTTCAAATGAGTCAGCTCTTTGCATCAGGTGGCCAAAGTATTGGAGTTTCAGCTTCAACATCGGTCCTTCCAGTGAACACCCAGGACTGATCTCCTTTAGGATGGACTGGCTGGATCTCCTTGCAGTCCAAGGGACTCCAACACCACAGTTCAAAAGCATCAATTTTAGGTGCTCAGCTTTCTTCATAGTCCAATTCTCACATCCATACATAACTACTGGAAAAACCATAGCCTTGACTAGACATTACTAGTCATTACTTTGTTGACAAAGTAATGTCTCTGCTTTTCAATATGTTGTCTAGGTTGGTCATAACTTTTCTTCCAAGGAGTAAGCACATTTTAATTTCATGGCTGCAGTCACCATCTGCAGTGATTTTGGAGCCCCCCAAAATAAAGTCTGACACTGTTTGCACTGTTTCCCCATCTATTTCCCATGAAGTGATGGAACTGGATGCCATGATCTTTGTTTTCTGAATGTTGAGCTTTAAGCCAACTTTTTCATTCTCCTCTTTCACTTACACTAAGAGGTTCTTCAGTTCTTTTTCACTTTTTGCCAAAAGGGTGGTGTCATCTGCATATCTGAGGTTATTGGTATTTCTCCTGGCAATCTTGATTCCAGCTTGTGCTTCTTCCAGTCCAGCATTTCTCATGATGTACTCTGCATATAAGTTAAATAAGCAGGGTGACAATATACAGCCTTGATGTACTCCTTTTCCTATTTGGAACCAGTCTGTTGTTCCATGTCCAGTTCTAACTGTTGCTTCCTGGCCTGCATACAGATTTCTCAAGAGGCAGGTCAGGTGGTCTGGTATTCCCATCTCTTTCAGAATTTTCCACAGTTTATTGTGATCCACACAGTCAAAGGCCTGTCTCTTATACACATCTACCNCATGTCCAGTTCTAACTGGTGCTTCCTGGCCTGCATACAGATTTCTCAAGAGGCAGGTCAGGTGGTCTGGTATTCCCATCTCTTTCAGAATTTTCCACAGTTTATTGTGATCCACACAGTCAAAGGCTTTGGCATAGTCAATAAAGCAGAAATAGATGTTTTTAATTAGCTATACTCCAATATAAAATCAAAGTTAAAAAAATAAAGCCACCAAAGATATCAATTTTCTCCCAAACTGACTTATTGATTTAATCCAATTCCAAAAACAATCCCAGTAGCTGTTTTTATTGTCTGTGTAGAAAGTGACAAGTTGATTCTAAAATTTATCTGCAAATGTAAAAGACCAAGAGCAGTCAATAGAACCGTGAAGAAGAAAAACAAGGCTTGGGGACTTATACTACCAGTTATCAAGACTTGTTTTATTGTTACAATAATGAAGATAATGGGCCCAAGGAGAGAAAAATAGAAAGATGAAAGAGAATAGAAAGTCCAGAAATAAACATACACACATATATACCTAATGTATATATTATATATACATACATATCTACAGATACACACACATACACAAGAGTCAAAGAACTGAAGCTTTTGAATTGTGTGCTGGAGTAGACTCTTGAAAGTCCCTTGAACTGCAAGAAAATCAAACCAGTCAATCCTGAAGGCTATCTATCCTGAATATTCATTGGAAGGACTGATGCTAAAGCTGAAGCTCCAATACTTTGGCCACCTGATGCAAAGAGCTGATTCATTGGAAAAGACCCTGGTGCTGGAAAAGACTAAGGGCAGGAGGACAAGGGGATGACAGAGGCTGGGAGGGTTAAGATNATATTCATTGGAAGGACTGATGCTAAAGCTGAAGCTCCAATACTTTGGCCACCTGATGCAAAGAGCTGATTCATTGGAAAAGACCCTGGTGCTGGAAAAGACTAAGGGCAGGAGGACAAGGGGATGACAGAGGCTGGGAGGGTTAAGATAGACTCACTGACTCAATGGATGTGAATCTGAGTCAACTCTGGGAGATAGTGAAAGACAGGGGAGCCTGTTATGCTGCAATCCATGGGGTTGCAGAGAGTTGGACATGACTTAGCGACTGAACAACAATGACAATGATATATATAGTTTGTTTGTGACAAAGACAAGATGATTGTACAATAGTGAAGTGATGGTCATTTTAATAAATGGTGTGGGGACAACTTGATATCCCTGTGAAAAACTGAGTTTTTGTCCCTTCGTGACACCATACACAAAAACCAACTGCAGATAGATTGTATCTAAATGCAAATAGTTAAATAATAAATCTCCAAGAAGAAATCATAGAATAATATATTAATGAATTTGGAATAGGCAAAGAATTTTAAAACCAGGACTCCAAGAATGTGTTAACCATAAAGAAAAAAAAAATGACAAATTGGATTTTGTTCATCAATGATTACTGAGACAGTAAAAAGTTTAAACCCTAGAATGGGAAGAGATGATTACCATATATTTGTATCTGATCACTGATTCGACAAGCCTCAGATGTATAAAGAACTTCTGCAAATTAATTTTTAAAATGACAATAGGGCTTCCCTGTTGTCTCAGTGATGAGGAGTCCACCTGCCAGTGTGGGAGACACGGGTTCAGCCCCTGATCTGGGAGGATCCCACGTGCTGCAGAGCACCTGTGCCCATTTGCCACAGCTGTCGAGCCTATGCTCTGGAGCCTGCATATCATGATTACTGAGCCCGAGTGCTGCAACTTACTGACCCCTGCAACTAGAGCCTGGGCTTTGGCAGCTAGAGACGTAACCGCAATGAGAAGCCTGTGCTTCCAGAGAGACTACATCTAGAGAGTAGTCTCCGTTTTCCGCAGCTAGAGAAAAGCCCACGCAGCAACGAAGACCCAGCACAGCCAAAAATAAATAAAATAAAATGATATAAAAAACTATAGAGAAATGAAAAAAAAAAGATTGGCACATTCTTAATCCATAAGCATATAAATAATTTCATTAGGAAATGCAGTTTAAAATCACAATGAGATATCACCCATCAGAATGGCTCCAATATAAAAGGACTAACTGCCAAATGCTGGGGAGGAACTAGAACATGGAAGCTCTTATATCTTGCTGCTGAGTGTAGATTAGCACAACCATTTCAGTAAACTGACATTGCCTTTCAAAGCTGAACATATGCAAATCCCATGACATATGCAAATCTCACTTCTAAGTAGATACTTACCCCAAGAAATGCATTGTCATTCAAGAACTGAATAGAAGCTCTATTCATAATAGTTTCAAACAGAAAAACATACGTATCCATTAATAATAGAATGAATAAAAAGTTGTGATATACAGCAGTGGAAACAACATGGATGAGACCCATAAACACAGTGGGAAGCAAAAGAATTGAGAAAACTCATGTAAGCTTTAAAAACAGGCAAGAGTCATATATAGCCTTGGAAGTCAGAGTTACGGTCACCATTGTGGGCAGGTGACCAGCAGGGGAAATGAATGGCTTCTGGGTGTAGTGTTCTATTTCTTGATCTAGGAGCTGATAACTTGGGTATAACCAAACAAATCGCAAGCAAAATCTAAAAAGATAAAATTTACAGTTAAACAAAAACATTTATATTCATTTCACTTTGTGAAAATTTATCGACTATAAAGCAGCAGCAGCATACCCTGGATAGCTCAGTTGGTAAAGAATCTGCCTGTAATGTAGGGATCTGGTTCAATTCCTGGGTCAGGAAAATCCCCTGGAGAAGGGATAGGCTACCCACTCCAGTATTCTTGGGCCTCCCTTGTAACTCAGCTGGTAAAGAATCAGACTGCAGTGCCGGAGACCTGGGGTCAATCCTTGGGTTGGGAAGATCCCCTGGAGATCTGTTCCATGGGGTCACAGAGAGTCGGACACTTTCACTTTCATCAAATATATACTTACAACTTGTGTACTTCTTTTTAGTTATAGTTCAGTAAGAAGTTTACAAGGTACACAATTTTTATGCTAATCAAATAAATCAAATACTAATCAATAGCAAAGCATGTGACTGGGAACAAACAATCTCGTTGATGATCAGAGTAGAAATTCAAGCGTATGATAAATTTTGCTCAATTGATTATGTTTTAACTTAAAAGTATCTTTATTGAGCGGGATGGGAGGTGGGAAATGTAAAACAAATGAAAACTATAAATGGCAATAGCCAATCTTTTCTCCCAAATACCAAACACTTAATTTCTATAATCAACAAGTATTTTTTGATCAGAGAATATGAACAACATTATAAAGAGAAAACATTTATATATGTCTCTCAGTCTTTATTCTGAGTAAAATCCCTTATTTCCTTAAGAAAAATTTCAGCTGTTGTTTAAGTCCACAAACTTGCAATGAATAGTAAACAAGTTCTGGAAATCTGTGCCTTGGCACAGTCTAGTAAATACAGATACAATATTGTATGATAATTATCGAACTTGCTAAGAGACTGGAACTTAACTGATCCAACCACTAAAAAGAAATGATAATCACATAATGTGATAGAGGTGCTAAATTATTGCTACAATGGCAATTGTATTATAATATATCAATATAACAAATTGACCTGTACACCTTAAATCTGGGATTCCCTGGTGGGCTTCCCTGATACCTCAGTTGGTAAAGAATCTCCCTGCAATGCAGGAGACCCCGATTCGATTCCTGGGTCGTGAAGATCCCCTGGAGAAGGGAAGGCCGACCCACTCCAGTATTCTTGGGCTTCTCTTGTGGCTCATCTGGTAAAGGATCCACCTGAAATGCAGGAGACCCCAGTTCCATTACTGGGTGGGGAAGATCCCCTGGAGAAGGAAATGGCAACCCACTCCAGTATTCTTGCCTAGAAATCCTGTGGACAAAGAATGGTGGGCTACAGTCCATAGTGTCACAAAGAGTCAGACACAACTGAGGGACTTCACTTTCACCTAAAATTTACACCGTATCTTAGGTTCAATTAGAAAAAAGAAAAAATTTTCAACTAGCAACCAACAAAATTTCTGTATTTTTTAAAAAGCATATCATGTTTTTAACATTTACTGACCTTTTCCAAAGTGGGAGTTAAAAAAATGGAATCATAGAAGCTTTGTATTATTAAATCTACTAAATGGCTATGTATATAGTTCTCTGTACAAGGTAGGCTTTACAATTTGCAAATTGCTACAGGTGGGCATGGCTCTTACAGTTCTTGGTAAAGACAGCCACCTAGTGGAAACAGCTTTACTCATTTTTTAAAGACTGAAATAGTGTTCACTATGATCTTGGTGAAATTTGAAATATGGCCTTGGAATATGAAATTCCAAGGAATATGGAATATGAAATATGAAATTTGCCCTTGGAATACAGAATGAAGCAGGGCAAAGGCTAATAGAGTTTTGCTAAGAGAACACACTGGTCATAGCAAACACCCTCTTCCAACAACACAAGAGAAGACTCTACACATGGACATCACCAGATGGTCAACACCGAAATCAGATTGATTATATTCTTTGCAGCCAAAGATAGAGAAGCTCTATTTAGTCAACAAAAACAAGACCAGGAGCTGACTGTGGCTCAGATCATGAACTCCTTATTGCCAAATTTAGACTTAAATTGAAGAAAGTAGGGAAAACCACTAGACCATTCAGGTATGACCTAAATCAAGAGGCAGATCAGGTGGTCTGGTATTATACAGTGGAAGTGAGAAATAGATTTAAGGGACCGGACCTGATAGATAGAGTGCCTGATGAACTATGGACGGAGGTTCGTGACATTGTACAGGAGACAGGGATCAAGACCATCCCCATGGAAAAGAAATGCAAAAAAGCAAAATGACTGTCTGGAGAGGCCTTACAAATAGCTGTGAAAAGAAGAGAGGCAAAAAGCAAAGAAGAAAAGGAAAGATATAAGCATCTGAAGGCAGAGTTTCAAAGAATAGCAAGAAGAGATAAGAAAGCCTTCCTCAGTGATCAGTGCAAAGAANCCCGAACAACAGAACATGTGGGACCTTGCCACCAGGGAGGGAACCCATGTCCCCAGCACTGGAAGTGCAGAAGCCTTACCAACTGGACCCCCAGGGAAGTCCCAAGCCCCTCTGTCCAGAGGAGAGGCCACAGAGGGCACCTTAGCCTAGCCAGGCCTAGGAAAAAAGCTGGCTCTCAGCCTCTGGTTTCACCAGCTCCTTGACTGGCCAGCTCTGGCCAGCTCAGCTACTTACACGCCCAGAATTGGCTGTTTCTGGAACCACCCTGAGACAGCAAAGCCAGGAGGCAAGGGCTGGAGAGGGACGAGCCAAGGTCACTTGATAAATGCTAGATACTATTTATAACTATCTCTCACCCCTCCCGCAGATCTCCTCCTTTCGTTTCACTCCCTCAGCCCAACCCATGGCAGGTTAGGGGACGCGGTGAGCAGAATTTCTGGGTGGAGAAGTGAGTGGTTTCATGCAGGTGGCTCTGTAGCCTGCTCTCCCTTGCTTCTGACTGTAAACAATGCTACCATTATAAAGAGCTGACCATGTGCCAGGTGTGTGCCTACATAATTGCACTTCTCACCGCAACCCTGTGAGGTCCCTTGCTGCTCTGAGGCCTACCTTCCAGAAGAAGAACTCAAGGCTCAGAAAGGTTAAGGAATTCCCCCTAGGTAATACAGCCAGTTCAGTGTTCGGTGGTAGCTGTTGCTTAAGTGGCTAAGTCTGTCTCCGACTCTTTGTGACCCCATGGGCTGCAGCCTTCCAGGCTCCTCTGTCTGTGGGATTCTCCAGGCAAGAATACTGGAGTGGGTTGCCATGCCCTCCTCCAGGTATTCTCCAGGCAAGAATACTGGAGTGGATTGCCATTTCCTTCTCCAAGGGATCTTCCCGACCCAGGGATAGAACCTGGGTCTCCTGCAATGGAGGCAGACGCTTTAACCTCTGAGCCACCAGGGAAGCCCAAGATGGTAGGAGGAGTGAATTTGCGTTTAGAATCAAACCCCAATCCTGCCAGAGATGCTTAGAGGGCTCAAGCAAACCTTGTGCGCACCAGGACCCAGGGAGCCCACAGAGACTGAGACAGAAGTGTGTTTGGTCTCCCGTGGAGGTCCGGGTCGGCAGTGGTCTGCCACAGGGACAGACGCTCTGGGTGTGGGTAAGGCATAAGTCCTCTTGGAGGAGGTCGCCATTAACTTCACCATAGAGCTGCCAGAACTTACATAGGACTGGGAAATAGACTCTTGGAGGGCTCAACAGAACCTTGTGCACCAGGACCAGGAGAAAGGAGCAGTGACCCCACAGGAGACTTGCCTATGGGTGTCTAGGAGTCTCCAGTGAAGGTGTGGGTTGGCGGTGGCCTGCTGCAGGGTTGGGGGCACAGATTGTAGCAGTACATACATGGGATCTTTTGAGGGAGGTCACCATTATCTACATTACCTCCACCATAGTTTGGCCCCAGGTAAATTGTAGGGAAAGCTGCTGCTGCTGCTGCTGCTAAGTCACTTCAGTCNGGTTGGCGGTGGCCTGCTGCAGGGTTGGGGGCACAGATTGTAGCAGTACATACATGGGATCTTTTGAGGGAGGTCACCATTATCTACATTACCTCCACCATAGTTTGGCCCCAGGTAAATTGTAGGGAAAGCTGCTGCTGCTGCTGCTGCTAAGTCACTTCAGTCATGTCCGACTCTGTGTGACCCCATAGACGGCAGCCCACCAGGCTCCCCCATCCCTGGGATTCTCCAGGCAAGAATACTGGAGTGGGTTGCCATTTCCTAGGGAAAGCTGAGCACTGAAGAACTGATGCTTTTTAACTGTGGTGTTGGAGAAGACTCTTGAGAGTCCCTGGGACTGCAAGGAAATCCAACCAGTCCATTCTGAAGGAGATCAGCCCTGGGATTTCTTTGGAGGGAATGATGCTGAAGCTGAAACTCCAGTACTTTGGCCACCTCATGCAAAGAGTTGACTCATTGGAGAAGACTCTGATGCTGGGAGGGATTGGGGGCAGGAGGAGAAGGGGATGACAGAGGATGAGATGGCTGGATGGCATCACCAACTCGATGGACATGAGTCTGAGTGAACTCTGGGAGTTGGTGATGGACAGGGAGGCCTGGCGTGCTGCGATTCATGGGGTCACAAAGAGTTGGACACGACTGAGCAACTGAACTGAACTGAAATAGTAGGGAGGAACACAGCTCCACCCATAAACAGAAAATTGGATTAAAGATTTACTGAGCATGGCCCCACCCATTAGAACAAGACTCAGTATTCCCCTCAGTCACTCTCTCCCATCAGGAAGCTTCCAAAGCCTCTTATCCTTCTCCATCAGAGGGCAGACAGACTGAAAGCCACCATCACAGAAAACTAACCAGTCTGATCACATGGACCACAGCCTTGTCTAACTCAATGAAACTATGAGCCATGCCGTGCAGGGCCACCCAAGATGGATGGGTCATGGTGGAGAGTTCTGACAAAGCATGGTTCACTGGAGAAGGGAATGCCAAACCACTTCAGTATTTCTGCCTTGAGAACCCCATGTACAGTATGAAGAGTATAGTAGGAGATGCAATTCACATGTTTGAAAGATTTGGGTGAAACAGAGTTGGAAGACAAAATATTTTAGCTGGGACTTTAAAAATAAGTAATGAGAAGGAGAAGTCTGGGGACAAAAAATAGAGAGATAGTAGGAAGACAGAGGAGAGCCTTTCAGAGAGGATGATGTGTGCCCAAGAAGCAAAAGGGCTTCCCAGGTGGCGCTTGTGGTAAAGAACCTGCTTGCCAATGCCGGAGACGTGAAGAGACTTGGGTTCAATCCCTGGGTCAGCAAGAACCCTTTGAGAAAGGCAAGACAACCCACTCCAGTATTCTTGCCTGGAGAATCCCTTGTACAGAAGAGCCTGGTGGGCTACAGTCCATAGGTTGCAGAGTCGGACATGACTGAAATGATTTGGCATGCACGCAAAAAAGCACAAAAGAGGTGTGAATGAGCTTGTGTCTGGGACCCAGGGAGAGAAAAGGAGGTGTGCAGAGGGGAAAGAGGATCAGATACCATGAAGCTGCACCAGAAACGTACAGCTACATCACACATGTTGGCTTTAGTATGTTTGGACTTCATCCCCAAACCCAAATGGGGGTCTACTTATGTTTGCGAAAAGTGTCCGCTAGATGTCACACAAGACTTATTACAAGTCTAGTCCTGGTAGCATCTGGAGAAGAGAGAAGCAGGCCTGGAGGCAAGGTGATCTGCTGGGTGACCACTGGGATACTCTGCAGGTGAGAAATTACGGGGCTTAAATCAGGACAGTCAGGAACGGCCAGTCTGAACAACATTTAGAACACAGATAGGTATCATGTGAAGGATGGAGGAAGAGGATCATGACCTTAGTTGATAGCTTGGGTGGCAAGTGAATAACAATCCAGTGAAGAAGGTGATGAACAGACTGAGGTTTGAACAAGGAGACGCTTCAGAGTGTTCACAAAGAAAGGGGCTGGGAGTCAGGAAGTCTGATTACACTAGACTGACTTTTCTAGAGGCAGCTCTTCACTGGGAAAAATGTTATCTGCAGCTTGGGAAGAAGACTAGAAAAATAAATCCGAGTCATCACTCTACAGGTTGTAGCTGAAACCATGGGAATGGACAGGAAAACAGCTGACCATAAGAGCCGTACAATGACATTATTTAAGGGGTGAATGAAATTAGGCTCTGTCCACTTAGAAGATCCATCGTTATTAAACATGAGCATATGAAGACCAGGAGGCAAAATGGCAAAAGTATATCCCAAGCACTTGTAATGTATTGGGAAGGGATCCATCACATCTCATTTTTCCATTTGAAAGTCAAGAGAAAAAAATAGCCTGACCTAAGGGATTTCTAATAATATTTAGCTGACTTACTACTCTTTTCTGCAGTATGGGCTTCCCAGGTGGCTGAGTGGGTAAAGAATCTGCCTGCAAAGCAGGAGATGCAGGTTCGCTCCCTGGAGGAGGGCATGGAAACTCACTCCAGTATTCTTGCCTGGAGAATCCCCATGGACAGAGGAGCCTGCCGGGCTGCAGTCCATGGGGTTATATAGGTTAGTCTGCAGTACAGTCTCTGCCCTCATAAAACAGCAAATCGGTTACTACACAGCCGTCAACTGCACACATCTCACTATTTATTGAGTTGGCCAAGAAGTTCACTCAGATTTTTCCATAACACTTGGTGGTAGTGACTCTGCAACAAGTCACCTCATGCAGTCCTCGGAACCACCATTAAAAAGGCAGATAAGGTTACTGCCATTTTACAGAGAAAGAAATCGGAACAGAGGATGTGGGCTATGTCTCCCCTACCCACGGTCATCCAGCTACCAAAGATCTGAACGTGGAGAGTATGCCCACACAGTCTAGCCACTTGATACCACTGACATGTTAATGCTCAAAATTCTGCAAGCCAGGCTTCAGCAATACATGAACCGTGAACTTCCAGATGCTCAAGCTAGTTTTAGAAAAGGCAGAGGAACCAGAGATCAAATTGTCAACATCTGCTGGATCATCGAAAAAGTAAGAGAACTCCGGAAAAACATCTATCTCTGCTTTATTGACTATGCTAAAGCCTTTGATTGTGTGGATCACAATAAACTGTGGGAAGTCCTGAAGGAGATGGGAATACCAGACCACCTGACTTGCCTCTTGAGAAATCTGTATGCAGGTCAGGAAGCAACAGTTAGAACTGCACATGGAACAACAGACTGGTTCCAAATAGGAAAAGGAGTACATCAAGGCTGTATATTGTCACTGTGCTTATTTAACTTATATGCAGAGTACATCATGAGAAATGCTGGACTGGAAGAAGCACAAGCTGGAATCAAGATTGCCAGGAGAAATACCAATAACCTCAGATATGCAGATGACACCACCCTTATGGCAGAAAGAGAAGAGGAACTAAAGAGCCTCTTGATGAAAGTGAAAGAGGAGAGTGAAAAAGTTGGCTTAAAGCTCAACATTTAGAAAACAAAGATCATGGC
>SJYX01023238.1:126970-141137 GCA_006410675.1 Oreotragus oreotragus
ACACAGTCAAAGGCTTTGGCATAGTTAATAAAGCAGAAATAGATGTTTTTATGGAACTCTCTTGCTTTTTCCATGATCCAGCAGATGTTGGCAATTTGATCTCTGGTTCCTCTGCCTTTTCTAAAACCAGCTTGAACATCTGGAAGTTCACGGTTCACATATTGCTGAAGCCTGGCTATGGGTATTAGGAACTTAAAAAATTGGAGGTAAGATGAAATTCACAGACAGTACAGGGAGCCATGAAGCTCACTGAGTCTGCCCTGCTGTGGATGAAAGCATCTCTCAGGCTGCCTGACCCAGTGAAATGTTTTCTCTGGTACTGGACCTAATCCTTCTGCAGCTGAGCAACTGACAGAATGTTTGGCTTGTGTTTAGGGGCCAAGTCATGTGGGAGCAAAGTATCTTCAAATGCTAGGACCACATAGAGAGCGGCAGGGGCATGCCACATGGCGCACAGAGGGACTGAGAATGCAGGTGAAGGGAGACTCCTGTCGTCCACCTCACAGGCACTCCTGTGCCTTTGCTCACGGAGGGGTGCAGAAAGCAGGATGGCCTCATTATTGAATTTGCATTTTTAACTTTGGCAATTTGTATAACAAATCCATATAGCAATGGGATACTACTGCAAGAAAGATCTGAACACATAGGTATTAGGGAGAAGGGTGGTAACCCACTAAAGATATTAAACAAAGGATGAAAAGGGGCAGAAGTTAATAGAGGATTTGAACAAGGTGATGGACATGGCTTTCTCTCTTTAAAAAAAAAAAAAAACAAACTACTTGTTTGGCTGTGCTGGGTCTTAGTTGAGGCACACAGAATCTAGTTCTCTGACCATTTGCATCAGGTAGCCAAAGTATTGGAACTTCAGCTTCAGTATACCAGTCCCCCTGCATCGTTAGCTCAGAGTCTTAGCCACAGGACCACCAGGGAAGTCCCCATAGGGGATTTTGAGTTCATAGTGACCTAGTCTTTGGTTCAAGTCCTGGTCCTTCTCTTATCAGCTATCTGATGATAGTCAAATTACTTAACAGTTCTATGGCTCAATTTTCTTATTTATAAATTCCAACTTGTGTTTTTGGAGAGGATCTTATTAATAAGTGAGAATGTCTGGTTCTTAGTAAATACTCAATAAATGTTAAACCCTTCCTGTTTCTCCTTTACCTTCTTGATTATATAGCTGGAGCACACAGGCAGTGAGGGGAGGATTGAAATGGGCAGCTTCTGCCAAATTATAGAGAGAATTTTATATTCCCTGTTACATACTGGAGTCATTCAAAAGAAGTATCTGAGCCATGGAGGTAGTTTTAATTTCCTAGTAGCCACATTTTTTAAGTTTAAAAGTTAAACTAATTTGACAATATATTTTATTTAATGCAGTATATCCAAATTATCAATTCAACATACAGTCAATAGAAAAATTATTAATGAGATGTTTCATATTGTCTTCAAAATCCAGGTATATTTTACACTGACTGCATATCTCAATTCAGCCAGGCTACACTTCAAATCAAACAAGACCAAATCAGTCAATCCTAAAAGAAATCACCCCTGAGTATTCATTGGAAGGACTGATGCTGAAGCTGAAGCTCCAATATTTTGGCCACCTGATGCAAAGAGCTGACTCTTTGGAAAAGACCCTGATGCTGGGAAAAGATTGAGGGCAAAAGGAGAAGGGGCAGCCGAGGATGAGNTTCATTGGAAGGACTGATGCTGAAGCTGAAGCTCCAATATTTTGGCCACCTGATGCAAAGAGCTGACTCTTTGGAAAAGACCCTGATGCTGGGAAAAGATTGAGGGCAAAAGGAGAAGGGGCAGCCGAGGATGAGATGGTTAGATAGCATCACGGACTCAACGGACATGAATTTGAGCAAACTCCAGGTGATAGTGGAGGACAGAGGGGCCTGGGGTGGTGCAGTCCATGGGGTTGCAAAGAGTCAGACATGATTTAGCAACTGAACAACAATAACAGGATTCAAATGTTCAATGGTGTCTTCAAGCTAGTGGCTACCATATTGGGCAGGTCAGCCATATAGACAATGGAGAGGCACTGAAGGAGTGCTTTGGAAAAATCAATCTACTAGCATTGCTTGAGATGGATTATAGGGGAAAGAGTGCAAGCCTGAAGACTGGTTAACAAGTTATTATCATAATCTAGAAGATAGTTTATCCAGGGTTTGAACAAGGTTGGCATCAGTAGAAATGGAAAAGAGAGGATGAAGGAAGGGGAGAAACACGGCAGGATGAGAACTAACTCATCAGACTTGATTGGATATAGTAAAGTAAATAATTGGCTTATCTCTACATAGACAAATTGTTCCCTACACTTAATAATTATGTACTTTCCAATTTAGTTTACTTGGTTATATAAACCAACTCTCAAATTCCTTTCTTATATAATAAGGAAAAACAAAAGTACATAAGATAAATGAGTTTTAACTCAAAATCGTGTGGTACTGTTAAGTCTAACAACAGATTTCCATTAGATCCAATAGAATTTAACCTATACATTTTAAACTTTTTGTCTAATAGCATAGAATATTGAGCAGTAAAGTAAAAAGTGCACAGAACCAGAAATCAGAATTCATGCTCACCCACCACTGGTGACAGTGTATGCACGTTTTGAACAGCTTATCCATTTCTTAGAACTGTTTCTTCTTCCACTAAGAGAAAACTATCATATGTCTTGATTATACCACAGAGGTTTTGCCAGCATGATAAGAAATATGTGAAGTACTATAGTAGCTAAATGCCATGGGTATCGCAGAAGGGAAACAATAGGATTTTTCTTCTAGTGTGTGGCTCTTACTGACTTGCTAAGTTGTCTTGAGAAAGAATTTAGCTCTGTTCCCAAATCTTATAATAATGACTAAAACATCTACTCTTTTGAGTTCACAGGAAGACAACTGATAGAGAGACATAAAGAATATAAGCCTAAGCTGTTTTTTTAAAAGAGTGCTTATGAAATACCTGAAAGCATTGTTTTAAATTTTTTAAAGGACACTGAGAAATGAAACACATAGCTATGCTCTCAGTGTCTAATCATTCCATATTTACCACAAAGGCAATTTCCCATCTTAATTACTCACATTACATTTTAGTGGGTCCATATACATTATTCTACTTGTGTAACATTTTATTGTTTAAATCAGTGGCACAATGTTCCTGAAGGACAACTCTAACGGGATAAATTTGTGCAAATAAATATTTAGACACACACACCAAAACCCAGAAAAATACTGTATGCTACTGTAATTTAAAACTAGATAAACGTCTACATCTCTGTCTCAAAAAAAGATGTGTATATATGTATATATACACACATAGAGTATATGTATAGAGATATATATCTATAAATGTATGTATATGTATATATATCTATATATGTGTATGTATATATATATATATATACATATATATGTGTGTGTGTATATATATATATCTACATAGGCTACACTGTGGGATCTTAGTTCCCCGACAAGGGATCAAACCCATGTCCCCTACATTGGAAGCAGTGTCTTAACCACTGGACCACCATGGAAGTCCCTCAAAAAAAAAAAAAAAAAAATATATATATATATATATATTTGAACAAAGCTGTAAAATGTTCACTAAATACTGATCTAAACTGTCTACTAGCCTGGAAGCTTGTCAAAGGCACAAAACAGGTCTCATTCTCTGTCTCCCCTGCCCCAGACAGGCGATCACATCAGGGTAGTCTAAGAATGAGTGTCGGTTGAACTGAACTACAGAGCAGGCAAACTGAACAGGTTTCCTCCTGAGACGTCATGTATCTTTGTCTTTAAAACAGTGATTTTAAAAATACCAGAGTGCTCAAGTTACATTCTCATCCCAGTATTTCCCCTTAAATAATTAACTTTCTGTTGCTATGCCAGTAGCACATGTTCATAGAAACTTGGTTTTCTCAATGAATTTTAACTAGTTCCTGAACTGACATCCTTGTATCAGGGGAAGTCAGTAAGCAAAGAAAATCTGTTTCATGTTTGTTGTACCACACACTATCTTAGGAATGGATGAACATTCTGAAAAATCCTTGGACCAACACTAAGAGTTATCTCAAAAATTTGACCCATAATCATTCTCATTTTCAAACTATTAAGCTCACTGTGTGATATGGAAAGCTACACATAGTTTGATAAAACGTGAAGTGAAAAAAAAAAAGTTAATGCTGTGAAATAAAAGTCCTATTGTATGGCAAGACAAGAAAAGTTTAAACATAAAATGTTCTCTGTCCTTTGGCCTTCTCTCTTCCTCCACTGTGTATTGCATATCTGTGTTATGCTTCAGCCAGACCTCCCCCATCAGCAGAAATATCTGCTCAGCCATTATAAAGAGCACCGTTCTAGGTTCAGCAAGACAACTCCTCAAAGATAACATTCCCTGAGAGCCTGTGAGGGCTCACATGACCCACCACTTTGTTCTTGCAGACCTGGATTGTGTAAACTGTCTCAAAACACATGCACACGACTTCCAAGGTGTGCAACAGTTCTCTGACCTTTCCGAGAAGCTCTTCCCAGGTTAAAATCCTCACTTTGGCTCAAGAACAATTTTCTGTTTCTTTCTTAGATCAGCTGATGAATATTTTTATCGGCAGTGCTAATATAGTCTAGAGGTGTATAGTAGTTGAACAGGCAATTATATTTTCACTGTTGTGGGGCTAAGAAACTCCAGAGAAGAAAGAGAAGAGCTCAGAAATGTTTCAGGCCCAGATTTCTAGAAATCTAGACTCTACAGTGACTCTACGTATCAGGTGAGTTGGCAAAAGCATAACTGGCTGCATATTAAGTTGCTTTAGTCGTGTCCAACTCTTTGTGACCCCGTGGACTATAGCCCGCCAGGCTCCTCTGTCCATGGGATTCTCCAGGCAAGAATACTGGAGTGGGTTGCCATGCCCTTCTCCAGAGCATCTTCCTGACCCTGGGATTGAACCCCAGTCTCTTTATGTCTCCTGCAAACAGGCAGGTTCTTCACCAGCGCCACCTGGGAAGCCCAAGTCTTACTAATCACTCACTTAAAGATACTCACAAGATAGGAGCATGCGCATTGCACATCCTGTCCACCCTCCCCGCCCCCACCTTAGTGAGATGGCTGTTTAGAGGGTCTGTGTCCTTACCTCAGACAGCAGGTGCTGAGCCACAACTGTTAATGCCTCAAACTTGGTGTTGCCCAGGGAAAGAAGCTGCTTGAGCTGCAGGATAACTCCACTTTGCTTCGTACATTTGCTTTTATACTGAGCCAACTCAAGTGCTTTTTCAGAGGACAGCACATCTGGGGACGTCTGGGTCTGGATGCACAGACTTCGCGGACTCTTCTGTCTGCCCTTTTCAACTGCAAAAGGAACGGATACAGGTAGGAAAACACGTGACCTTCATTTTCCTAAGCAACACCGTCTGGGCTCCCTNGACTATACTATTCTGTTTTCTATCAAATACAAGCTTTATTGTTTCTTTTTCCCCCTTCAAGCAGTAATATGATTTAAAAAAAATTTTTTTTAAAGACGCACATGCTAATACTCCAAATCCATCTAAGATGCTAAGTGACTGCTCACTTTCTGTCACAGGGCCCTGGGAATCTCTCTTTTATACAGAAACACTGTTCCATCTTGGAACCATTCCACATGTCTTGGCCACTTTAAACATCAAACAGAACTGGAAAAAAGAGGAAAGCAAGCTGCTTAACTTCTTAAAATGAGTAGTCTAAATAATCAGATATAAATCTGAAAAAATAAAGTCATAAGAAACTAAACAAAATAAACATTTCTTTATTCTCACAGGCATTCCCTGCAGTGTCTACATTCTGTGGTGACAAACCGGAGACCATTCTATCGATGGTGACTCCCTTCTCTAATTTTTTAGAAGGAAGAAAACAGTGATTTCTAGAAGGCAAATAAAGAAACCTCAGTGTTCATGTCCCCAAAACCAGTGGGAAAATGCATTCAATATTCTTTAAGTTAAACAAACTAACAAACAGGAAAAGGGCTCTCCTTCTCTATGGTAGCTTTCCATGGTTAAACAACTCGTATTTGTATTAACACTTGATAATTCTCACTTCTAAAATGACTAAAGTATTGTGTCTTTAAAATACTCAGACTTCCCAGGTGGTCTAGTAGCTAAGACTCCAGGTTCCCAATGTGGGGGACCTAGGTTCCATCCCTGNAAACAGGAAAAGGGCTCTCCTTCTCTATGGTAGCTTTCCATGGTTAAACAACTCGTATTTGTATTAACACTTGATAATTCTCACTTCTAAAATGACTAAAATATTGTGTCTTTAAAATACTTAGACTTCCCAGGTGGTCTAGTAGCTAAGACTCCAGGTTCCCAATGTGGGGGACCTAGGTTCCATCCCTGGGCAGAACCTTCAATTTACAAATCTAAGATCCCACAGACTGCAACTAAGACCCAGTGCAGCCAGTTTTTTTTTTTCTTTTTGACAAGCATTGTATCTGACAATCATTATTTACTTATTTTGAAAGATAAAACATTTCAAATATAAGAAAAGTACACATAAAATAAGCAATTTTATCTATAATTGAGATGAAATATATGTTCAAAGTTTGCTGTAGTTGTTTCAGATTTTTCACCCCCCCACTCTTTTGTTTTCTTCTCTGTGGGAGAAGGCAAGGGTGGGATGATTTGCGAGAACAGTATTGAAACATGTATATCATCATATGTGAAACAGATCGCCAGTCCAGGTTCGATGCATGAGACAGGGTGCTCAGGGCTGATGCACTGGGAGGACCCTGAGGGATGGGATGGGGATGGAGGTGGGGTGGGGGTTCAGGATGGGGAGCACATGTACACCCATGGTGGATTCATGTCAATGTATGGCAAAACCAATACAATATTGTAAAGTAGCTTCCAATTAAAATATATAAATAGTAATAATAAAAAAAACAGTTAATAAATCTCAGTGGCCCTCCATAGCAAAGCAAAATTCAAGGAAGGGCCTAACCTGGGCGTAGGCAGCGTCTATAGGGCAGACTCCAAGACAAGAATCTAGGCTTCTGTTCCCACCCATTCTGGAGAGTGGGGATGGACTGTGGATGTAATATTGTTGCATAACTAAATATAAACATTTATGCAGGAATCTTAACAAAATGTTACTTAATTCATCCAAGCCCATTATCTGCTAACTTCATTTCAATAAACCTATATACTGGTAAATACCTACCTTTTATATCCTGTTTTATACACTTTTATACAAACAAACAGAAGAGCAAAAAACTTCTTTTAATCTTTGACCATCCAGAACTCCCACTGCAACATATGTAGACACAGGTTCACTTTCCTGACTGATATCATAGCATATGTCGTCCCAGTACTTACTGAAATATGTATTCATTTATCATTTACTGCTCTGATGTTACTGTTTCTTAAATCTTTAACATTTCATTCTGTTTCTAGGATTTCTGTGCTAATCAATTTTATTATGTAATACAATATCAGTTCTTAAACCATTAAGTTATAATTATTTATAAAATCAAGAAATGAAGCTTTTATATTAACATTTTTGGAGAAAACATTAAGTTGCTTGCCTACTTAGTTTCTAGGGGGAATTTTAGTATTAACAAGTCCTGTGCTAATAAGTTATTTCTATGGAAAAATATGAAATATAAATTAATTTATTAAGCACTTTTTTTATACTCAGGATGAAAATATAGGTACTCTTTTTGTAGCATCAAAATTTTTGTTCTTCAAATTATCTCTTATGCCAAAGTTGGGCAGCAGCTAAGTATTAATATTTATGTTTGACTCCTTGAGAAACTAAACATTTTAAACTGGATTATCAAGACTTTCAATTTACAACTCTACAGAAATTTTCTTAGTATCATTGTTTGGCTAAATTCCTTGTTATATATATATATACTTTCTTTTATATTTATCTGTTTTTCTCATTGAATGGTTAATTCCATTTCTAATGCTATTTCGAACATAGGGAGATCGACTTATCTTTTCTTGGTTCAAAGAGATTAACTTTAGTGTTTCTCAATGGACATAGATTTTGAAATAATATATTTACATTGTGTTAAGCATCTGTCAATATTTTGAAAAAGCGTTTAAAAAATAAGAGTTGAATTAAGCTTCTGAAGCCATTACAATATTTTTTGTATTTTACCTTGCTAAATTTTGTTAAAGGCTTCAAATTCCCAAGACAATTTTTTTTTTACCATCTGAAATCTAATTTGACATTTTTTTCCCGTATAACTGACATATAACATTATATTAGTTTCAGGTGTACAACATGGTTCACCATATATATATATATATATATATATATATATTTTAGAACTTCCATTTTACTTTATTTTACTTTACAGTACTCTATTGGTTTTGGCATACATTGACATGAATCTGCCATGGGTGTACACGAACTCCCAAACATAAATGATCACCACAATAAATCTAGTTAACATCTGTCACCATACATAAAATTTCTTTTCTTGTGAAGATAACTTTTAAGATATACTCTCTTAGCAACTTGTAAAAAAGCAATACAGTGTTTTCAATTTTACTCTCCATTCTGTACATCTCCATGACATACTTATTTTATAACTCCAAGTTTCTACGTTTTGACCCCCTTTCCCCAGACCTGACCAACACTTATTAATATTTTTTTCCCCACCCCCAGATCTGGCCATGCAACAGTGTAAGCCACTCCTGAGTTCGCTGCTGAATTCAGATGGCTTAGATCCACAAGTGAGTTGGTATCTATACATTTCCTTTATTTCAGTTGCTTTAGCTTTTGGTAACAAAATGGCATTTGTTATGAAAAAGAGCATACATATATATATATATGTATATATAACTCAGTCACTTTGCTGTACAGCAGAAATGAACACACACAATAATGGCATTTGTGCTTATGAAAATCCTATTTGTAGCAGTTTGGAACTGGTGTGTCAAGGCATATCTGTTTTTTGAAGTTTTAGAAAATTCTCTAGGACTTGATACTATATTTGAAACACTGCTAAAATCACTGTAAATGAACTTATGTAGCTTTTACTGAGGTACACCCTGGAAAAGATCCTGATGCTGGGAAAGATTGAGGGCAGGAGGAGACAGGGTTGACATAGGATGAGGTGGTTGGATGGCATCACCGACTCAATGGATATGAGTTTGCGTAAACTCCAAGAGACAGCAAAAGGCAGGGAAGCCTGGAAGCCTTAGCGACTGAACAACACCCCTGGAAAACATCAACTGTCCAAGTGTGATTGCATTCCAATCATGCAAGTCTCTGGTTCTTAGCTGCGTTCTCATTTGTGCTTTGCCTGGTTCCTGTTTCACCTTCAGCTGCAGTTCAGGGTCAGGGTGCTAACTCCATCTAACTAGAGAATTGGGGCGGGGTGGGGCGGGGGCAGGGGGCAGGTAAGCCACTGCCTCTGGAAAACTCAAGTTCTCCAGGTACCAGCTTCTTTTTCTCTCAAGCTTTCTCAGTGGCCGTAGAACTGGAATTTCAAAGTAGGAAACCTCACATACCAACAACGGTTCCTAAAGGTCCAGCCATGAAAATCCCAAACACCACACCTAGAATTCAAACCCACTCTGCCTCAGGAAGTGATAGAAATCACTGGAAATTATCATGGACATCATGATGCAGTTTTCAATGCTACCAGGGAGAATCTCATTCAGACACTTAAAATGACTCTGATGATGTCTGCCTGCATAGTGTCATACCCCAGATGGAGGTTTAAGAATATAAACCTGCTGATAAGGCTTCTCTAACACATCCTAGCACAAACTGTTGGAGTCACAGCTAGTAGGGAAGGATATATTCTCTTATGAATCCTACATGGGGTTAAAATGACACCTAATAAGGGGCCTTAATACAAACTTGCTTGCAGAGAAAAGATTAAAAAAAAAAAAAACAAAAAAAACAGCCCCAATGTCCATAAGGAGTGAAGTGAAGTAAAAGTCACTCAGTTGTGTCTGGCTCTTTGTGACCCCATGCACTATAGAGTCCATGAATTTCACCAGGCCAGAATACTGGAGTGGGTGGCCGCTCCCTTCTCCAGGCGATCTTCCCTACCCAGGGATTGAACTCTGGCCTCCCACAATGCAGGCGGATTCTTTACCAGCTGAGCCACCAAGGAAGCCCAAATAAAGCGGAACCTGCCGTGCTTTACTGTGCTTAGTTGCTGTTGTGTCTGACTCTTTGCAACCCCATGGACTGTAGCCCATCAGGTTCTGGAGTTGGTAGCCATGTCCTCCTCCAGGGGATCTTCCCAACCCAGGGATCGAACCCAGGTCTCCTACATTGCAGGTGGACTCTTTACCATCTGAGCCACTAGGGAAGCCCGTCCGTAAGTAGAGCTGTGCTTAAATAAATGTTTTGTACACTTACACAATGCAACACCACAGCTGTAACACACAAATAGAAAGCTCTCTGTGTTAAATGAAAAAAAACATGGTCAAGAGCAATGTAGATGATGTGTCTCATTATATCAAGAGGTATGTACTTTTTTGCTTATAAATTCATAACAAAGCTTTCATATAATATATATAAAAGTACTAACAATGTTTACCTTTTCAGAGAAGACAATAGGAACCAGATCAATATAAAGGTGCTCTAGTGCATTTTTAAATACTTTTAAATCACAAGGTAAATACATTGCGGGCTTCCCTAATGGCACAGTGGTAAAGAATCTGCCAAAGAATGTTCAAACTACCACATGATTGCACTCATCTCACACACCAGCAAAGTAATGCTCAAAATTCTCCAAGCCAGACTTCAATAGTATATGAACTGTGAAATTCCAGATGTTCAAACTGGATTTAAAAAAGAAAGAGGAACCAGAGATCAAATTGCCAACATCCGCTGGATCATCGAAAAAGCAAGAGAGTTCCAGAAAAACATACTTCTGCTTTATTGATTATGCCAAAGCCTTTGACTCTGTCAATCACAACAAACTGTGGAAAATTCTTCATGCGATGGGAATACCAGACCACCTTACCTGCCTCCTGAGAAATCTGTATGCAGGTCAAGAAGCAACAGTTAGAAGTGGACATGGAAAAACAGACTGGTTCCAAAATTGGGAAAGGGGTACATCAAGGCTGTATATTGTCACTGTGCTTAGTTAACTTATATGGAGAGTATATCATGTGAAATTCCGGGTTGGATGAAGCATAAGCTGGAATCAAGATTGCAGGGAGAAATATCAGTAACCTCAGATACACAGATGACACTACCCCTATGGCAGAAAGTGAAGAGGAATTAAAGAGCCTCTTGATGAAAGTGAAAAAAGAGAGTGAAAAAATTGGCTTGAAACTCAACATTCCAAAAACTAAGATCATGGCATCCAGTCCCATCACTTCATAGCAAACAGACAGGGAAACAAAGAAAACAGTGAAAGATTTTATTTTGTGGGGCTCCAAAATCACTGCAGATGGTGACTGCAGCCATGAAATCAAAAGACCCTTTCTCCTTGAAAGGAAAGCTATGACCAACCTAGACAGTATATTAAAAAGTAGAGACATTACTTTGCCTACAAATGTCCCTCTAGTCAAAGCTATGGTTTTTCCAGTAGTAGATGTATGGATATGAGAGTTGGACTATAAAGAAAGCTAAATACCAAAGAATTGATGCTTTTGAACTGTGGTGCTGGAGAAGACTCTTGAGAATCCCTTGGAGTGCAAGGAGATCCAACCAGTCAATTCTAAGGGAAAACAGTCCTGAATATTCATTGGAAGGACTGATGCTGAAGCTGAAGCTCCAACAGTTTGGCCACCTGATGCGAAGAAGTGACTAATTGGAAAAGACCCTGGTGCTGGGAAAGATTGATGGCAGGAGGAGAAGGGGACAGCAGAGGATGGGATGGTTGGATGTCATCACTGATTTGATGGACATGAGTTTGAGCAAGCTCTGGGAAGAAGCTGAAGCTCCAACAGTTTGGCCACCTGATGCGAAGAAGTGACTAATTGGAAAAGACCCTGGTGCTGGGAAAGATTGATGGCAGGAGGAGAAGGGGACAGCAGAGGATGGGATGGTTGGATGTCATCACTGATTTGATGGACATGAGTTTGAGCAAGCTCTGGGAGTTGGTGAGGGACAGGGAAGTCTGGCGTGCTGCAGTCCATGGGGTCGCAAAGAGTCTGACACGACTGAGCGACTGAACGGAACCAATCTGCCCACAGTGTGGGAAACTCAGGTTCCATCCCTAGGTTGGGAAGATCCTGTTGAGGAGAAAATAGCAACCCACTTCAGTATTCTTGTTTGGAAAATCCCATGGACAGAGGACATCAGGCTACAGTCCATGGGGCCACAAAAAGAGTCAGACATGATTTAGTGACTTAACTACAACAAATATGTTACCTACTCAAAATTTAAATGTAGTATTTTTTAAAGGTGGTTAAAATGAATTCTGAGCTTCACTCTTTAACACTTAACCATCAAGCAAACATAGTCAATCCAAGTTTTTTCCATGGGGAATCTGGGAAGAAATCTAAATAATGCAGCTTCTATTGAATGTGAATTCTCAGAATAGATTTACATCCTAAGATCAAATAAGTGTACAGACTGCCCTCTACCTAGAGCTGGAAAAGCATGCTGTGACCTCAATCTTCCGCTCCATATACTGTGCTCCCTGAGGACACAGCTGTACGACATGACAGCTGATGACCCAGTTTGAGCATCCTTCCCTCCCTCCTCACCCCTGGACCAACGGAAGATCAGAGATGATGCAAAAATCTCCAGTGATGCTCAAAGCCCCAGTGCTCATAAACAGAGTACTTTGTAATGCCAGAAATCAACAGTTTCCCTTAAATCCTACCGGATTCATTATTATAGCAAGTTAGCTTAATGTGAACCAAACTTTGCCCTTGTATTCCCTTTATTAACATGTTACCATTTTGATAATACAACCATTTGGATAATAAACTAAAAAAATCTTGTTTATTATCTCCATTAACAGGCTATCTAATTGCAAAGAATCAACTTACTCAGAAATCTTAAAACTGTTAACTTTCACATAGATTCAGAGGCATGTTGACAGGATAATTACCACTGTGTGTCTGATCAGACCTTCCTGGACTTCATTCCAGTGAAACTGAAACCTCCATCAGGAAAACCAAAGTCCTGAGTCCAGGACATTTGAAAAATAGCTGGATAACACTATTTACTCTCTTTGTTCTTTCTACTCAGAAATCTCAATGTAATAAAATTTCAAACCAGCCTAAAGAACTTATTTATCATCCTCTTAGAGAAAATAGTTGAAGGAGGAAGATCAGGCCCATGTTTCAGGCTCAGTTACTCAGGCATACAGACCCCCACCCTCAAGGCAAAACACTTATTTCTGAGAGAAAGACTTAACCATTCAGACAGGGACTAACCTAGCTGCTGAGGATACAACCATCCTAAGGCAAGAACAAGCCACGGACAGAATCTGCTGGCTTTCTGAATATTAAAATCAAGCAAGAGACAAGACCGATGAGGAGAGGTTGCCTTGACTCGAATGAAAAACTAGTCGTAGCCTTCAGTAACTAACATTTGTTTCACATACCTATTGATTTCTTACTCATTTACTCACCAAACGTTTATCAAAATCTACCGTGTGGCTTTGCTGTGGACAGGTGGACCTGCCTGGTGTCTTGGGGGTGGTGGAAGCAGGTATAAGAGGCCAGTGCCCTACAAAGATACACGGAGACACCTTGTGTCTGATAGTCAGCTCTTGCTGTTTAACTCACACACACAGCTATCTGCGAAGGTGATAGTCACTGGCGGGGATGTGCCTTCCGCTACATTACTGCCTTGTCAACTAAGGCTTGTGGGTTAATAAAACAAGCAGTGAGTTAACAGGCTTGGCCAGCAGCTTGAATAGACAGTTCCTGTCTTTCTACCTTAAGCTGACTCTCCTCGTCTAAAACGCTTCCTGGGACACCTATCCCTCCACAGGCTCTTTCTGTCAGTGTTTGCTCAGCAGTTGAGGGTGGCAGTTTATGCTGAGGGGGAAGTTCCAATGACAAGGAGGTCTTAAATGTGGACTACCTGGAAATATGTGCTCCGATAAGAGGGAGCATCCAGTTCTGAAACGATGACCCACATGACCCCTGTGCATTCAGCAAATGTCTGCTGGATGTGCCTCTAGCAAGTTGGTCCTTGTCCTTAAGGGACTTTTACGCCACAGAGATAGAAACAGGCCACTGCCGATGGCCAT
>SJYX01023238.1:148842-166513 GCA_006410675.1 Oreotragus oreotragus
CCCTGTTTTACTTCCCATTCTGAATCCAACTTCAAACTATACTGTATGGTTTATTTTCTATGTTTATATGAAAACAGATACCACATTAAAGCACAATTTGGCATGGTAAAACTTTACCTTTTTCTTTCAACATCTAACTTTTAAAGACTTATCAAAAATATTACCTATTATGAGTAAAAATTCATTTAACATATCACTGCTCACTTAAATAGACTGCAATAACTATGAAAGGGCACATTTTAATGTCATAGCAAAGCTGAAGCTATAAGACTGCCATATCAAAGAGTTCAGTATCAGTCTACGCCAAGACATTTTTAACATAATGCCATTCACAAAACCAGTTCTTAGTAAATGCTTATCGATGTGGCATGAGGCCAGTGTAATTTTCAAAGCTGCCTTCCAGGAAACTGAAAAGAAAATTGTGGATTCACAGAAGCGATAACAAAGGGGGTTGTGGAAGGCCATATCTCTCCTCTATTGTTCTTGATTTGATCCTTTTGATGTCTTTTTGCATTATACAAATGACTGAATATTTTAATTTCTTACAAAAAATTCTAAATATATATAGTTATTTTATGGGAGCTTTCTAAAATGCTTTCACTGGCTTCTATATTTTGTAATGTGTGAGAGAAACACAGAGAAATTAAAATTTAGCATCATCTTAATGCATGACTAGGAGTTCCACCATATATGTTCCTAATAAAATATATCTTTTATTAACACACTTTAAATACATAAAACCACATTTAATGTTGAGAACATTCTTTCTCAGTGTACTATAACTGAAAATTGATTCATTTAAGAGAGCAAAGTCAAATATTAACTTCTATGTCCAAACAACAAAATAACTTGAAAGTATCCAATTAACATAGCTACAAACTAGGTGATCATTACCAAAAAAATTCATATCCTAAAAGAGAAGAAACGATGAGGTATGTTGCAAGATTCAACTTATTAAATGATATACTGCCCTTATTTATAAGCTATCAGTATTAGCCTTTGAGAAATTAGCTTTGCCTTCTCTCTAATTTCTCTTTACCTGCATGCACTATAGAGATTGGAGAAGTGAAACACTCAATTTCCCAGCTTCCTTTGCAGGTAGAAACAGCCATGTGACTGAGATTTAGCCAATGAGATGTAAGCATGAGTGATATGGCACTGCCCCTTCCCTGGGTGTTGTTTTTGCTGCCTGCGGCAGCCATTGTGAAATCATGAGGCAACATTCATGAGAAGAAGGCTAAGAAAATAGCATAGGTGTTCATCCTGACATTGCTGAGCCTCTGAGCAAGGTAAGAGCTGCTTCTTGCTATGTGAAACAAATAAACTCCTTCTAAGTCAAGCTGTCTTAACAAACGGCGTCTAAAAGCATTTCTGGGGCTTCCCTGGTGGTTCAGTGGTAAATATGTTTCCAGTGTAGGAAACACAGGTTCGATCCCTGATCCACGAAGATCCCACATCCTGTGGAGCAGCTAAGCCCTGTGCGCCACAACTCTTGAGCTCATCTTCAGAGTCCCCCTGCTGCAAGTACTGAAGCCAGAGTGCCCAAGAGCTTGTGCTCTGCAACAAGAGAAGCCTCAGCACTGAAAAGCCCTTGCAGCAACAGAGACCACACACAGCCAAAAATAAATAAATAAACTATTTTAAAAGCATTTCTGTTGGACGGTCTGAAAAGTGAACACCAGACATAAAAACATTACAATGACTTTCATTCTGATTAAACACTTAACCCCCAATAGAGTACTGTAAAGTAAAATAAAGTAAAATGGAAGCTCTAAAAAAAAATAAAATAAAAATTAAAAAGGAAAAAAAAAAAACAAAACCACACTTAACCCTGTTCCGCCTCACTTTTACCAAATACCTAGGCAAAATGGTTCTTTTTAGTGTGGCTTCAAGTAAATGAAAATATCTTGTGTTATTAATACTCCTCCTCCTGCCTTTCCTCAGAGTATGTGTAAATACACACCTCCCCTCTTTGCTTAGAGTAATTGCTTTTACTCTTACTAGCTCAGCAGAAAGAATTCTCTTAGTGCAGTGAATTGCCTTCACTTGGGTCAATGAGAATATCAACTCTGAGGTTCAAACTGGCACTTTTCATAATAACGAGTACAAGTATCTCATCTCCAGCTGCACAGAAAACCCAGATTCCAACAGAACTGGAGGCAAGGAATATTTCTACAGAGATGATTCCTTTCCCTCTGCTGACTCATAAGTTGGAAATGAATACGCTGAGGCAAAATTCTGAGCTACACTGAACCAGGTGCTTTGGTGAAGTCACCGGAACCACTTTGGCCCTCTTAGCANCTGCACAGAAAACCCAGATTCCAACAGAACTGGAGGCAAGGAATATTTCTACAGAGATGATTCCTTTCCCTCTGCTGACTCATAAGTTGGAAATGAATACGCTGAGGCAAAATTCTGAGCTACACTGAACCAGGTGCTTTGGTGAAGTCACCGGAACCACTTTGGCCCTCTTAGCAGGAGTGTGCCCTCCTGGGATGCTACCATCTTCATCTACTCTGGACATCCTGCAACATCGCCCAAAACTGACACATTCACACTCATTCTTTGTGTTTAACAGAGGGAAGTGTATCCTGGACTGGACAGCACGCTTTGCCAATCAACTTATTAATATTACAGTGCATAGCGCCCCACACAAAGGTTGGTAAAAGGGCCCATTCCATCTGGAGCCCTATAACCACAACCTTATTGCTGGCAGCTCCCCCTCCACAGTCCATGCTCCAGTGTGTTAAAATTCTTTCATTTTCTTGAAGGAGCTCACCTTCAAGGCTTCCCTCACCTCCAGGCTTTCACATGCTATTTTCTCTCCCTGGAACACCCTCTGTTTCTTGGCTAACTCCTCCAATCCTGGGGTCCCAGTTGACATGGTCTTCTCGTGGAAGACCTAGGGAGTCAGCCTCGCCTGCTGGGAGCTGCCTGGACACCTAGTCCATGTCGTACCATGACTGTCTGATAGTCTTTGCCTGACTCTGTGGTAAACTGTGGGCTGTGGGAAGGCAGGGGGCTACGTGTGACTTAGTCCTGGCTACAATATCAGCATCTGGCATTGTTAGGATGTGTCTAAAAAATACTTGTTTATGAAATGAGTGACTTGACCCTGCAATGTGAAAAGATAGTCTAGAAGCAAGGGAAAGGCTGGTTAGTGGCAAAGGCCAAAACTATATAAAGCCCTTCAGAAAGCTCCAAAGTATTAGAGCGGGTGATAACAAAACTGTTGATATTTGACTGTTTTTTACCTCTAAGAAGAGCAATTTCAAATGTTTCAGCCTACTAATAAAGCCTGAACTAGAGTAGGCAGAAGGCTTCCCAGGTGGTACGGTGGTAAAGAACCCACCTGCTGATGGAGGCACCATCAGAGACTCAGGGAAGATCCCTGGAGGAGGGCATGGCAATCCATTCCAATGTTACTGGGCTTCCTTGGTAGTTTGGTAGCTTGGTAAAGAATCTGCCTGCAATGCAGGAGACCCCGGTGTGATTCATGGGTCAGGAAGCTCCCCTGGAGGAGAGCATGGCTACCCACTCCAGTATGCTTGCCTGGAGAGTCCCATGGATAGAGGGGCCTGGTGGGCTAGAGTCCTTGGGGTTGCAAAGAGTCAGACACGACTGGAGTGACTGAGCATGCCCGCAGAGTAGAGAGAGGGTAAAAACAACAGGGATTTTACAAGACAGAGTCATAGAGCCTTGCAACCCAAGAATTGTGGTTAAATGAGAAAGAACAATGGGGGCTTTGAGGACATACTAAGGGCCAAACAATGGTGGTGTGAAGAGAAAGAAATCAGTATTTGCTGAGTTAGGGCTAGAGTCCTTGGGGTCGCAAAGAGTCAGACACGACTGGAGTGACTGAGCATGCCCACAGAGTAGAGAGAGGGCAAAAACAACAGGGATTTTACAAGACAGAGTCATAGAGTCTTGCAACCCAAGAACTGTGGTTAAATGAGAAAGAACAATGGAGGCTTTGAGGACATACTAAGGGCCAAACAATGGTGGTGTGAAGAGAAAGAAATCAGTATTTGCTGAGTTTGGGAAATAATCAGAGAACTCATTTAGAGAAGAATAATTTTCAGGTGTCAGTAACACATTAAGGACTTTTAAATCTGGAGCCAGAAAATTCACAGAATTTGAGGTTGAAGGGACCTTGGAAATCATCTCGTCTGATTCTGTATCCCTGTTTGGTTAAGTGATCAAGGTCACTGCCTTGGTTACCAGCAGAACCAAGGCTACAACCCTGGGCTCTTGGAATCCAGGCCAATACCACTGTCAGTGCGGCAACCGGTAGCAACGCCACCTCTTTTTTCTACTGTTTACAACCCAGGTGGATAAGAAGAAATGTGACTACTCCAATCTATTTTTTATTGGAAGATTTCTCAGACCCTCTAGTTATGTAAAATGGATAAGCTCATAAAAGATTCTTACTGGGACAAGTAGAATTATATTCTTTACTTAATTATAAAATGCTTCCTACATGCAAAACTCTCTTTTCCATCATGGCTATTCACTAGATCTAACAGAATTATAGCAAGATTCACAGCTGGAAAAAAATCTAAAAAAACACAAAAAACAAAACCAAGAGGTCCCAGGTTTTAGTCCCATCTCTGCCACTGNGACAAGTAGAATTATATTCTTTACTTAATTATAAAATGCTTCCTACATGCAAAACTCTCTTTTCCATCATGGCTATTCACTAGATCTAACAGAATTATAGCAAGATTCACAGCTGGAAAAAAATCTAAAAAAACACAAAAAACAAAACCAAGAGGTCCCAGGTTTTAGTCCCATCTCTGCCACTGGCTGTGTGTCCTTGGGCAAGTTAATTCTCTGGGCCTCTGACCTCCTGGTGTAAAATCAAACAAACTAGATCACCTTTAAGTACACTGAAACTATGATGGCCATCAAATGAATGGTTCAAAATATTTTTATGTACATTCAAAAAATAAAATGTGCCCCAAGTGTCACTATTAGTCAAACTCTGGTAATAGAAGCTTTAAGCTGCCTTGTAAAGCTATCTGCTTCATAAAAACAGTAGAAACAACCTAACACGTTTTCTAACGGAAGGTTGGTTTAAATCCTGGCTCAGTCAGCAACGGGATGTTATATGACTGCTAAAACGCACATGGTAGATAAATGCGTTAACATGCAAATCTAAGATATGTCCATGCTTAAAAGTAAGCTATGAAAGAGTATATAGTATGCTTCCATTTCTGTAAAACAAAAAGGGGAAAAAAGCTTACATGGGCTCACACATGACTAGAAAAATTACTGGAAGGATAAACAAGCCCCCACAAGTGTGACTGCATCTGTGGAGAGGGCCTGAGTAAGAAAGAGGCTCACCTGAAATTGTACAACCTTCTGCACTGTCTGATTTTCTTTTTAATTTAGAAAGTGGATTGACTTTTTTTTTCAAGTTAAAATTAAAAGCCACTTGGGAGCTATTTTAGATTACAGATTGTTACAAGTACAGAGTACCCTTATATCTTTTTCACCTTTTTATTCTTTAAAGTTGAGAAAAATGACAGTGGCGTATGGGCTAGGAGAGACACAGCCACTGTTTCCCTCGGAACTTGTTCCATTTACCTTCAGCTGTCAGCTCAGACCGAGAGGGAAAGGCTGGCAGATGCCGGTGACAGGTCAAGGGGAGTTATGAAACACGAGGAAGAGGTGCTGGAGGAAAATGGGAATTATCCCACAGAGCAGGGAGATGCCCCTGGGAAAACTAAAAGCAGTCAGCTGAGAAAAATCACTGGGGACAGAGATGGGAAACAAGACCCAGAAGAGCTGGCATTCATGGGGAATAAAACAACATCTACTCAATATTTATATACTCGGAGGATGCTAGCACGGTTACCACTAACCAGCCCAAATTCAAACGATCAGCACTCCCGTGTTTATAGCATGAAATCAACTTAATTGACCACAGTTGCAATTATATCCAAACAGGCAGTGACAGGAGGCAAATGAATCCTCTAAAAGTGGGCAGGCCGGTGACATGTGCCTAAAATATACTCTGCGTTCATTTCCATCTCTAGGCACAGAAAATAAAAAGCAGATACAAGCATGAAGATCAGAGGCAGTCTCTTGTGATTTGCAAACATTTTTGCCATGAAGCTTGGAAAACTTAATTTGTGGTTCATTTCCTACCTGTCCACAACCATTATGATGCTTTATTTCAGCAATGTCGAGAACACAGCAATCGTTTAGTATACCAAACTAGGCTGTCACAACCTCAGTGAGGAACTACAGAACAAAAAACTATGGAACCCTCTCTTTTCATCTCCTTCTTTAATGGAAAGAAAACTAGTTGTCTTGATTTACCTGTGGCCCATTTCCGAAATCATGTGAAGGAAAATGTAACTGACCAGGTGCTGATTTTTTTTTTTCCCCAGACTTGGCTGGTGTCAGAGCAAAGAGCTGGGAGCATCCAAGCAACAGTCTGGCGGCTTTCAACGAACAAACCAAGCAGACAGTAGCTTGCAAACAAGGAAAAGTGCTATGCACATGTGTTGAAGCACAAGAGAAAGCTGCTTATTTTGACAAATTATGCCTGGTTCTCCCATTAGAGCTTTCTTTCCTCAGTAATCTGTCCCCTTAGGAAATTTTTGATTAGCACCTAACCAAGATGGCCCCCCCACCCAGTGTAACAGTACAGAGAGAGGTGTGCCAGACAAACCTGTGTGGAAAATGACAGTGCTTTCCCGAAACCCTGAAGGAAGTCGCAGGTTCCGCAGCAACCCTTTGGCAGTCAGCCGGACGTGAATGGTGGACAAGGAGAACTTGGGAGACAACAACATGTCTTCAGAGCAGGTGGAAAGAAAATTTCACAGAAGAACCAGCTCCCACACTCTCACATACTGTCTTTTCCAACCCTGCACTCTTCTTCCAGGCCAAGAAACAGAGTGAGAGAAAACATGCCTACATGCCAGACGCTGCTTACCGCGCCCGCACAAAAGAAAAGCCCCAGAGCTATCCAAGTGCTTCTGGCTTCCGCTTCCACTGCCAGATGTTGTTGAAACAATGCTCTTCCTCTGAAGCAACTCCTCCTAGCAGCCCCAGCAGTCAGCAGCCTCTGAATGACATCACACTGGACACGCTATGGGGTTGTTATGGTTTGCATCAGAGATGGTGAAGGGGAGGAGAAAGTGGGTGGTCTTAGGCGCTTTACATAACAACCAATAATGTCACCGGTTCGGTGATGGCTTGGAAGATCCTTAAGGGGAAACAGCTACTTTGAGATGTGCCTAATACTTATTTAGTAATTATAAAGAATTAAGACTTCATTAAAGTAGTCTGTGTTCTGATTTTTTAAATCGTAATTATACCTATAATTTAAACTGTAATTATATATATACACACACACACACTGGTAGTAACACTGGGCATTTTTTCAGATATTTTACATAAACTTATATAGAAACCTAATACCTCAGACAAAAGTGTTTCCAGTTACAGTTTTAAGTAAGACGCCTACTATAACATCTGGAACTAAGCATTGCAGGTCAGTTATATTTCTAAAAAAAAATCTTTTTACTGTATTAATGAGAGATTGAGAAAAGGTTAAAGTTCAACTTTACCACTCATATTCTGGAGACCTCACTAATAACCAACAATAAAAGGTTAATGCAATACGTCTATCAGATGTAATATAATAGTTCCAGAGGAATAATTAGTCTGACAAGCAGTATTCTAAGGACTCCACTTACTGACTCATTGACTCACTGCACTTACAGAATATCAGGCGACCTCTCAAGAATAGTAATGTTTTGAGATTAGGAACACCAGGAAGGCGAGATTATTGTGTATCAGTAAGAACTGAGATCTAGCAAATGTTTACTTGAGTAGAGTCCTTTGTAAAAAGTACATTAAAATATGATGGCAAAAACTAAAAGAAGTTGCAGGAGAAAGGCATATGGACATAAGAGAATTGCACCCGCAAAATGCTCACTTAGGCAAAGCTAATATTATTAAACCAGGAAGAGCCCAAACTCTTGATAGATTTTAATTTTAAAAAGTATAAGAAAACAATATGTAAAAAAAAAAAAAAAAAAATCTACGCATGTTTCCTAGATTTCCAAAACGTGGTAACAGAAATGAATGTGGCTGTTGACCGTAAATAACTAATAGATGCTGTGAGAATGTGCAGGACACAGTTACTCTTTCAGAAATTCTCTAGAGTGTTCAGGGTGTGATGAGTGGAGGAGACAGACAGGAAAGGAAATTCTGAGTAATTCCTTCTCCGTTTTCACTCACCCCGCTTCCCCCCCACCCTAGCCTCCGTGGGCAAGCTACAACTTATTCATACACAGATGAGGGGTCTTGTAAACATTTTGCCCACGGAAGCACAAATAGCCAAGGAATTAAAGTCTGGAAAAGCTACATTTAGGTATTGCTTCTTCACTTTATCACAGTTTTTATTAAAAAGCAAATTAATTAATTCCACAATTTGCCACAACCAACTGTCCTTCCTGCTCCCCACCAAGGGAAAAAAAAAAAACTTGTAAAAACTAAGATTAAAAACCAGCATTAAAATTAGAAATAGAAGACTAAATACTGATATTATTAAAAATAGACATGACATCACCCTCTTGACATGTTTTTTCTTTTGTTTAGTTTTTTGTTAGTTAAGTAATAGTAAACTCTATCCTGGTTGAAAGGGAAATCCTTTAGCCCGGACTACTCTAAAAGAAGAAAATAGCAACATGCCATCAATTCATTCTACTTATTACAATGTCTACTTGAACTACTGAACTACTGAGCTACACCACATATATGAAAAGTTATGTTGCTAATGATCTTTCTAAACAGCAGAGCATGGCTCTCTGCTCCTCCCTGTGAGTGATGCCCTGTGGCCCTGGGAGGCTTGTGGTGTTTCCCATCCTCTGGGGAGCTCTTCCTTCAAAGGCAAAAAGCCCAAAGCCAAAAAACAGCACAGCTAGGAACTATAAGAATAAAGAGAAGCAGTGCCGTTCAAAAGGAAAGGTCAAAAGTCAGAAGGAGTAGTTCCTGTTTCTACACCAATGTGTACACACACACATACACACACCACACACAGGGAAAAGGGGAAAGACTAAAAACAGCTGAAGTAGATTTCCCTTCTTTCCCAAACCCAAGTCTGCCTCCTGGTGGAGGCTGAGCACAAGTGCACCAAAGCAAAAAGGCAGCCTTGATAACTGATAAACAGCCAATAAAATGTTATGTGCCAGACACACTCCTAAACGCTTTTTATGCATGCACTCTTTTAAATAATCAATCAGCAATAATTGCAGGTTACAATAATTTTTATTTTAGATACATAGATAGATACACACACACTTCTGGAGGGCTGGGGAAGCACAGATTTTAAAACTGGTTCAGAAAGTTCAAATAATTTGATTACTTATTTGATCAGTTACGTGTGCACACACTGTCATTTCTGAATTTATACCAAATATAGAAGTATAAAAAAGATAAGAAAGTGTTCAACCCAGGGATCGAACCTGGGTCTCCCACATTGTAGACAGACGCTTTACCGTCTGAGCCACCAGGAAAGTCCCATCTTTATTACACAAAGTCTTATTTTAAGAGGATGTAAGGAAAAATTTAAGGAACTTTTAGTACTTAAATGAGAAAAATATAATTAGCTATAAAAATTGAGTAAGATCAGAGAGTCATTAAAAGAAAGTATTAAAAAAAAAAGTTTAAGTGGTAGAATAGCTTTATAAAAAGCCCATGATATGAATGGAGTTTCCATTAATGACACAAATAAAGAAAAATAATAAATAATTGTATATAGTAAGGCTTTAAAAACTAAAGAAGGTATGTTATGGATGATAAAAGTGTTTGGCAGTCAATGTGTTATACTGTTATAGTAGATTCAAACATCAAGAATCACAGATTTCACTGCAGTCTGTATAGAAGTGTGTGTGTTTCATTAGTGACTTGACATTAGAAAACAATGATGTTATGATTCCAGCATAGGCTGTGCAGGGTTGCTCAGATGCTACGAAATACATCCAACTAGGACAGATTTATTTGTTAATGATCATTAAAAATCTGGAGATTAATGTTTAACCAGGGATTCAAGCCTCTCTATTCAACCAATCTTCCCAAGAACTCCAGCACGAGTATCAATCTTAACATTTATTATATTTCCTTCCTTTCCCTAACACAGCCCTAATTGCCAGATTTTCTTTATTTTTATATATGGCACTTTTTAAGTTCAAGCCTCCATTCCAATTGCAGAAAGTTTCAACGCAGAGACCAATTTTTCCATAATGTCTTCTTGCTTAGTAGGAAGAAGAAGCCTATCAGAAAATTCACATGAAACGACCAGGAAGGGCTTCCCTGGTGGCTCAGGGAAGGAGCCTGGAATGGTGGTGGCTCCTTCCTGGTGGTAAGGAATCTGCCTCTCAGTGCCGGAGGCACGGGTTCGACCTCTATCTGGAAGACCCCACAACTAAGCCCACGCGCCACATACTGAGCATGCACTCTACAGCCCAGGCATCGCAACGCCCAAACCCACATGTCAGAGCTCCTGAGGCCCGCACGCCCCAGAGCCACGGCTCCGCAACAAGAGGAGCCACCGCAATAAGTCCGTGCACCACAATCAGAGAGGAGCTCCCCGATCGCTGCAGCTAGAGAAAAGCTCGCTCAGTAACCAAGAGCCAGTACGGCCAAAAGAAGAGAGAAATAAAATTCAATCTCCACCCAGCCCATAAGATGATAAATTCTCTAAGATTAGTGGGATTACCTTTTAGTTCTGGTCGCCCCAAACAAAAGCAACAATGTTTTATCCACATACAATGTGTGTTTTAAAAAACGAAGGGGAAAAGTGTGCTCAATGTAGAATTTAAAAAAACTCAAATTATCTGCACACCATAGTGCTCTGTAGCTATTTTTAAACTTAAAATTTTTACTTAAAACTTCAGTTCAGTTCAGTCGCTCAGGCGTGTCCGACTCTTTGCAACCCCATGAATCGCAGCACACGCCTTCCTGTTCATCACCATCTCCCGGAGTTCACTCAGACTCACGTCCATCGAGTCCGTGAAGCCATCCAGCCATCTCATCCTCGGTCGTCCCCTTCTCCTCCTGCCCCCAATCCCTCCCAGCATCAGAGTCTTTTCCAATGAGTCAACTCTTCCCATGAGGTGGCCAAAGTATTGGAGTTTCAGCTTTAGCATCAGTCCTTCCAAAGAAATCCCAGGGTTGATCTCCTTCAGAATGGACTAGTTGGATCTCCTTGCAGTCCAAGGGACTCTCAAGAGTCTTCTCCAACACCACAGTTCAAAAGCATCAATTCTTTGGCGCTCAGCCTTCACAGTCCAACTCTCACATCCATACATGACCACTGGAAAAACCATAGCCTTGACTAGACGGACCTTTGTTGGCAAAGTAATGTCTCTGCTTTTGAATATNTACAGATTTCTCAAGAGGCAGGTTAGGTGGTCTGGTATTCCCATCTCTAAAACTTAAAACTTAAAATTCTTTAAACCTTAAAATTATTATGTGAAAACGATAATGGCAATGATAACGCCATTATCATTCCATGGCATTAAATAATCCTCTATGTTACCATTTTAATGGCTTTAAAAATGTTATTGAAATGCCAATGAACATAAACAATACCTGCTGTTTAAATCATTCAGACTGTTTCCACTTTTTCCCCCTTTTAAACAGTTCTGAAGGGAAGCCTGGCATGCTGCAATTCATGGGGTCGCAAAGAGTCGGTCACGACTGAGCGACTGAACTGAACAGCAATAAATAAGGCAATCATTTTCCTAGAATCAGTTCTGATAAACAGAATGCTGAGGTAGAAGGCTTTTGTCACATGTCGCCAAAATGCCTCCATCCAGGAAGGGCTGCAAAACTTAACACCACCTCCCCACCACCCCGACAGTGATATGTATGAGACAATTAGTCCCCACGCATTTCACCAGCACTCTTAGAAATATAAAATTTGTCACTGCTATATTTAAAATGGATAACCAACAAGGACCTATTGTATAGCACAGGGAACTCTGCTCAGTGTTAAGTGGCGGCCTGGTTGTAGGGTTCAGGCAGTTTGGGGGAGAATGGACACATTGCATGTGTGGCTGAGTCCCTCTGCTGTCCACCTGAAACTATCACAACACTGTTATTTGGCTATACTCCAATATAAAATTAAAAGTTTTAAAAAAAGTTTGTAAACTTTTTCAACATTTCTTAGCCCTTTGTATTTCCTCTTTTGTGTCTTAATTTTTTTACCATTTTTTAGTGAAGTATAGTTGATTTGCAGCGTTATGTTAGTTTCAAGTATACAACATAGTGATTTCACATTTTTATAAACTCCAGTTAAAACTATAAAATACTGGCTATATTCCCTGTGCTGTACATTACATCCTGGTACCTTACTTTATACCTAATAGTTTGCACCTCCTAATCCCCTTCCCCAATATTACCCTCTCCCCACTGGTAACAACCAGTTTGTTCTCTGTGTCTGTTTTGTGATGTTCATTAGTTTTTAGATACCATAGTAATAGTGAAGTTGTTCAGTTGTGTCTGACTCTTTGCAACCCCATGGATTGTAGCCCGCCAGGCTCCTCCATCCATGGTCTTTTCCAGGCAAGCATACTGGAGTAGGTTGCCATTTCCTTCTCCAGGGGATCTTCCCCACCCAGGGACTGAACCTGGGTCTCCCACACTGCAGGCAGACTCTTTACCATCTGAGCCACCAGGGAAGGCCAAAATACAGCACCCGGTATTCCCAGGTGGTCTCCCATCCAAGTACTAACCAGGCCTGGCCCTACTTAGCTTCCAAGATCAGACGAGAGAGGATGTGTTCAGGATAGTATGGCCATAGATACCATAATATGTCTTTTTTGGTCTGACTTACTTCACAGCATTCTCCTGGTCCACACATGTGGTTGGAAAGTTTTTCATTTTTTATGGCTAATATCCCCCCGCAACACCCACCCCCCACATCTCTATCCATTCATCTGTTGGTGGACACTTTGACAATTTCAAATGTTTCAGCCTACTAATAAAGCCTGAACTAGAGTAGGCAGAAGGCTTCCCAGGTGGTACAGTGGTAAAGAACCCACCTGCTGATGGAGGCACCATCAGAGACTCAGGGAAGATTCCTGGAGGAGGGCATGGCAATCCATTCCAATATTACTGGGCTTCCTTGGTAGTTTGGTAGCTTGGTAAAGAATCTGCCTGCAATGCAGGAGACCCCAGTGTGATTCATGGGTCAGGAAGCTCCCCTGGAGGAGGACATGGCTACCCACTCCAGTATGCTTGCCTGGAGAATCCCATGGTTAGAAGGGCCTGGTGGGCTAGAGTCCTTGGGGTCGCAAAGAGTCAGACACGACTGGAGTGACTGAGCATGCCCACAGAGTAGAGAGAGGGCAAAAACAACAGGGATTTTACAAGACAGAGTCATAGAGTCTTGCAACCCAAGAACTGTGGTTAAATGAGAAAGAACAATGGAGGCTTTGAGGACATACTAAGGGCCAAACAATGGTGGTGTGAAGAGAAAGAAATCAGTATTTGCTGAGTTTGGGAAATAATCAGAGAACTCATTTAGAGAAGAATAATTTTCAGGTGTCAGTAACACATTAAGGACTTTTAAATCTGGAGCCAGAAAATTCACAGAATTTGAGGTTGAAGGGACCTTGGAAATCATCTCGTCTGATTCTGTATCCCTGTTTGGTTAAGTGATCAAGGTCACTGCCTTGGTTACCAGCAGAACCAAGGCTACAACCCTGGGCTCTTGGAATCCAGGCCAATACCACTGTCAGTGCGGCAACCGGTAGCAACGCCACCTCTTTTTTCTACTGTTTACAACCCAGGTGGATAAGAAGAAATGTGACTACTCCAATCTATTTTTTATTGGAAGATTTCTCAGACCCTCTAGTTATGTAAAATGGATAAGCTCATAAAAGATTCTTACTGGGACAAGTAGAATTATATTCTTTACTTAATTATAAAATGCTTCCTACATGCAAAACTCTCTTTTCCATCATGGCTATTCACTAGATCTAACAGAATTATAGCAAGATTCACAGCTGGAAAAAAATCTAAAAAAACACAAAAAACAAAACCAAGAGGTCCCAGGTTTTAGTCCCATCTCTGCCACTGGCTGTGTGTCCTTGGGCAAGTTAATTCTCTGGGCCTCTGACCTCCTGGTGTAAAATCAAACAAACTAGATCACCTTTAAGTACACTGAAACTATGATGGCCATCAAATGAATGGTTCAAAATATTTTTATGTACATTCAAAAAATAAAATGTGCCCCAAGTGTCACTATTAGTTAAACTCTGGTAATAGAAGCTTTAAGCTGCCTTGTAAAGCTATCTGCTTCATAAAAACAGTAGAAACAACCTAACACGTTTTCTAATGGAAGGTTGGTTTAAATCCTGGCTCAGTCAGCAACGGGATGTTATATGACTGCTAAAACGCACATGGTAGGTAAATGCGTTAACATGCAAATCTAAGATATGTCCATGCTTAAAAGTAAGCTATGAAAGAGTATATAGTATGCTTCCATTTCTGTAAAACAAAAAGGGGAAAAAAGCTTACATGGGCTCACACATGACTAGAAAAATTACTGGAAGGATAAACAAGCCCCCACAAGTGTGACTGCATCTGTGGAGAGGGCCTGAGTAAGAAAGAGGCTCACCTGAAATTGTACAACCTTCTGCACTGTCTGATTTTCTTTTTAATTTAGAAAGTGGATTGACTTTTTTTTTCAAGTTAAAATTAAAAGCCACTTGGGAGCTATTTTAGATTACAGATTGTTACAAGTACAGAGTACCCTTATATCTTTTTCACCTTTTTATTCTTTAAAGTTGAGAAAAATGACAGTGGCGTATGGGCTAGGAGAGACACAGCCACTGTTTCCCTCGGAACTTGTTCCATTTACCTTCAGCTGTCAGCTCAGACCGAGAGGGAAAGGCTGGCAGATGCCGGTGACAGGTCAAGGGGAGTTATGAAACACGAGGAAGAGGTGCTGGAGGGAAATGGGAATTATCCCACAGAGCAGGGAGATGCCCCTGGGAAAACTAAAAGCAGTCAGCTGAGAAAAATCACTGGGGACAGAGATGGGAAACAAGACCCAGAAGAGCTGGCATTCATGGGGAATAAAACAACATCTACTCAATATTTATATACTCGGAGGATGCTAGCACGGTTACCACTAACCAGCCCAAATTCAAACGATCAGCACTCCCGTGTTTATAGCATGAAATCAACTTAATTGACCACAGTTGCAATTATATCCAAACAGGCAGTGACAGGAGGCAAATGAATCCTCTAAAAGNTTTTTCATTATGATTATATTTATTATGGTGAGCTGTGATCAGTGGTCTTTGGTGTCACCATTGTAACTGTTTTTTTGTTTTGTATTTTTAAATTAAGGTATGGGCCTTCTTTAGAAGTAATGCTATAATCACACAGTTAATAGACTGTGTGCTTAGTCGCTCAGTCGTGTCCGACTGTTTGCAACCCCGTGGACTGTAGCCCACCAGGCTCCTCTGTCCGTGGGATTCTCCAGGCACGAATACTGCAATCGGTTGCCATGCCAGGGGATCCTCCCAACCCAGGGATCGAACCCAGGTCTCCCACACTGCAGGTGAATTCTTTACCAACTGAACCACCAGGAAACCCCACGAATACTGGAGTGGATAGCTATCCCTTCTCCAGGGGATCTTCCTGACCCAGGACTTGAACTGGGATCTCTTGCATTGCAGGCGGATTCTTTACCAGCTGAGCTTTAATGTAAACATTTATGCACTGATTTCTTTACCAACTGAACCACCAGGAAACCCCACGAATACTGGAGTGGATAGCTATCCCTTCTCCAGGGGATCTTCCTGACCCAGGACTTGAACTGGGATCTCTTGCATTGCAGGCGGATTCTTTACCAGCTGAGCTTTAATGTAAACATTTATGCACTGGAAAACCAAAAATTAACGAGAATTACTTTACTGGGGTGGTCTGAAACTGAACCTGTGGTACTGCTGACGTATGCCTGTTATTTGTCAATATTGTGAAACAATCACAAGTCCAGTTACAGCTAACAACCATCTCTATGCCTAGAAAAAATTTTTTTACAAAAGGAAGGTCTAAACTTTTGTTGTCATAATTAGTAATCCTTTCTTTCATAGTAACATTCCTGGAAAGGTCTTTTCTGTAAAGTCTGTACTTTTCATGCTCTCATTCTGATGTTTGTTTAAAACTTCAGTCTGGAATATATTTGTATGTGGTGTGTGAATTAAGAATCTAGCTCCTGATAAACAGATGGTCCTTGTTCCAACAATCCATGCTTTCCCTGATTTGAATACCAAACTTCACACGTTGCTCAAACACCATCTGCCTTTTAAGTGGGAGAGGACAGTTATAATCATAAAACCACAGAGGAGGACAGCCTCACCCCTACTCTCAGTGCAAGAAACACTGGCCACGCTGGTGTCACCTCATCGGAGGAGGTGTGCGGTTCTCAATCATCTCTCTACACTTGCAAGACGGGGTACAGAGAGCAACCCGATCCTCCTGAGCTGGATTTAGTGAGGGGAGAGGTGGAAGGAGCATGCATTTTTTACTTCCCAGGGCAGACTCCATGGCATCTGAAAGTGATGATCTTGTGTAAAATAATCAGAGAGCAGGATAAATACAACTCTGGTGCTCTGGCCTCCCTAACAGCTTTAATGTGGGGTAGAACCACATAATAATAGTACCTGGTATGCGTGGCATCATCCTTACAAACAGCAAACCAAGGTTTATTTAGAGTCAGAGTTGGTGAGAATCTTGCAGCATCATCATCTTTAAATAAATGACAACAGCTAGACCCCACGAGGGTGGTTCTTGACTTTCAGTGGTTTTCCCTGCTTGCTTAAGGGAATTAAAATAATTCATTCTCCAGGAAAAGAGCTCTAATAGTAAGCCACTAGAATCATAAGAACAGTGAAAAGGATTATCCTCGTCACTGTCTCCTAGCAGCTACCCTTTGAGAGCTTTTTATATAACAACTCTACATAAAATACTTCTATACTGGGAAGTCCTGAAATATGCTCGTGTCCCCACGTGAGAAATCTGAGCCTTTGGAGAGGCTTAGCAATGAACCCAAGGTCAGGACACCAGGGGAATGCAGCAATCCCAACAGTCAGTGCCGGCCAAGTTCATTTTCTTTCTCCTCCTCTTCCTTTGCCCACGAGGTGATGGAACTGTCTTTGATGTAACTGATGAAAGGTTGAAACTAAAACAGTGACACAAAATTTTCAACTACTAAACTAGTCAAATTAAAAAAAAAAATGGTGAAGCCGGTACTCTTTTATGTTGTCAGTCATGCTATAAAAGGATATGAAGCTTTTGGAAAGCAATTTGCTGAGTGAAACAAATATACGTTTGTTTTGATTTGTTTATACTACTTACAAGAATCTATCACAGGGGACTGCCCTGGTGGCCCAGTGGTTGAGAATCTGCCTACCAATGAGTGGGACGCGGGTTCAATCCCTGGCCCAGGAACTCAGATCCCACATTCCACAGGGCAATCTCACATGTCACAACCATTGAGGCTGTGCTCTCTAGAGCTCGTGATCTGCAACGAGAAGCCTCCACAGCAAGAAACCCATGCACCACAACCAGAGGGCAGCCCCGCTCGCTGCAACTAAAGAAAGCCCAAGTGCAGCGATGGACACCCAGCACA
>SJYX01023238.1:170356-197590 GCA_006410675.1 Oreotragus oreotragus
TTTTTTTTTTTTTTTTAATGTTGAGGATTTTTGCATCTATGTTCATCAGTGATATTGGCCTGTAGTTTTCTATTTTTGTGGTATCTTTGTCGGGTTTTGGTATTAAGGTGATGGTGGCCTCATAGAATGAGTTTGGTAGTTTACCTTCCTCTGCAATTTTCTGGAAGAGTTTGAGTAGGATAGGTGTTAGCTCTTCTCTAAATTTTTGGTAAAATTCAGCTGTGAAGCCATCTGGACCCGGGCTTTTGTTTGCTGGAAGATTTCTGATTACAGTTTCAATTTCCGTGATTGTGATGGGTCTTGTTAAGATTTTCTATTTCTTCCTGGTTCAGTTTTGGAAAGTTGTACTTTTCTAAGAATTTGTCCATTTCTTCCACGTTGTCCAATTTATTGGCATATAATTGCTGATAGTAGTCTCTTATGATTCTTTGTATTTCTGTGTTGTCTGTTGTGATCTCTCCATTTTCAATCCTGACAGGTGCGAGGTGGTGTCTCACTGAGGTTTTGATTTGCATTTCCCTGATGATCTGTTTACTTTCCCACTGTGCCATTGTCTTTGCCCTGATTTGAAATGGCCTGAACTGGAGTAAACAGGCTGCTGATGTTATCCCAATCTGTAGTGTGACTGCTGCTACTGTTGACAATGGCTTTCAGTTGAGATTTAATAGACATTAGTTTTACGTGCACAATGTAATGATTCAGTATAAGCATAATCCTGTTTTTTTTGCTCTTCATAAATACCGTGAGGGTATTTTTTTAAAAAAACAAACTGAAGATTTGTGGCAACCCCATGTTGTGCTGAGCAATGCTATCGACATCATTTCCCCACAGCATTTGCGCATTTTATGTGTTTGTGTCACCGTGTGATGCTTTTTGCAAAATCTCACACTTTTTCATTATGATTATATTTATTATGGTGAGCTGTGATCAGTGGTCTTTGGTGTCACCATTGTAACTGGTTTTTTGTTTTGTATTTTTAAATTAAGATATGGGCCTTTTTTAGACGTAATGCTATAATCACACAGTTAATAGACTGTGTGCTTAGTCGCTCAGTCGTGTCTGACTCTTTGCAACCCCGTGGACTGTAGCCCACCAGGCTCCTCTGTCCGTGGGATTCTCCAAGCATGAATACTGCAATCGGTTGCCATGCCAGGGGATCTTCCCAACCCAGGGATCGAACCCAGGTCTCCCACACTGCAGGCCAGGGGATCTTCCCAACCCAGGGATCGAACCCAGGTGTCCCACACTGCAGGTGGATTCTTTACCAACTGAACCACCAGGAAACCCCGCGAATACTGGAGTGGATAGCTATCCCTTCTCCAGGGGATCTTCCTGACCCAGGACTTGAACTGGGGTCTCTTGCATTGCAGGCAGATTCTTTACCAGCTGAGCTTTAATGTAAACATTTATGCACTGGAAAACCANGATTCTTTACCAACTGAACCACCAGGAAACCCCGCGAATACTGGAGTGGATAGCTATCCCTTCTCCAGGGGATCTTCCTGACCCAGGACTTGAACTGGGGTCTCTTGCATTGCAGGCAGATTCTTTACCAGCTGAGCTTTAATGTAAACATTTATGCACTGGAAAACCAAAAATTAACGAGAATTACTTTACTGGGGTGGTCTGAAACTGAACCTGTGGTACTGCTGACGTATGCCTGTTATTTGTCAATATTGTGAAACAATCACAAGTCCAGTTACAGCTAACATCCATCTCTATGCCTAGAAAAATTTTTTTGACAAAAGGAAGGTCTAAACCTTTTGTTGTCATAATTAGTAATCCTTTCTTTCATAGTGACATTCCTGGAAAGGTCTTTTCTATAAAGTCTGTACTTTTCATGCTCGCATTCTGATGTTTGTTTAAAACTTCAGTCTGGAATATATTTGTATGTGGTGTGTGAATTAAGAATTTAGTTCCTGATAAACAGATGGTCCTTGTTCCAACAATCCATGCTTTCCCTGATTTGAATACCAAACTTCACACGTTGCTCAAACACCATCTGCCTTTTAAGTGGGAGAGGACAGTTATAATCATAAAACCACAGAGGAGGACAGCCTCACCCCTACTCTCAGTGCAAGAAACACTGGCCACGCTGGTGTCACCTCATCGGAGGAGGTGTGCGGTTCTCAACCATCTCTCTACACTTGCAAGAGGCGGGTACAGAGAGCAACCCGATCCTCCTGAGCTGGATTTAGTGAGGGGAGAGGTGGAAGGAGCATGCATTTTCTACTTCCCAGGGCAGACTCCATGGCATCTGAAAGTGATGATCTTGTGTAAAATAATCAGAGAGCAGGATAAATACAACTCTGGTGCTCTGGCCTCCCTAACAGCTTTAATGTGGGGTAGAACCACATAATAATAGTACCTGGTATGCGTGGCATCATCCTTACAAACAGCAAACCAAGGTTTATTTAGAGTCAGAGTTGGTGAGAATCTTGCAGCATCATCATCTTTAAATAAATGACAACAGCTAGACCCCACGAGGGTGGTTCTTGACTTTCAGTGGTTTTCCCTGCTTGCTTAAGGGAATTAAAATAATTCATTCTCCAGGAAAAGAGCTCTAATAGTAAGCCACTAGAATCATAAGAACAGTGAAAAGGATTATCCTCGTCACTGTCTCCTAGCAGCTACCCTTTGAGAGCTTTTTATATAACAACTCTACATAAAATACTTCTATACTGGGAAGTCCTGAAATATGCTCGTGTCCCCACGTGAGAAATCTGAGCCTTTGGAGAGGCTTAGCAATGAACCCAAGGTCAGGACACCAGGGGAATGCAGCAATCCCAACAGTCAGTGCCGGCCAAGTTCATTTTCTTTCTCCTCCTCTTCCTTTGCCCACGAGGTGATGGAACTGTCTTTGATGTAACTGATGAAAGGTTGAAACTAAAACAGTGACACAAAATTTTCAACTACTAAACTAGTCAAATTAAAAAAAAAAAATGGTGAAGCCGGTACTCTTTTATGTTGTCAGTCATGCTATAAAAGGATATGAAGCTTTTGGAAAGCAATTTGCTGAGTGAAACAAATATACGTTTGTTTTGATTTGTTTATACTACTTACAAGAATCTATCACAGGGGACTGCCCTGGTGGCCCAGTGGTTGAGAATCTGCCTACCAATGAGTGGGACGCGGGTTCAATCCCTGGCCCAGGAACTCAGATCCCACATTCCACAGGGCAATCTCACATGTCACAACCATTGAGGCTGTGCTCTCTAGAGCTCATGATCTGCAACGAGAAGCCTCCACAGCAAGAAACCCATGCACCACAACCAGAGGGCAGCCCCGCTCGCTGCAACTAAAGAAAGCCCAAGTGCAGCGATGGACACCCAGCACAGCCAGTATACTAATTAATTAAAGAAAAGAATCTATCACAAAAACTCCCCTAAACTTTGAAGGTATTCACTGTAGAGATGTTCATCACAGGATCATCTGTGAATGCGCTATAGAAGTACCGCAAATATACAAGAGGAGTAGTTAGTCGCTGCTGCACATGTTAAATGTAATAGTCATTATAAGTGATTGCTTGTTAGGTGACAGCAGGATATAAGGTTATCTACATTTTATTTCAAATCACAAATTTAAAAATACTAAAGGGTGATTTCTAAACCTTTACAGGCTAAACATTTTAGAACTTAGCAAACTGCTATAATTCAAGTCAAGTGATCACTGTACACAAATGAAAAGATATGAAGTTGCTCAGTTTTAATCTCCACCACAGTTTGTTGCTTTAAAAAAAGAAAACTATCTGAGAGCCATAAGATTTAATGCTCAGAGGAGCATGTCTGTATGCGGAGGCAATGTCTTCTGTACAGTCTAAATGATGACATTGCAAGCAGAATAGAAAGACAACGTGCTTTGCCATCATAGGCTTAGAGAGCAGGGAGAAGCCTTAGTGATCAATCATTTCAATTACACAGAAAATTAAGAGGTTACATGATCCACCCAAAAAGTCACTGCTGTTTGGACACTACTTCTGAGCATCTGGGCTTCCCTGGTGGCTTAGATGGTAAAGAATCTGCCTGCAATGCGGGAGACCTAGGTTCGATTCCTGGGTTGAGAAGATCCTCTGAAGAAGGGAAAGGCTACCCACTCCAGTGTTCCTGCCTGGAGAATTCCATGGACAGAGGAGTCTGGCAGGCTACAGTCCCTGGGGTTGCAAAGAGTCGGATATGACTGAGCAACTAACACTTCACTTTCTCAGTTTCTAAGCTGCTCTCCCAAAAGCCAACACGCTGTGCCTTTTCCTGAGCAGGCTCACCATAATAATCATTTTTAAATAATGATAGTCACTAACCATCAACAGAGAAGCCTGGAAAAGTCAAGTTTATGACTTTTGGAAAATACATGTTCATACTCAAAATCTAGATCAAATCACAGTGCTGACCCCTTAAAATACAGCTTCTCCCACTGCAATTAGTAGAGCAGGGTTAACTGAAGGCAGGCATTCTCAAACTCTGTCCTATGCCCTATTTCTTTGGAGAAGGAAATGGCAACCCACTCCAGTGTTCTTGCCCGGAGAATGCCAGGGACGGGGGATCCTGGTGGGCTGCCGTCTATGGGGTCGCACAGAGTCGGACACAGCTGGAGCGACTTAGCAGCAGCAGCAGCATGCCCTATTTCTAATCCATGGTTTAGAGACTTTGCCAGACAAAACCACAGTGTGATTTATACTGTCCATTTCTTTTCTCAGTCAGTTGTTAATTTGCCATTGTGATAACCTTTTGAATCCAGGGTCACTGTTACATTAAGTGTCAGTGATAGGTTCTGGAAACAAGACATCACAGTAGTCCCACAATGTGACAAGGGAAAATGCCGAACGCCAATAGTTTTTCCGCATGTAGAAAGGAGATATATATTGGAGGTTTTTTTAATTGCTATCCCTATGAAAACAAATACCCTTTACAATCCTTTACGCTTTCATTTATTTTTGCTGTGCTGGGTCTTCGTTACCGTGAGGGCTTTTCCCTAGTTGTGGGGAGCAGGGGCTACTCTAGTTGTGGTGTGTGGGCTTCTCGCTGCAGTGGCTTCTCTGGCGGGGGCGCACAGGCAATAGAGTGTGTGGGCTTCAGTACTGGTGGTACACGAGCTCAGTAGTTGCAGTTCCCAGAGCACAGGCTCAGTAGTTGTGGCTCACAGGCTTAGTTGCTCCGTGGCATGTGGGATCTTTCCGACCAAAGGATCGAACCCGTGTCTCCTGCACTGACGGGCAGATTCTGTACCACTGAGCCACCAGGGAAGCCCTACAATACTTTATGTAATCACTGACTTGAGACGTAAATTAAGACTGCCTGTCCAAGCTGCACAGAGCAGGCATATTAGACTTGTTTAACTAGTTCCTTCACTGTGACCAGTATCAATAGCAGCTCCCAAAGCACAGAGACTTCACATAACAAATACTTCCCAAAGGAACTGTGTTTTGAAAACTACCAAAAAGTTGTTGAAAGAAACGAAAGGAGACCTAACTAAAAGGGGGGCCACCCCATATTTATGAAGCAAAATACTGAATGTTGTAAAGCTGGCCAATGCTCCAGAAATGCATCTGCAAATTCAAGGCAATCTCTATCAAAATCCTAAATCCAACAGCTTCTTTGACGAGCTGACACCAATGTTCACATGGAAATTCAAGAGACTCAGAACAGTCAAAATAATCTTGAAAAAAGGACACGTTCAAGGATGCGCATTTTCTGATTTCAGAACTCATCACACCACAGTAAGCAAGACAACGTAGTACTGACGAGGATCGGCACGTAGATCCATGTGCGACCCCACGGACTGTAGCCCGTAGGCTCCTCTGTCCATGGGATTCTCCAGGCAAGAATACTGGAGTGGGTTGCCATGCCCTCCTCCAAGGGATCTTCCCAACCCAGGGATCAAAACTGGGTCTCCAGCATCGCAGGCAGATNACCCCACGGACTGTAGCCCGTAGGCTCCTCTGTCCATGGGATTCTCCAGGCAAGAATACTGGAGTGGGTTGCCATGCCCTCCTCCAAGGGATCTTCCCAACCCAGGGATCAAAACTGGGTCTCCAGCATCGCAGGCAGATTCTTTACCATCTGGGTCACCAGGGAAGCCTGCGGGATAGCTTAGAGAGCCCAGAAACGAATCCTCATGTTCACAGCCAACTGTTTTCAACAAAGGTGCCAAGATAGTTCAGTGGAGGAAAGAGCAGTGTTTTCCACAAATGGTGCTGGGACAGCTGGAAACCTACATACAAAAGAATTAAGTTGGATCCCCCTACTTCATATCATATATAGAAATTAACTCAAAAATGCACCAAACTATAAGAGCTGAAAGTGTAAAACGCTCAGAAGAACACATGGGTATAGGTCTTCATGACCTTGAACAAGCAATGGCTTCTGAGACATAATACCAAATAGATAAGCAACATAAGAAGAAAAATAGATAAACTGGATCTCATGAAAATTAAAAATGTGCCTCAAAGGGTGTTATCAAGAAAATGAAAAGACAGGGACATACAGGTGGTACAGGGTTTAAGACTCCATACTCCCAACACGGGGGGTCCAGGTTTAATTCCTAGACCAGTTCCCACATGTCATAACTAAGTCCTGGCACAGTTGAATAAATGTTAAGAAAGAAAGAAAGAAAATGAAAACATAACCTACAGAATGGGAGAAAATTATTTCACAAGATTTCATCTGTGTGATAAGAGCCTAATATTCAGAATAGACAAAGAACTCTTATACCTCCGTAATAATAATACAAATAGTTTTAAAATGGGCAAAGGATTGGAATAAATGTTTCCCCAAAGAAGATACATAAATGGCTCATAAACTTCTGAAAGATGCTCAACATCTGAGTAGCCATCAGGGAAACGCAAACTGAAACCACAATGAAATACCAGTTCATACCCACTTAGAATAGGGCTTTCCCGGTATCTCAGATGGTAAAGAATCTGCCTGCAATGCAGGAGACCTGGGTTCAACCCCTGGATCGGGAAGATCCCCTGGAGGAGGAAATGGCAACGCACTTCAGTATTCTTATCTGGAGAATCCCAGGACAGGATCCTGGTGGGCTACAGTCCATGGGGTCGCAAATGGTCGGACACAACTAAGTAACTAACACTAGATCTAGACTAGACCCTCTGGCTATAATAAAAAAAAAATTAAAAAAAAAAAAGCAGACAAAAACAAGTGTTCACACTGCTGTATATAAAAGAGATAACTTATTCCTCTGTGTAGCACAGGGAACCCTACTCAATACTCGTTAATCACCTATATGGCAACAGAACCCAAGACAGAGTGGATACATGTATGACTGAATCACTCTGCTGTACAGCAGAAACTTACGCAGCATTGTGAATCACTGCAGTCTGATAAAAACGAGTTAAAAGCAAACAAATCAAGTGTTGACAAAGATGTGGAAAAGCTCATGGAAATGTAGAACAGTGCAGCCACTTTGGAAGACACTTGGGAAGTTTCCCAGTTAAACCCAGAATTATCACCTAGCTTTCAGATAAAAGTTATCTGATTTAACGTGTAGTCATTCTGTAGTGTTGGGCTTCCCTGGTGGCTCAGGTGGTAAAGAATCCACCTGCAATATTTTATCTTCTAAATACTAGGATGTGCTGGAAATTTAAAATGAAAGAAAATAAAAATCTGATTGTGTGCAGAAAAGTTTCCTTTGGCCTTTAAAAATTAGTTTGGTAAACATGTATGTTCAAACTCGAGCTCTTGGAAGCCTTTAGAATTTAAACTGCTCTGCATGGCTGGGTCCTCTCTGCTGCTGCTGCTAAGTCACTTCAGTCGTGTCCGACTCTGTGTGACCCCATAGACAGCAGCCCACCAGGCTCCCCCGTCCCTGGGATTCTCCAGGCAAGAACACTGGAGTGGGTTGCCATTTCCTTCTCCAATGCATGAAAGAGAAAAGTGAAAGTGAAGTCACTCGGTCTGTCCGACTGTTAGCGCCCCCATGGACTGCAGCCCACCAGCTCTATAGTAAGTGAGAGCCTGTAACAGGTAAGCCTGTAACTTGCCTGCCTGATTAAGCTGAGGAAACCAAGCACGCTTCAGGAGCATCAAGTTATTCCATATGTAAGGTTATCCATCCTATTTTCTTTAATATACTACCTGTATACAGGGGGTTGGGGTGAGAGTGTCCACAAATTTATACCTCCTATTCAGGCTTTCCTCACTACATCAGAGCCTTTAACTAGGAACCAGCAATGCTCCTTTCTAAAATTTATTGCAATTGTGATTGTATATTTATTTGTGCAATCCTTCAACTTTCCTGGAACCTTCCTGAAGACAAAGCCCTCACTCATTTGGGGCTCACCTTTATATCCTTAGCTCCCAGTGCTATCATGAAGCATGATAATCTGTAATCAGTGTGTCATAGTAATACCCTTCTGCCTCTGCCGTTTGATTTGCTGTTGTAATCCTCAATGGACTCAGAAGCCATAAAACTGTCTTATAACCGCATATTAAGGAGGAGAATTTAAGTAGTGGATAGGGACCTAACCAGCTATAGATAAAACATAGAAACTGTAGTGAGTACAGTTTATAAAATTTTCTCTGGCTTCAAGAGACCATAAGTCCCAGTTGATGTTCAAAGATTCAGAGACTAGTCTTAGAGATAGGTATTGATTTTTTTCCATAGAAGTGTGAAAAGGAAAAGAAAAATGTTAAGCGCTTGATACTACTAAACCTGATCACAAGATTACTTAACCACCGAAGACTATCCATTTTACAACAGCATATTTCTTAGAAAAAGTATATTCTCCGTATCTCCACATGTTGAATAATAACTATGCTCCACATTTGAAAAAAAAAAAATCGTTACTTAAAAAAGCAAATTATCTGTGATTAATAAAACATCCTTCTGCATCAGAAGGCTTAGCAACCATGTTCACCAAGTTTTAACCCTATGCCAGCCCACATCACAAGCAGTTATGTTTATGCCACAAAACAAAGTATATTTATAAGCAACTAGTGAAAAATCACTGTGAATACACTTACATACTTGATAATGTAACTTTACAAAATGATTCTTTTCCTCTATCTGTATTTAAAGTGGTCACTTACCTGTATTCAAGGCTGTAAATAGACTTTTTCTTGAAGGATCTAAAATATAAGAGAAATATTTGTAAGATACACATTTTACAGGAAATATCACACAATAAACCATTTTACAAATAAAGTTCCCCCTCTCAAGTATAAAAAGACATTCCAAATGAGATCAAAATGGTAGTTTAATGGTTTAATGGTAATATTACTCATTGTCACCAACTAAATATGTTAGGACAAACCACAGTTTTTTTCAATTCAAGAACTGCTGAAACTCAAATTCAACGGTACTGAATTTACACGTGTCTTACACACTTTACGCTATTCCACCACTTACAGAGCAGGAAAAGGGCCAGACTTTATGAAAGAAAGGGTGTGATTTCTAAAACTGCTAAGTATTAAATCCAGTTGTATTGCTATTCAGCTATGAAGGGAAAAATATATACGCTCTTCCTTCAAATGGATATGATATAAAATTGTAAGCAGGGGAATTCTTTCACAATGTATATATGCATTAAATCAAATTTATTATAATTTTCATTGTCAATTATATACCCATAAAGCTGAAAAACAAATACAACCAGGAGTGGTGACAGGCACAGAGCTACCAAAGTCAGTCACGAGGAGATTAGGAACACGTTTTCCTGACATGATAGAGTCGTTTCTAGGGCAAAGCACCAGCAGATCAGTCAGAACAGTTGCCACATTCTACCCGTGGAATTTTACAGAGATGATAATCTCTTAAAATATGAGGCAGTTGTAAATGGAAAGCATTGATTTCCACTCAAGTAAAACCTCTGTGATACAAAAGCTTGTAAATTCAATAAAAAGGCATTTTAGAATACTGAGGTTCTCTGTTCTGTAAAGGTATCCAAGGAATCAAGCTATTCTAACTCTGCAAGTGACCTTAGTCTCAAAGTTAGACATTTTCTTTCCAGGTACCAGTGTATGTGCAGATCATGGGGCTTTATCATCCATCAATAAAAAAACACAGATTTCATAAAATGATGTCATCCTAACAAGGGGTCATTCAACACTTCGGAAGTTTATTTAAGACCTTGGACAGATAAGAACCTGTGGGCACTTGGAAGAATCTTTCTGCCAGTATCTGTACCTATTCTCTCGTGAATTCAATAGAAAAGAAAAAGTGTTGGTAAATACTAATAGGTAATTAGCCTCAAGTTACCACAGGAACCTTCACATACATACATCTCTCTCTCTCTCTCTGTCACACACACACACACACATGTTGAGAAGGATGCAGAGCAACAGACACACTGCTTTGAGATACTAACACCTTTCTGGAATGTTATTTAATGACATAATAACAAATTCCCAAAGATTCATACAGTTTAACTCAAGTGATCCCTCTTGTAGGGAAACCTCATGGATGTAACTAGAATCTGAGGCAACGAACAATGTTCACCTTCAGAGATGTTCATCCCAGTATAAGGTGCCACGGTGAAAGTCAGAAATTGTGTTCAGGAACCACAGACTTAGAAAACAGGAGACAATTTCATAGTCATTTAAAATGAAGATGCTCTCATGACATACTAAATTAATAAAAAGCACCACAGCACAAGAGAGTGCACATACTATGCTCTGAGTTTTCTTGAAACAAAAGGAAAATGATTACACATGCACAAGAAACGAACAGGAGGAAGTGGAGCAGTTATTCGTGGTTGATGGGATGAAGGAGAACTGTGCAACCTTCTGTGTTTTTAAGTCTCTCTAACATAAATATGCCTCACACATGAGAGCTCAAGCTTCTCATTCACAATTATCCTTTCAGCTAAACAATCTTTCAGTTCACTGAATAACAACTGTTAATGTGCTTCAAGTCCACTGCGATAAAGCTGCAAGAGAACATTCCGTATAAGCAGCGGTCCCCCAGCCTTTCTGGCACCAGCGACTGGTTTCATGGAAGACACTTTTCCCATAGGCCTGGGGGCAGGGTGGCAAGTTGTGGTGGGGTGGAGAGATGGTTTGGGGATGATTCAAGTGCATTACTTTGATTGTCAGTTTATCTCTATTATTATTGCATCAGCTCCACCTCAGATCATCAGGCATTAGATTCCAGAAGCTGGGGACCCCAGAAGTATATACTACTTATGTTGTAAACCTGAAGATTAACCTTCATCGCTGCAGCAATTACAAAGTGAGTGATTCAGAGAAGAGATAAAGAAAGGGGTGGGGGTGAGGATAACATGGTTGGATCCAAAGTATAAAGTAAACCATGAATTTCTATGCCATTACTATAGATGGTCACTTTCACATAATTTAACTCTGGAAGTTTTATTTCTTATCACCTTATAGCTTTGCTCTATCTGCTGATTTCTGCGTATCAAGTTTTAGCTACAGAACCAGCAGACTCTCAGAACAAGAAGAGCTTCCTCAGTGTAAAATCTGTTACGGCTTTATTTCTCAGGCTTTTTTGTAAATAAAACTCTGATGTACCATGAAGCTGTCAACATTTTAACCTCCTACAAGCCAAGGATTTGAAAAGCCTCGTCTTCCTCTTCTCTTCACCAGGAGGTCCCATACCTTTTGGAGGAGTTTTCAGAAAGTGCGCGTGACCTCTGGGTACAAAGGGCTTCAAATATAAGGACGCTGAGGAGCCATTTTGAAATGCTGGTTTTGGAGGTTTTTCCTCATATTTGATGACAGCGGCATTACCAGCTAGAATAGAACAGAAAAGTGCATTTCAGTTTACTGATAACCACAGTATGAATCTTCCGTGACCTATCTGTCCCTCTTGAATTAGCAGGTGCTCACTAAGCAGCTACACCACCTGCCCGTCGTTACTGGATGGTGGGGATACAAAGACAGACAACAGGTAGTTCCTGTTCGCAGGGATGCAGGGTAAGACGCAACCAGGGTGATCACACATCCTGGTACAGCCCAAGTTCATGCCTCAGGTCCAGGGCAGCTGTCATCCCACATGAAACCTGGGAGGTGTTTTGGTATCCTCGGGGGTTCTGGAACCAATCCCCTGTGGTACCGAGGGATGAGTATTATCCACAAGCTCATCTGTAGCTGAGAAGATGAGATCAGGTTCTGACCCTTCTCCGCTGCAGCAAGAAGCTAAGACTCCATCTGCCCTAGAACAAAGGTGCCTAAGCCTGAGCTGAAACAGAAAATGGAATTCCACCTAAATAATAAAAGCATCTCTTGTACCCCACACAAACCTTTCTTCTCTCACTTACACAGGAATTAACTCGGGGTTGGGGGCGGAGGGACGTTTCCAGGCGCTAAAGGAACTGAATAAAGGACTTTTGGAACAAATTTGAGACTAGCCACCTGTGCTTAGACTGTGCTGTAATTCTGAGTCCATGACAGTTAACTAGCAAAAGGGGGCTCCCACAGAAGCAGGCCTACACCATTTCCCAGGAAGAGGTCGGAGTAAAGGTGACCAAATACTCTAGGTCTGACAGGTCATATGTCCTGGAAAGGATGTCTGCTAGTTTGCTAGTCTCTGATTTTGCTTCTCTGTCTTCACTGGGACCCTAAAGGCAATCTTGGCATTATCAAAAGACAATGACATTTGGAAATAAAAACACATCTTTAAAAAAATTAATGATTTGTAACTCGTTGTCTACCAGAATGAAAATCTGAAACCACGGAGTAACCTGTAGACAAAGCCTTCAGTAGATGCCTTGCTTACTTGTATTTCTTTTTTTGCACAGCAATGACTGGAGCCCCGGGCAATGAAAAACTAAGTATCTTTCAGTTACATGAAACAGCTGTGTAGACGGTATGTTTATGTAGGTTCTCCATCGATGAGAAATTTCTCTTCACAGTTATAGCTTCCCACTGGATTGAAAAAAATAACCCAAATCTTCTATCGTATCCTTAAGGTTTATAAGGAGCAGGGGAAAGAGGCAAGCAAAACGAAGGAGCAGGGTCTATTTCCTGTGCTCTGAATTCAAAATAAGAATGCACTTTCACACCGCATTTTTGGTAAAGGTGCACTGGGTCCGTAATGAGGTCCCATGAAACAGCGTTCCCGGCTCTGGTATGGTTGAGAGGATGATGGAAACTTTAGGAGCATAACCAGTACCCCCATCACTTACTGCACTGTTTCTGGCTGAGTGTTATCTACATTTTAGAATCGCACTAAGTGTCCAAAACCTTAAAGGAAAGGTTTGGAAACAATAGTATCGGCATGTAAAGATAACACAGAAAGCTGTTTCAGAGACTTGCCTGGGTGGCTCAGTGGTAAAAATCCACCGGCCAAGGCAGGAGTCACTGGTTCGAGCCCTGATCCGGGATGATCCCACATGCTGCAGAGCAACTAGGTCTGTGCGCCACCCCTCCTGAGCCTCCTGTGCTCCGGAGCCTGAGAGCCAGGAGTCCTGAAGCCCACCCGCCCGAAGCCTGTGCTCCTAACAAGAGAAGCCACTTCTCTGAGAAGCCTCGGAGGCCAAAACTGAACAGCAGATCCCACTCACCCCGACTAGGGAAAGCCCCTGTGGTGACGGAGACCCAATGCAGCCAAAAATAACACATAAAATTACATATATCAAAAAGGCTGTTGCCAATTTTAGTAAGTAGTAACAAAAACAGAGAGCATCAGCAGTGACCTGATTAAGAGGGGGAGGGCATCAGTATGTCCTTACCATTCTGAAATTCTCCTTCTAGTTCTCCAGAACTGAATAATCTTTGAAAAAGTTCACTGTCTAGGAGCTCGGCTCCTACAAGGAATTTTAACAGCACTGCTTGGCTCTTCCTGAGAGGTTACCATGTTATACATAATGCTCAAGAGTGTAAACATAGCACTTTGCCCTTTTCTCTCCACATCTCAGGAGGGGGAAAAAAATCAAAAGAAAAATACTTAGAAAGTTTTATAGTTTTTTCAATTCCCATAAAAGTTAAGCTTTTTATCTATCTCCCCTTGGTAACCATACAAACCACTGGCATATTTATGTCACCATATACCTACTGGGCTGGAGCTTTGATCATTCACAACCTGGTTTCCAGGCTTAATTTCCCCCTCTGCCAACCCAGACTGGACTTTTTAATCATTTGTTTCAAAGTAATTTTCAACACCCAATTCTAACCATCCAATTCCATTCTAATTATTAACGCTTACAATCACAAAGGTCTTTATCACCAACCTCAATCCCTTTCTTCACTTCACACTTCTGCAAAGGGATGAGATGTCAACCCTATTTACTAATATTTATCAATCTGAAAACAGAAAATTTTCCCTATGCTAAACTGTCCAGCTCTACAGCAGTCCTGAAGGATGTCACACTTGAACCTAGTGAAGACTTGCCATCACTCTGCCCTGATCAACGTCAAGTCTCCCCTGCAGGGAGCCATCTGCGTGCTCTTCCTGTGCCCAGGTAACGCTTAATACCAGGCCAAATCCACACAGTCTTCCCTCCCGCTGACAAGTTTCTGTCAATTTCCTATCCTTTCCAATTCCCTTCTTCCCTAGAACGTGGAGACTTGAGTTTTCCAAAGCTGACAGGGGGCTAACGTATGTGTTAAACACTGAAGATACGACTACTACAAAATTCAACATAACTTTTTCAAGAACCGATGGGGAGTGACTTCATAGTCTTAAAGAAACAGAACCAAAGCGTCATAAAGCATGTCTTTTAGAATTTCATATGAAATGGATATTGAGTTTCAATCAACCTATACTCAATCAAAATCTATGAAGGGAAATGAATGATGTTATTGGTATCAACTGTGTATTACAACAATCTGGATTCGAGTCTGGCTTTTCTTGACACATTTTGAAAACCATATTCAGTAGCAAATAAGTTGCCTATTCAGATTTTGAAAATTTGAATTTAATTTACAGACCTATTATAAATTCATATAATAGTAAATCCACATGTTTTATTTCTAAGCTTTGAACATAAAGACCTTCAGTTTCCAAAGGACTCGGTAAAAGGATTTGTCACAAAAGCAAAAGACTTTTCTCACGAGGGACAATATTCCTTTCTCGGTCATGCGCAGAACAGGAGGCGCTGGGGGCCAGCTGTCTCACCACCGCCCCGGAGGCTCAGTCCTGCCGGCATGCAATCGCATCAGTGCTGACACGCGAGGGTCAACATTCCATATGACAAGGATAAAAATGAGCTTGACTTGGGGTACACACACACACACTTCCATTTTTATGTAACACACACACATAGACACATATGCACACACATAAACACACACACTTCCATTTTTATGTGACATAAACACACACACACACACATATGCACACACTCAGACACACACATACACTTCCACTTATATGTAACACACACACATACACATATGCACACACTCACAGACACATACACTTCCACTTATATGTAACACACACACATACACAAATGCACGTACTCACAGACACACACATACACTTCCACTTATATGTAACACACACACATATACACATATGCACACACTCATAGACACACACATACACTTCCACTTATATGTAACACACACACATACAAATATGCACACACTCACATAAACACACACATCTCTCTCTCTGATCATCTACTATACACGCCCCCTTCATTCTCTCCCATGTTACTAATGTGCTGACCTTGTGACCAACACTTACACATCCCTCAGTTCTCCAAGGCTCTCCTCTAAGCTGGCCGGTGGCTTTCCCATAAACCCCAACTGGAAGGACGACCTTTATTACAAGGCACGATGCCTTGAGAATATTTCTCCTGCCTTCTATTTCAGCTGGGTAGCCAGCTGGGTATGCTGAGAATGTCTGCATTTCCTCTCGTCTAGAGTTTTTATGTCCCAATGATAAACCCAGCGGCACAAGTTCCAACAGAATGATGGAAGCACCTTAGTGTCGAGGAAGGGAATGGAGCTGGTACTGTCTGAGTTCTGGGCCTGACCGGGCCACTGCCCAGCTGTGCTGAATCGTGTCACCTGTCGACGCAGGAGAGGGTCTGAACCCCTAGTGTGCAGACAGTGCAGACCCCCACTAATGGGCGCGGGGTGCCCTGAGGCTGAACACCCACTGGGACTTCTCCCGAACACGGTGCTCCAGGAGGCACGGGCGCCCCGTGACAGCTAGTTTGTAGACGCGGCGTGTGAGGCCCCACAAGCGGTGGCCCGTGCCTCAGCCAGGTCTAATGCACACCGTTTTAGAACTGCCCCACGCTGTTGTCAGCCCTGGTCTTAGCTGCCCTGATTATCCCAGAGCAACAGATGCTCGTGAATCCTTCGTTTCCTCACACGCAGAATGTGGCTCAAGGGAAATGACAGAGATGACCAAGTCTGCAGAGAAAATGAAGCGATTCCCAGAGAAATCCAAGCACAAGGAAAACGATTTCCCTGCTAGAGAAAGGCTTCCACTGTTCCAAACTGTTATTTGCGAACTAACACTTCACACCACACTCTAGCGCCTGCTCCACGTTAGTTTTTGTTTTTGTTTAAAAAACATGTATATACACATGGAGCCAACCTTCTGCTTGTTTTCTGAACTTTCAGTGAATCAGCTTAACACTTTCCACTGCGCCAGATCCTCTGCCCACCTGGCTTCAAATCAAATCACAACTTACGTCCAAGCTCACAAATTCCAGACGCAAAATCACCCAACCCTGCACTAACAGGAAGATCTCAGACATAGTCCAGAAAAGAATGAAAACAAAACACCAGTCTGGATGACAGTATTTTCTTATTCAATTATCCACTCGGATGTGCTTAAGTACTGGAACACAGGGCCAACGTATGTACCACCTGCCTTTCACCCCCCTCCTCACCTCAGGCAGGTATCTGTGGTCAAACCCACAATGGGTTTGCTCTGAACCTGGAAGCAGCTGGGAAAACTTTCACTGCTGTCCGGGTGATTCCCACCAACTGACCGGTACTGGCGGGTGACATAATACCCACTTGCCATTCAGCAATGAGGACGAGACTGAAGGCGAGTGAGACAGATCCTTCTCTCCATCACCTTGGCCCCTACTCCAAACACCCTCTTCCAAGCTGTTAGGTACCGTTTTATCATCATGAAGAAAACTAAAGGTAGGCAGAAGCCTTTGCCGCCGCAAGGATTTAGGATGATCTGGGTCTCCCCTCCCATTCATCAGGTGAGAACACTGAGGCTAAGAGAGTGTGAGACTGTCCAGCTTCCATGAGTGAGTAAGACAGCTTGCAGGAGTCCAGCTCGGATGCTCTTTTCTACTGTATCATGCCATGTGCACCAGAGCTGGCCATGAAGGTGAGGGACGAGAAAGCCCAATTTCTTTAGTTTACCTCTGCCTGCTCCATCTCCCAGACAGTGCAGACAGCTCGGGTATTCAACCTTTCATTTCCCCTTGCCATCTGTCTTTCAAAAATAAATGTGCTCATCATGCTTTTCCGGCCAAACTGGGAGGTGTAAGAAGCTCTTGGGCTTCATATCTGCTAATATGGCAAAATTCTGGACACCCCTGAGACCTTCTTCTACACTCACACAAAGGTCCCTCAAACCTCCCCCTCTTTACAAGACCTACACTATGTAACATATTTTTATCCAATGATCTTAAAAACTGGACCTTAGCTCTCTGAGTCTGGAAGAGCTTACAACATTTAACCTCTAAAAATGAGCATATCTGATACAGAAACTACCAGATTAAATTTTGTACATATATATATATATATATAATCAACACTGTAACTTTAAAAATTTTCTATGCTGAAAAGAAAACACACAAAGCACCTGCTGGAACCCCCACAAAAGAAAGGTTTATTGTCATATACATTTTGATTCAGTTGCTTTAGAACTTGGTCATGTTATTCCTATAGCATCCTTAAGCACGGCAAACCAGAATTTTCTAAGAGCATCTTGCCATCTCAGAAGCGACTCCACTGACAGCATCACATCACAAAGAGAGGAGCGGGGTGGGAGGTGGGGGGGGTTCATGTTTGGGAATTCATGTACACCCATGACGGATTCATGTCAATGTATGCCAAAACCAATACAGTACTGTAAAGTAAAATAAAGTAACAATTAAAATTTAAAAAAAAAAAAAAGAGAGAGAGAGAGAGGAGCAAACAAAGCAAGGAAACATTCTTTAAAAGCATCCAAAGGCTTCACCCCAGAAGAATTTAAAACACAGATCGAAAGGTTATTTCCTAACATGACCAGAAATCATGATCATTCCATGATCACTATCAGAAATCAGAAACACTGCAGCTCAAAATTATTTTTTTCACATTTGAAGGTAATTCTGAAAAAGCACACATTTAAAATATTTTTAGGTAGAATATGCATAAAAGCATTAAAATGTGCTCATTTCATTCTAATTCTAGGTAAGTATTTTTCCTATACTCACACAATGGTTGGATAAACACACACAAAAACTACCAGTTGTTTCATAACAAATGAGACCATTAACTAGTCTTTTATAAAGTAATTTCATGTGCCAAGAACATCGACAACATTGCTGAATTATATTTAATCCGAGTTCCCAAACACACAAAATACACAATAAAATTGGTTCTATGCAGAACTACTCACAACTTCAATATAAACATGCCCGAGAAATACCACAATTAACAAATTACAAGTTATAAAGATAGCAATCGAGAGATACCAAGTCAATTTATTGAAGGAAATTTAAGCATGCTTACAAAGAAAGAATCAAACCAGAAATCGTCGACCTACTTCTTTTGCCAGTAAACGTGGCTAACAAAGGAACTATACAAAGGCTGTAGGATCCCAGAACCAGCAATGTCAATAAGGTAGCATCGTAGTGCCTCTCTGAGCCGGCCGGTGGGGAGAGTGTAGAATTGATAAATATTTTCGAAGACGCATCCGTTTCTGTACAGCTGCGAAATCCTCCTGGTATAGTCATTTAAAAGGATCACAGCAAGCTCAAGCAAGGAAAGCTGCAGCCATGTTCACGCTCCTATTCCTCATGCTTGCTCTTAGTGAATTAGAGTGGAGCAGGNATTTTCGAAGACGCATCCGTTTCTGTACAGCTGCGAAATCCTCCTGGTATAGTCATTTAAAAGGATCACAGCAAGCTCAAGCAAGGAAAGCTGCAGCCATGTTCACGCTCCTATTCCTCATGCTTGCTCTTAGTGAATTAGAGTGGGGGGGGGGGGGAGAAAAAAAAAAAAAACTAAGCTCCCAGGCACTACACAGAACGGATTAAACTGGCTAGTGGATCCATCTAAGAAAGAGACTCATTGATTTGAACGCTTCATCTGAGACAGGGACACACAGCCAGTAGACAGGCTCTGCGGGTACACGGGAAGCCCTTTTGTTAAAAGACAAAAAGGAACAGACAAAAGCATTGTGACACCCTCCTTGGGAGTGTCAGACGCGGTCCTGAGCGGGGCCATGGCAACATGGCTGTCGGTGGGGACGCTGGGCAGTGGCTCCACGGACGTGCCTCCTGCCAGGGGCATGAGTGCCAACTCTACACAACGCTCCAGCCACCTCCCCCCCACTCCCCCCCGCCACCATAGCACCTGGGTGCTTCTGTTCGGGCGGTTTTGTTTTTAACATTTCCTGTTACAAACAGAGAATGCTGCAAATGCAATGACCTTAAGGGAATACGTGTGTCAATGACCTTTTCAAATCAAGAATCAACAGATAAACGCAAACCCTCTGATCTGCCACGACTTCAAACTTCAAGTAGCAAGTGCAAGTAACATATTCCAGGGTCCCTAAAGTTCCCATATACAGCTATTTACTCTCATAGGAGACCAGATCCTGCTGCTAAGTAACCTCCTGGAAATGTGCTCATTCTTTCAGTCATTAATTCAAAGTCTTAGGCATAAACTTTCTCAGTTCTGTCACATGCTGGCTGAGTGCCCTTGGACCAGCGACAACCTCTCTGAGCCGCAATTACCTCGCATGTAAAATCAGGGTAATGGAAGTTATTTGAGAAGAAAAACAGAGAAAGTATGTACAGTAACCCTATATGGTGCTCCACACCCATAAGGTTCAATAACATGACTCCAATCTGACCTTGTCCTCTCACAGAAAGAAGAAACTGATCCCCTCTAAGGCAGAGAGAACTCCCCTCCTCCCCACCACTCCCTTATTCCTTGTTTTATCTGATATTCTAGTTATCCACGTAAACATCTTCTTTACCCTCAACTATCTTTCACACGGGGACAATTTCTCTGATATCTCATCTCCTTCCCAGCATCTACAGTGCTGCTTATATAGAGCAGGCACTCCAAAATTCTTCACATTTGTTAATCCATGAGCTACTGTTGAAAGAAATTAATATCCTTTTTAAGACCAAATACATCTTTTGAATGAAAGAGATAACTTACTATTTTAGAAAACAACTCTGTGTTATTTTATACACAGAAAACAAAATTTATACTAATTGAAAATCCCCCAAATAGTCTCAGTTTAAATTATTTAAAACTAAGCTTGAAGTTAAAATATTCCCTCCTAATACATTGAATCTAGCATCCAAAGTTTAAGATTAGGAAAAACAAACAAACGCTTCTATAAAATGCAGCTGTTTACAAAGCCAATGAAACTGAAGTTATCTATTTTTCTGATTTCCAGCTGGGTTCCAATAATTTCTAGATCACTTTCTTTCCTTAAACCAACCAAAAAAACAAAAACAAAAAAACCCTACCACCACCAACAATAACCCAGCTTCTTCAAAAGGTACACTTTAGAATTCAAAAAAAAAAAAAGAAAGAAACACCCACATGCCTTCGACAGATAAGTACGTCAGTGTTTCCTAGCACATTCATCAAAAGAGAATGTCGTTGAGACAACTTTTTTCTCCTGCCAAACTTTTTTTGAGCAATTCCAAGGGAGAAGCGGGATGTGTATTTTCCCCTAAATCACAGAATCAAAAATCCTGATAATTGGTAGCTCATTAGATTTCTCTCACAACTACAGTTTCAACAGGCCCTGAAGTCTGGCGTAAGACTGACTTACAGTTATTGCTGTAAGCGCTCAGCTCACTGTGGACGCTGGCGACAGAGGAGGCGCTTTCTGTCCTCCGCAGCGCAGGGTTTTTCACAGATGCTTTGGGTCTAGGAAGCAATCTGGGCAGATTCACACGAGACGGCTGTGCTGTTTTCAAGGATGCAGGTTTTCCTTGGGGGTTGAAAAAAAGACAAAAAGTTTCCACGGCTATTCATTCCAAAAGCTCTAAGCTTGTAAACCTGAGCTCCTACATGAACAAGTGAGAGTGAAGTCATTCAGTCGTGTCCCTGACTCTTTGCGACCCTGTGGATAGTAGCCTGCCAGGGTCCTCCATCCATTCAATTTTTCCAGGCAAGAATACTGGAGTGGGTTGCCATTTCCTTCTCCAGGGATGAACAAGGGAGTCAAGATGTAAAATGAACATTCAGAATTACGCAGGAAGGATTCCTGCAATCCTGTAACCGTGAAGGAATTAACTCGGGTCTTCTGTGACATGGGCTTCCCCAGTGGCTCAGATAGTAAAGAATCCACCTGGAACGCAGGCGACTCAGGAGACCTGGGTCCTATCCCTGGGTTAGGAAGATCTCCTGAAGAAGGGAATGGCTACCCACTCCAGTGTTCTTGCCTGGAGAAATCCATAGACAGAGGAGCCTGATGAGGCACAGTAGTCCATGGGGCCACAAGGAGTCAGACACGACTCAGGGGCTAACATACATGTTTCTTTTTTTTTTTCAAATACATTTTTTAAAAAAAATTTTACTTTACAATACTGTATTGGTTTTGCCATACATTGACATGCATCTGCCATGGGTATATACGAGCTCCCAATCCTGAACCCCGCCTCCCACCTCCCACCCCATACATGTTTCTGTGACAGAGAGTCATTTGAGACAGAAACTTTTGGCAACGTTGAAATCAAGGGATAAACAAATTGATACGCCTTCTCCCAATACTGTTGATTTAAAAGTAAACAAATTAATGTGTTCACACACTAGGCTACAAGATAAAAACTAGGTGAAAACTAAAAAACAACCAAGATGGGAAGGAAGAAGTCCGTTTGAGAAAAACAATTCAGAAATGCCTCGTGGCTAACAGCAGGTGGTGCTACATTATTGGCATTCTTTTTTCATCTGCCCTTTTCATCCTTGGGCTTCCCTGATTGGTCAACTGGGGAAGAATCCGCCTGCAATGCAGGAGACCCTGGTTCGGTTCCTGGGTTGGGAAGACCCTCTGGAGAAGGGGTAGGTTACCCACTCCAGTATTCCTGGGCTTCCCTGACTCTGCCCCCAGTGCAGGAGACCTGGGTTTGATCCCTGGGTTGGGAAGATCCCCTGGAGAAGGGAAAAGCTACCTACTCCGGTATTCTGGCCTGGAGAATTCCATGGACAATACAGTCCATGTGGTCGCAAAGAGTCAGACACGATTGAGCGACTTTCACTTTCATCTTTACTCTTCATTTGGCAAACTTAAATGGTTCTCACTCAAACTCCTAGCTCTTTTTTGTAGCAAGTACATCCGCTGTTCTATAAGATATGAACACTTCCCATTCTGTGGCATCCTTGAAACCACACCATCCTGATGCTTCCACCTGAACATGGGCATTTCCTAAGTCCATGCCTTGGCTCCAACTTTTTACATATCCGCCTCTCCAGGAGAGTCTATTTTATCTACTTTAACCACTGCCCTATCTCGATGAACCCCAAATTCTCACCTGCAGCTTTGTCCTCCTGAATCTCAAGGCCACTCATTTTCATTTTCTTGCTGAAAGTTGCAACTTGGGCAATTAGATAACCTCCTACCTACTAACATTAATTGTAACTAAACTTTCCTTTTTCCCACCCCCAAAACATTGGAATCACCTTTTTTCCCCATCAGATTCTCATATCATCTAACATTAAGTCTCTCAACGCCACTAGAATCATACAACTGAAGAATGTCAAGGGTTGAAAAAGACCTTAGCTGCAAATTATTGAGTCACATATTACAAATGTCGCCATAACAGAGGAAAGTAGGTTTTCCAAAGAGTAATGCTCACTGCTTTGTCCCAATTATTTCACTTATAAAAATCTCACCTTAACAGAAAAGAAAGCGCTGAAGTACTTGAGGCCTGGCATCTAAAGTTCTGTCCGCAGCCTCAACCCTGGGCTGACCTTGTACATCAACGTGAGCCCTGCTCCAGGCATCCTGGTTTTTCCTCTGACAACAGGATGTGCTATTCCAATCCATCAGGCACATCATTTCTTCTCAAAAAGGTCTCCTCCTCTCTAACTGCTACAAATCCTTACCCACTCCTTTAAATGTTGCCTAAATAACTGTATTAGACTTTAAAGTTCTGTCCTTCCACCCTTTCCAGCTCCACCGTGTTGATCTTCTGAATGTGAAAACTAAGGCCAGGACCCAACCTATAATCTGTGATCCCCATTATCTACGACCTACAGCAGTAGCGCTAGTGGTAAAGAACCTGCCTGCCAATACAGGAGACATAAGAGGTGTGGGTTTGATCCCTGGGTCAGGAAGATCTCCTGGAGAAGGCAACGGCAACCCACTCTAGTATTCTTGCCTAGAGAATCCCACGGACAGAGGAACCTGGCGAGCTATAGTCCATGAGGTCACAAAGAGTTGGACAGGATAGAAGCAACTTAGCACCACCCAGTGTTAGCACCATTATCTGCAGGATGACATTTTTAATCCCCTTAATTAATATTTAAATTTAAAGACATAAGAGGCAGTTCTAGGGTGGATTCCTAACCAGTTCTTCGAGTGCTTACCTCTCTACACACACACCCACAGACACACATCTTTTTACTTTTCCAGGACTTTTTACTCTGTTCTTCTCTTCTGTCCATCCCTGTGAATACAATGGGCTTCCTTCCCTCCACTCCCCAAACTCTTGCCTAATGACTTACAAAGTGAGTGGACAATTCTCTTTTAAATCCCTGCTGCCCCACCCAGGGGTCTAGAGATTCACCTTTCCCTTCATTAAGTTTGAGAATCACCACCTCTTAGTGAAGCCTTTCCTTCCTGGTCATAGGAAACACCATCTTCCAACAACACAAGAGACGACTCTACACATGGACATCACCAGATGATCAATGCCAAAATCAGATTGATTATATTCTTTGCAGCCAAAGATGGAGAAGCTCTATACGGTCAGCAAAAACAACACCAGGAACTGACTCTGGCTCAGATCATGAACTCCTTATTGCAAAATTCAGACTTAAATGAAGAAAGTAGGGAAAACCACTAGACCATTCAGTTATGACTTAAATCAAATCCCTTATGATATACAGGGGAAGTGACAAATAGATTCAAGGGACTAGTCCTGAGAGAGTGCCTGAAGATTTATGGACAGAGGTTCGTGACACAGTATATAGGAGGTTGCATTCAAAAAAGAAGGCTGTGATTCCCCCAAAAAAGAAACACAAAAAGGCAAAATGGTTGTCTGAGGAGGCCTTACAAATAGCTGAGAAAAGAAGAGAAGCAAAAGGCAAATGAGAAAGAGAAAAATCTATCCATCTGAATGCAGAGATCCAAAGAATAGCAAGGAGAGATAAGAAAGCCTTTCTAACTGATCAATGCAAAGAAACAGAAGAAAACAATAGAATGGGAAAGACTAGAGATCTCTTCAAGAAAATTAGAGATACCAAGGGAACATTTAGTGCAAAGATGGGCACAATAAAAGACAGAAATGGTATGGACCTAATAGAAGCAGAAGATGTTAAGAAGAGGTGGCAAGAATAAACAGAAGAACTGTACAAAAAAGATCTTCACAACCCAGACAACCATGATGGTGTGATCACTCACCTAGAGCCAGACATCCTGGAGTGCGAGGTCAAATATGCCTTAGGAAGAATCACTATGAACAAAGCTAGTGAAGGTGATGGAATTCCAGATGAGCTATTTCAAATCCTAAAAGATGACACTGTAAGTGCTGCACTCACTATGACAGCAAATTTGGAAAACTCAGCAGTGGCCACAGGACTGGAAAAGGTCAGTTTTCATTCCAATCCCAGAGAAGGACAATGCCAGAGAATGTTCAATCTACTGCACAATTGCACTCATCTCATATGCTAGCAAAGTAATGCTCAAAATTCTCCAAGCTAGGCTCCAATAGTACCTGAACCAAGGAATTCCAGATGTTCAAGCTGGATATAGAAAAGGCAGTGGAACCAGAGATCAAATTGCCAACATTCGATGGATCATCGAAAAAGCTAGAGAATTCCAGAAAAACATCGACTTCTGCTTCATTGATTATGCTAAAACATTTGACTGTATGAATCACAACAAACTGCGGAAAATTCTTAAAGAGATGGGAATACCAGGCCACGTTACCCACCTCCTGAGAAACCTGTATGCAAGTCAAGAAGCAAGAGTTAGAACCAGACATGGAACATGGACTAGTTCTAAACTGGGAAAGGAGTACATCAAGGCTGTATATTGTCACCATGCTTATTTAACTTATATGCAGAGTATATCATAGAGATGGGAATACCAGGCCACGTTACCCACCTCCTGAGAAACCTGTATGCAAGTCAAGAAGCAAGAGTTAGAACCAGACATGGAACATGGACTAGTTCTAAACTGGGAAAGGAGTACATCAAGGCTGTATATTGTCACCATGCTTATTTAACTTATATGCAGAGTATATCATGTGAAATGCTGGGCTGACTGAAGCACAAGCTGGAATCATGATTGCTGGAAGAAATATCAATAACTTCAGATATGCAGATAATATTACCTTTATGGCAGAAAGTGAAGAGGAACTAAAGAGCCTCTTAATGAAAGTGAAAGAGGAGAGTGAAGAAGTTGGCTTAAAACTCAGCATTCAATAAACGAAGATCATGGGATGTGGTCCCATCACTTCATGGCAAATAGATGGGGAAATAATGGAAACAGGGACAGACTTTATTTTCTTGGGCTGCAAAATCACTGCAGATGGGGACTGCAGCCATGAAATTAAAAGACGCTTGCTCCTTGGAAGAAAAGCTATGACCAACCTAGACAACATATTAAAAAAGCAGAGATATTACTTTACCAACAAAGGTCTGTCTAGTCAAAGCAATGGTTTTTCCAGTAGTCATGTATGGATATGAGGTATGGAACATAAAGAAAGGTGAGCACCGTAGAATTTATGCCTTTGAATTGTGGTGCTGGAGAAGACTCTTGAGAGTCCCTTGGACTGCAAGGAGATCCAACCAGTCAATCCTAAAGGAAATCAGTCCGGAATATTCATTGGAAGGACCAATGCTGATGCTGAAGCTCCAATACTTTGGCCACCTGATGCAAAGAGCTGACTCATAGGAAAAGACCCTGATGCTGGGAAAGACTGAAGGCGGGAGGAGAAGGGGACAACAGAGGATGAGATGGTCAGATGGCATCACCGACTCAATGGACATGAGTTGGAACAAGGTCCCGGAGTTGGTGATGGACAGGGAATTAGGCATGCTTTAGTGAGGTAGGCATCATCCTGTGTCCTCAGTGCCTGCTGGTACGCAGTGATGGTGGAACAGGAAAGACTTAGGCTGGGACCATAAATTGCCATTAGATGGAAAGGGTGGGGTTGGACGACAGAGAGACTTGTGAAAATGGGAGGGGCCAGTCCATGGGGTCTCAAAGAGTCGGACACGCCTGAGGGACTGAATTGAACTTCCTCCTGGACACTCCCGTCTGAGGGCAGAGGACCATACCTTCCTACTCAGATCCACACTTTTGTTACAACACCTGTTTCAACGTACCTCTCAGACTAGTCTCTACGGCCCCTGAGACCAGGAAGAGAACTGAATTCAATTCCACTGAGGACATAGCTAAGCATCTAGCATGGAGTGAGTCCTAATGCTTGCTAAATGAATTAATTTTTCTTTTGAGGCCAAGAGTATGGTGGGGGGAAATAGTTGGGAAAGGACACAGACTGTTGGCTCTCAGATGCGTAAGGCCCAAGGATAACATCAGACATGGTGCCTAGAGTTGATATATAGGCTATCACTGTAGCGAAAGTGCTATGAGAGTAGAACGTACATGTTCATACACACGGTAAATGCATGAGGGAATGAGGTTTAACTAGATGGTAGCAATCCTTTCACAATGTATATGTATATAAATCAAATATCTTACACATTATATCTCAATGATATCTTACAAAGAACAAATTATATCTCACATAGAATTTTAATGATAACAGTAATGGAGCTAGTTTAAAAAAAAATTTAAGGGGGAATTCCCTGGCAGTTCAGTGGTTAGGACTCCATGCTCTCATTGCCCAAGGGCCTGGGTTCAATCCCTGTTACAGGGAACTAAGATCCCACAGACCGCACGGGATGGCCAAAAAAAAAAAAA
>SJYX01023239.1:0-10051 GCA_006410675.1 Oreotragus oreotragus
TGTTACCTGAAGACAGGTAGTTATTCTTTCCTAAAATTCACTTTTAGTTAGACAGTAAGGTTTTGGCTTAGATAATGAAATAAGCAATATTTGTTCTTTTCTCTTTTGGATCTCTGACAAGCAAATATAAGATATTTGTGTTCATCTTGATAAGTTTTTCTTTATCAGTGGTAGGTAGTAATTGTCTTGGTGAATTATATATTATGATTGATTGTCATATAATCATTTTGACATGAGAAAAGTTAGAATAACTAAAGACATTTTGCCTTAAAAATTAGAAAAATTTCCCTTATATCTGTTATGTTTAGTACTATTTGATGCTATGAAACTTAACTAGAAGGAAAATGAAAGAATTGAATAATTTGTGTTCTTTATTTTCATAGTAGTTTCAAACTATTATGAGAGACCAGAGAGAGTGGTGAGTTTCAAGTCTTGGTTGTCTTTATGGACAGGGAATCTTCCAGTTCAGAGCTGTGATTTGCTCCACTGTGTAAAACACAGGTCTCCTGAAATAGCATTCCTTTACTCATTTACTCCTACATTCTTTTATCCCACATGACCATTACTACTGGAACATAGTCACTGGGGACTGGGACCTGACCTGAAGTCAGTTTCTTAGCAGTGAACCCACGAAACATAAGGGTGCTCACTGGTATCCATTTCTCTTTTTGTGTTGGTTTGAAGGCACAAGATAATTGTTTTAATGTACTGTGGGAAGCTGACTTTCTAGTGAACTAGTAGTTGCTAGAACACCCTGGTGGGAGATAAGCTCTGATGTGATGACTCTGTCTAAGATTCTCTAAGTAAAGATACAGATTCTGGAGACAAAAACTCTGCAAATAGAGTGAGATTAAATGCTATGTCACACACCTGGCTTTGTGTGTTTCCAATGTAGAATGACCAATTTTATATTTTGAGAGGAAAGAGGCTTACCATGTCCTGTATTTGTCATCAACAAATTGCTTTCAGCCCCAGGAAATCATTCTTTTCTCACAAGGACAGTGCAGTGTACAAAGAACGTGCATGACTCTGTTCCTTCCACAAAGAGAAACAGAGGATTAGAATAGGTTTTAAGTGAGAGATTGTAGATCTCACTCAAGGGGTAGGGAGAATATCCCTCCTTACCATGGCCCTTAAGCCCCGATCATGAGATGGGGGCCAGGAGAAGCAGGATAGAGGAAGTCTCCATCCATTTGTGATAGGATCCTGGGAGGGAGTCTATAGACTGCCTCATGACACGTAAGTGGGGTGGCTCTGGAGCGGCCGTCTCCCAGGCCTTTCTGTTTCTGTACAGTGTGGCAGAGACTGCTGTGTTCTTACTCCTTGGAGTGTGTCTAGGCACACAGCAGAGGTGAAAGCCGTATTAGTGTCATGAGGCCTGCCTTGGTTAAGAGCAATGCGATCATAGGGCCAAGGGACACACTCAGCTGGGAGAGGAAATGGAGGTTGGTCCAAGACTGTGTGTGTGTCTGTGCGTAGAAGAGCCCAGGTTAGGTCCCCTTGACCAAAACCAGACCCCCGCCAAGCCAAGAGAAGCAAGCAGTATGGCCACCGACCACTGTGCTAGGTTTGAGAGGAACAAAGGACTCTGCCGGGGAAAGCCTCCTCTTCTTTTCACAAGAAGGTTTTAGAAGCCATTGCCCTCATCTAGCCCTGTACCTCAGACACGCCCAGTTGTGCTGATGAGGGGGCCAAATCTAGAACACTTGAAAAAGATGAAATAGCATTATTTTAAAAGATTTCTTTTTTTAAAGAATGGGCCAAAATATAGTTTAAATTGAATAGCTTTCCTGAACTCAATTTTCTAACTAGCCAGTAGGGGCTCAGTAAGAAAAGTAGATTGTTCATTCACAAATTAAGGGACCTATATATATTGTGGTGTGAGTAGGTTTGGGACCCCCTTACACTTACATATACAGAGGAATTGTCCACTGAAAGCTAGTCGTAATATACATGGCTGTTCCTTCAAAATAACTTGTTCCCAGGGCATGTATTTTAGACTTGTATTATTTGCAGCTCAAGCCTGCAAATGTTTAGAATTACTGTAGCTTTTATTTTACAGTGTTCAAGAGTAACTGGGTAAAAAAAATAACGAACTCAGGAAAAGTGCTTACTTTATTAGTCACTTAAATGGGGAGTACTGCCATAAAGAAAATAAGGGAAATGAAAATTTTAGCCTGAGGCACTTAAGGCAAGGCTAGTTAGAGGTTGTTTACCTAGGGAATTCTATTTCCTCCACCTACATGTGAATTGTGGGGAGGGAGAGTGGAAAAAAAAAAAAACCTCCCACCACTACTTCTGGACTCCTGTAAGCAGTTGACATTTCTAAATGTTCCCTGGTCATGAAAACTTACAAAAAACCATTTTGGTACTCAGAATGATCTTTGAGTTTATATAGCATTTGATCCAGAGGCAAGGGCATCTGATAACGCAACACAACTATTTCATGAAATCTCTGGGTCAGAAGTTTGATTACACTTTTGTTTCCACTGAAGTTGTAAGTTCTGTGAATTGCCTCTTTTTTTTTTTTTTTTTTAAAATTTTCCCACATTTGGAAGCTTCTCATTGTTAATATGGTAAATATTTAATTGCCCACAGCTGGAAGTTTCCTTCAGTAATTGAGTTTCTTTTCTGCATTTATATTGTTGATGATCCTGTGTGAGATTCTGTTAACAGCCCTCATTTAACTCTTCTAGAGTGCTTGAAAAATGATCACTTTGGAGACAGGAACAAGATCATATGAGATCCTTTTTTTTTTCCTTTTGGCATTGGAGCAGGTTCCCATTGTTAAAAAGTAGGAATGATTAAAATATTTTAAAATCATTCTCACTTATTTCGGAATTAAAATTCCTTCTAGATTCAAGCTTGAAGGCTTTGATCTCAGTCTGAAATTTTTTTCTTCTGCTTTTATGAAAGTGACTTCCCCCATTTTTGATTTTGAGAAGCAAAAATGCTATCCGTGTGTTGGAGACTTTCCAATTTCTGTCCCATTTGAAAAGTATGTTAGCTTTCTTTCAAGACAGATTTATGAAATTACTGTTACTTTGTCTATTGTTATCTCACCCATTTTAAAACAAATTCCTCAAAACCATTTTCTGAATTTGCCTTTGGCTTACGTTAATGTAAAGCTTTTAGCCTCAGTGAAACCCATTGAGTTGTAAATGACAGTCCTCTACAGAGACTTGCTCACCATCACCACAGGGAATGTGTTGAAAGGCATGATTATAATTTATATTATCACACTACTCAACAAACATACGTTAATTTCTTCTCCCAAAAAGAGAGATGAGGTTTCCCCTCTAGAGTAGGAGACCTTAACTCAGAAATTAACATATACATTTTACATTTTTAACTTTTCCACTTAAAACTTTGTGATGGCTTCTTATGTGGATGATTGAAAGCAATTTCAGCAAGTACTGTCTCATTGTTTTATATCCACAGGCTCTCTGGGGGTTTTCTTCCATATTCCACTGTGTATTTTTGTATGTGTGTAAGACATTCCCCAAACTCTGTCTGTACAAAGAACACTTCCCTCAGGACCTGTGTGTTACTGGCTGTTCAGTGTACCAGTGACACATTTATTACATAGCTCTGTGAAATCGTTCATTAACTAGACAGTCTTTGCTCAGGAAGGACTTGAGAAGGATAAAACTGCAGGGAACCAAGCAAGTTGAATGTATACCTTCAACAAGTCACTGGAAGAATTTGTTGGTTTCCCTGTATTTTTCAATAATAATAATGGCTAATATTTACTGAGAAATTGTTGGTCTAAGTGCTTTGCATAATCATCTTATGTCATCCTCACCATGTCCTTATGCAGTAGGTACAGCTGTTTACAGTTGTGAACGGGAGGAACAGAAAATTGGAGTTACTACTTTGCCCAAGTTCCTATAGCCAGTAAGCGCCAAGGTAGTATGAATCCAGCCATTCTAACTCAAAGAGCTCAAGTGCATGAAATTCCCTGCTCTTCTTGTCTAGATAAGGCTTTCATGGTTTGAAGTGCTCGATGGTGGCAGTGTGTGTCACGTCTCAAAACGAGCGTTACCTGAAGTAATCCGAGACTAAAGAATTAAACTGGATTTGATCTGACAGTTTTCTCTCTAATTTGCTTGCACTTAATTGTTCCTTTTGATGCATCACCTTTTCCTTATTGTTGTTTAGTTACTTCAGTCATGTCCGACTCTGCGACCCCGTAAACTGTAGCCCATCTGTCCATGGAATTCTTCAGGAGGAAAACTTGAGTGGGTTGCTAGTCCCTTCTGCAGGGAATCTTCCCAACCCAGGGACTGAACCCGTGTCTCTTGCCTTGGTAGGTGGATTCTTTACCACTGAGCTCCCAAGAGAGCCCCATTTAACAAAAGAATGCTATAAAAATGCTCACAACGATTTAAAAATTCTACATTCAACACAGTAAACAAAACATTTAAGAAGCATTTAAAAATTAAAAAATAAAGCAAACTAGAAAGTCCCAGGTATGGAGACACCTGGAATTCACAGTTTTGATGGGGCTTTTCTGCGACTCCTTCCATGGTTAAGACCTCTTCTTTGTCACCTTTTCCAGTGTGGTGTGTAAACTTCTCTCAGAGGATCTCATGGTCGATCTGATGGTTATCCTTCAATTTATCTTTGATTTATGGGACTGATGGGGATAATCTGTGCATCCTGAGCCATGGAACTCAATGGGCTGGCTCCAGGCAGCACAGTGGACTTTATGGTTGTCCACTGTTCTTATTTTCACAAGATGTTTTGCTTTGGTCCCCGGTTTCAGAAAGTTGTGTCTATTCCTCGAGTTACCAAACACCATGATCAGTTGATTTCTACTGCTTTCAGTATCACGGCATCTCTGGCTATCTTATTAAACATATGCATTGGTATTACATATCTCATTTAGACCATAAGATCACTCCTAATATGGCCTTTATTTCTCGCATTTGCCTACTCATTCATTCATCCACCAAATATTTATTGAGCTGACACTGGGTCCCTGGCCTTAGTTTATCCTTCATTTATTTGGTAACATCTGGTTTCTCAGAACAGCTGGGGCTAAGGAACTTGGAGGAGGAAAACCCCAGAGACTGTGAGTACTCTGAGAAGAAGATTGGGAGGAACATCACAGGACCACTGGAGGCGGAGAGATGGGAGCCACAGGATGACTCTAGCAAGCAGGACCTGAACAGGAGATGGTGGGCGCATGCATCCTTATCTATTTATGTGATAAGATATAATCCTACCTTTGAAACTAACAGTTAAGTGATGAGTCTTTGCACCTCTCTGCAGTCCAGTAACATGCCCATTAGGGGTGTTTAATTAACATTCACTTCTAAAATGAATGAATCATGTAGGGTACACTAAGAATATACAAATAAGAATGTAAATCAAATAAGCTGCAAAGACCTTCTGGTTGATATGTAAGAAGGAGATTCTGGTTACACTGAATGAATCTTCTTCAGAGCCTAGTTAGCTCTGCTGTGGGGCTGATGAGTCCTTCGTGTAAGTTGAGCCTTCTCTTCTCCTTGAGAACAGTGTGGTGGGGAAGAGCTGTTTCAGCTCGGGTTTTCTCTGTTCACTAGCTCATCTTGATGCTGGTTTATCATCTAACCCACTCCAGATAATAGAGGCTCTGGCTGTGTCTGGATTACTATGTTTTAGATCTTGAGAGTGCCTTATATATTGTTTTTTAGTATGTTTATTTTTATTTATTTTATAGCTTCATTCCCTTGGTGGCAAATTGGAAATCTGCCCAAGTATATAATTAATATGCTTTATTCAATGGTCTAAAAATCACTTTAAAGTGTTTCCCTTTAAAAAACTTAAAAAATAATACAATTGGGCCAATAGAAGGAACATTAATCCATTTTTTAAAAGTATGTAATGGCTTTCAATTTATCCATGAAATGTGATGCAAATTCTGACATCTGGGAATTTGACAGTGTATGTCAGACCCATGTTACATTGCTCCATCTCCTGAGCAGTTCAGGCCATAGAGTGATTCTGAGAGCAGCTGGAGGTGAGTGGATTGCTGGGCTCCAGAGCTTGACTTCATGGGATGACACACGAACTGTTTGTTTCTGCCCAACCAGAGCTTAGGAAGGCAATCCTCTCCCATCTTCAGTATGTGGGGTGGCCTGGACAACTGTCATGTGAACATTCAGGAGAGGAGAGAGAGAGAAGCCCTGTGTCATGGTTTCAGATCTGTTTAAGGGCAACATGAGAGGTAGACAGTAAATATTTTAAAATACTTCAAAGGGTTCTCTCCGGGCATATCAAGGGCTTAGCATCCGGGGGAAGGATTGTGACAGATGCCCTCCAAGTTACCTTGCTGAGTGGCTTTGTAGACTCAAGCTGCTGTTTGGTGTGGCTTCCAGCTGACCTTTCATTAAAGCCATGCCTTGGGCTGACCGGCAGCCCCTGGCCTCTGCTCCAGTGCACTTCTCCGCATAGGCAAATGGCCAGGACCACAGACGGTTGTGTGATGAGCTGGACGCCCCTGGGGTGCAAGAGGTGCCCTCCTCCTGTCTCTGCAGGTTCTGCCAGACAGGGCAATACCCTGCCTTTTGAGAGCCATTAGTGTGACCAGATGTGCCCTTGGAGAGCCTGGGCCTCTCAGAACCACTCAGAAATAGCAACCAGCAGCAAGGGCTCATTATGTCTCCAACGTTTAAGTGTTTTCAAATGGAAACAACTTAGGACACGGCTGAAAAGTGGTAGCCTCTGCCATAGTCTTTTGCCTGTTTCTTGTCCCTGGGTTTGCTCGGCCCGCCTGAGAGCTGCACAGCATGATGGAATTTTATGACTGCATTTACTCAACCTTTGCTGTTCAAAGTTATGTGAGGGGTGTGTAGTTCATGCAGAACCAAAATTTAAGTAATGGTTGATTAGTGGAAAAATGAGCCTTGACTGTTAAGGAATCCCTTCCATGTAAATGAATCCTCGTGTTAGTAACAAAAGGGAATTTCTCATTCTGCAAAGCTGGATACATTCGACAAGGTTTTGCTAGTCTACATAACACACCTTCAGGGTTTGTTGGTAGTAAGCATTTTACTCTTAAAAGCAGCAGCATCTTGGTATTCGGTATCTTAGGGAAATGGCATTTATAAAGATGCTCTAGGTACTTTTGCAGGATGCCAGTGGTGCTCCCTGGCCGTCTTGCTCAGCATCAGCATCCTCCACTCAGATGGGAATTGATTGCTGCTGGACAAATGACTGCAGCGCTTTGGGACAGTCAGAGCCCCAGGCCCTGGGCAGTTTATAACAGGAGCAGGGCTGTGCCCTTTTGCAGTTCACTGTGAAAAGGAAGACCAGATGGAGAGTGACAGTAAAAGTGGTAGATGAATCAACCCAGCAGCATCTTCCTCTGCCAGATCCCTCTCTGGATTCCTCCCCTCACCAGGCAAAGGGGCCCACTGAGGATGCTTATCCTTTCCTGATCCAGAAGGACATGACCTTCCAGGGGTCAAGGGTCAGGCTCTTGCCATCCCCCACCCCCAAGCTTTGAGCACTGTCCTAAATTTTTCTGACAGGAAAACATCCAGAGATAGTGCGTGCAACTAGCATATAAATTTTGCTATAAATTCTGGTTTGTTTTTATTCCTAAGAGTCATGGTAAAAGAAGCCAAGCTTTTCACCTGCCCCTTTTTTGAACTGACCAATAAGCGACGCTCAGCAAGTCAGGGGATCCCAAGGGCTTCCGTTTTACAACTTGTTAATTGGGGAGAGTTGCATTTAGAAGCAACTAACACTAATATCCCATTCAGCTCTAAGACTGTAATCCTCAGAGGCTTTCTCTTTCTGCCTGCATAAGTCTTTCCCTTCTCCAAATTCTCACTATCTTGCTTTTTGTGCTTTGTAGTATAGGAAAGCAACATGGCTTCACCTGGGAACTTGTGAGAAATCGAAATTCTTGGGTCCTATACTGAATAAAACTCTGCAGTGGACCATCTCTGCTGGGCCGTCTCTGCTGATTCTGATACACATTGAAATTTGAGAACTCCTGGTCTAGGGCTCTGATTATTTATCTACTTTTAGCATATTTTGGGGAGGAGTGAAGCCTAATACAACTTATTTTTCCTATAGTTCAGAAAATTAATGCTGAAAAACACTGTTTATTGTGTCTGGATGATACTGAATCAACTGTTATCCTGTGATATACACCTAAATTCCAGCAGTGACTTTTACCAAGAGCTCTGTACCATAGGGTAAGAGAAATTAAACAGCTCTTGCCTTGCTCACACACTGCTTTTCCTTTCATTCCTTCTCTCTTAATTGACCTCTTCCTTCTGCAAAAAATATTCTCTCATTTTGCCTTTTGCTTCCTATGATTTATTCTTTCAGTGGACCATGTTGCATTTTATGGAGCCGGGAGACAAAGAGATTGATGCTTTCTTTAAATATATCACGAGGCCGAGCTTCCTTCCAGCAGGGAAACAAACAAACAAGCAATGTTTATTATAGTATTTGAGGCCATGATTTAAGACCTGTTTACATGGCTAATTATTAAAGCATGATCAATGCACTTTTTTGAAGACATGAGGAAAAGTGCATTTTTTAGCCTACCTTCTGTTTCTACTGGTTTGTGTTTCCAACAGATGGCAGGACCATCTGGGAAGCAAGCCAGTTAGGCGCACTGATGGGCCATGTACTTACATAGCAACAGCTCCTGGTCATTTCCATGAGTCAAGAGTGCTGATGAAAGAGGTATTAATGCTGAGCTTAGACATAAATCCTGAGCTGTCTCCCAGAGCGAGACCGGAAGTAAAGGGATCATAGATTTGATAGAACTGAGAAGGATTGCTAACTTGCTTGCATTTTAAACATGATTAGTGTTGGGAAGAATTCATATATGTAGGTGTGTTTTTAATGATGCAGAGGTTCTCTCTCTTGTTGAAAGGACAACAGCCAGAGGTAATTAAGCATGTCATTCCCTGCTGGCAACTGCTGGGTTTCCATGCTGTTTTTATGCCCATTTAACTGTTTTCCACAGTAAAATACTCTAGAATCAACAAGGACATATATGTGACAGGCAAAACATCCACTTCTTGCAATTAGTATCACATAAAACTATGAATGGCAATATCTGAGAATGCAGTTAGCTTNTCTCTCTTGTTGAAAGGACAACAGCCAGAGGTAATTAAGCATGTCATTCCCTGCTGGCAACTGCTGGGTTTCCATGCTGTTTTTATGCCCATTTAACTGTTTTCCACAGTAAAATACTCTAGAATCAACAAGGACATATATGTGACAGGCAAAACATCCACTTCTTGCAATTAGTATCACATAAAACTATGAATGGCAATATCTGAGAATGCAGTTAGCTTTATAGAGCATGCAAAATTTATTCATGGGTAGATCTGCAAGGAGACTTGGGTAAATACTGCAAAACAGTCACAAGACACTGAATAACTTTGCAATTCTGATGACATTTCTTGGAGCCGGTATGCAACACGATGAAGGAAGGTTCACATTTTGTGAAATGAGTTGAAGGCTGCAGGATTAAAAGAGAAAAACACATTTTCCTTTAAAAAATAGAATACATTCGACTTGAAAATCAGTGGCAGAGATGGCCTTTCCAAAGGAATACTAGAGAGGGTATCATTCTCAGCTTCAAATATACCCACACAGAAATGTCCTGAGCACACCTTGGAAACTGTAAATAAAACAGGATAAACATTTTAAGGACTATCAAAGACCATTTCACTAAAAGTAAGGTACAATAGAAAACAAAAACTTTCAGGGAGTGTTTACCCCTTTGGGCTTGTAGTACCAGTCAGCACTTGTCAGGGCCCCACCATTCTTCTCTAGAGTTTGGGCCTTGATTTGAGGAGCTGTTCTGCTCTCCCCAGAAAGACAGGAAAACATTTTATCTTTATCTTTGGGTCCCCACGGTCAAGTCGATAACGACTGAATAAGTATTGAGTGTTCCCTGACTTAATAAGTCCATACGGAGCCTCTGGTTCTCAGACTTGAACTTGGCTTGTTATCAAATCCAGCTCTTTCTTTACCATCTGTCAGTGGCCCCTGCTCGTCTTAGGCCCCTTGCCCAGATTCTGACCCC
>SJYX01023240.1:5154-33961 GCA_006410675.1 Oreotragus oreotragus
CCGAAGAATCGATGCTTTTGAACTGTGGTGTTGGAGAAGACTCTTGAGAGTCCCTTGGACTGCAAGGAGATCCAACCAGTCCATTCTGAAGGAGATCAACCCTGGGATTTCTTTGGAAGGAATGATGCTAAAGCTGAAACTCCAGTACTTTGGCCACTTCATGCGAAGAGTTGACTCATTGGAAAAGACTCTGATGCTGGGAGGGATTGGGGGCAGGAGGAGAAGGGGACGACCGAGGATGAGATGGCTGGATGGCATCACAGACTCGATGGACATGACTCTGAGTGAACTCCGGGAGATGGTGATGGATAGGGAGGCCTGGCGTGCTGCGATTCATGGGGTCGCAAAGAGTCGGACACGACTGAGTGACTGAACTGAACTGAACTGATAGGCTGGCTTTATTCATGTATTATTTTTAATGTATTGTTATAGTAGGACTCAACTCCCCATCATACTTTCCATTAAATAACCCAGCAGTTGCACACAGCCACCTTCCAGCAGAATTCTCCAAGGGCTACGGAACTGTTTACTGGCTATACTCATAAGAATCTTCACTTTGTGGTTAGGTAGGTACACCTAATTGGCATCTACATATCATACCATTAATAGTTTGTTGATTTCAGACTTCCTAGGGAGTACATGGGCTTTCCCAGTGGCTCAGTGGTAAAGAATCTACCTGCAATGCAGGAGACACAGGTCTAATCACTGGGTCAGGAAGATCCCCTGGAGGAGGGCACAGCAACCCACTCCAGTATTTTTGCCTGGAGAATCCCATGGACAGAGGAGCCCGGTGGACTACAGTCCATGGGGTCGCAAAGAGTCACAGTCGATCTAAGCAACTGAGCACACACACAGGGAGTACATAAACACTGAAAATAATGGAACCCGTGCTCAGATGAGAACTCTAGTCAACAAATTACAGATACCCATTTGGAATGTGTTTTCCACATGCTTCCTACTCCCTTGCTCTGTGGAGCTGGTGACCAGCTTTTGCAGTGAGGCTAGACGGGGAGACCCTGTGCTGATCTGGTCAGAATTTCTCCTCTGTGGAGAGGAACCACAATGCTCTTGCTCTATTTTACTGCTAGATCTGTGCTGGGATATCTTTTACCTAGCTTTAGTTCTCCTGTTACTAATCTTATTTCTAGCTCATGCACTTCTTCAAAGCTTTCTCTGAGTCTTGAGTTTTCTTACTAACCTGAAGAGCAGCTAAATGATGCAAAAGTCCATAACAATCCTTTTTTCCTTTCTTCACTCAACAGATTTAAACAACTACTATGTGACAGACTTCATGCAAAGGTAACAGAAAGCAAAGCAAACACAGTATCTGACCTTTCCTCTATGAGCAGCATAGATATTGAATATGTGTGTGTGTTTGTATTTGTGTGTGTACATAATTAAGTGAATCACAGTTTTCCGCAATACACAGGAGAAGTACCACACCCAGACTTAAAATACCATGGAATTGAGGGAGTTACACTTAAGGGACTGTTTTTCAAGCCTTTTGACCATGACCTATACTAAGAAATATAATCTAGGCTGCAGCCCAACACACGCATATATTCATGTAAAATTAAAACAGATATCTCATGAAACAATACAATTTTTCTGTCCAGTTTCATTCAATTCTGTAATTTTTTTTGCTAAAAAATATCTACATTAATTTCATGATCCTTTAATTACTGATAAACTAAAGTTTGAAAAACTCTGATCTAAAACAAACACTAAACTAGCCAACTCTGGGCTACAGTAGGAAGTGAGAGTGATAGACACACGTCCCAGACAAAAAACATTACACACAGGGTCTCTGAAGTTAATGCATGTCAATTAATTTCCTGTCACCCCTAGTGCTGTGATTATGATCATTTAGCCACCAGTTTCTCGGGTGTCTTTCTTTACTGTCGACACTAGGAAGTAAATACTACAATTCCCAGACTCCCTTGCAGCTAGGTTCTACATTTAAAATAGGCAGATGCAGTATCATAAGTAGGAAGCTGGAACTGAGTCAGGCCCAATATGCTCTAGATTTTAGATAGCTCCAACTGGAAGCAATGTCTTAAAGACATGGCATCTACACGAGAGTAGCCAGGCACAGCATTCTGATGTCTAGTCACCAGCTTTGGCCATTGAGTAGTTGTACCCATCATGGCAGCAGTTTCCCTTGGATTATGACCATGGCAAGTATATTCTTAAACTTAAGGGTAGCCTCTGATTTCTGCTCTCTTTCAGTGACTTTGAAAACATCTACTTCCCTGTAACAAATTCCTTTCTTCTTAAAATACTTGAGCTTGCCTTAGGTCAGGTTTCCCAGAAGCAGGTCTGAAGTGAGGGTTTGTATACAAGTAATTTATTAATGAAGTGCTTCTAGGAGAAATTTTTAAGGGTGGAAGGGGAGTGAGACTGGGAAAGGGTAGAAGCCAAGTGAGGGTACAATTTTAGGTATATAGTTCCAGTCTCAGCCAGATCCCACAGAAGTGCTCTGGTGATAAATTGTACCTCAGAGGTTGGCCTAAGTTGAGCCAAGACAGCTAGCTGGGCTTTCATATCCTCACACCATCTGTCACTGGCCATGGGCCACACTGTGGGTGCAGCGGGGGAGACGCCCTGTGCATGCAGATAAAGTGACTCCAGGATCATGAGATCAGTCCTCTGGAGAGGTCTGGGTGGTAAAAAGCAAAGGCCAATAGAATCTGGGAGAATGATACACAGAAATATTAAACAAGGACTTAGGAGGTACATGGAGGACAGGGTCCTCTATAGGATGATTTCTATAACTTGCATCAACCACTGACAGATACAATCAGCAACAAAATTCACAAGTTACTGCTTACCCATAAATATTCACCCCCACTAACAATGCTATTGAAGTTGAACTTGCAACTAAAATAGACTTGTTTTCAGAACTGTCCTCATATACAGAATAATTATTCAGCAAAGGCCTAGATTCAGTCTTTTGGACTTTAGATTTTCAACCTCAAATACAGAATTTCATTTAAATGTGTTGGGTTTTTTCTTTTCCACAAACATTGATCTAGAAAAAAGAAGACAAACAATCTGACATGTGCAGTTGCTAACGGCTCTTGGCAACTTAAGATACGGTAGAAAGATACAGTGGTAACTTACATGCCTGTACACCACTAGGCCCCCTGGTGATTTCCTTCCTGATGTGAGAAGCATTTTTTCCCCTAAAAAAGAGACTGAGTGATTTCACTCTGTTTATCTACTTCAGAATCTAGTCAAGATTTACTACTATTCCTCCTTCAAATCACCCATTTGACAGGGGTGGTTTGCTCTGGCTCATTAACAAACCATAATCATTCCCCTTCTCTTCTCCTATCCACTGAGATTAAAAACTAACAAAATTGGATAAAACTGTATTTTTAAAATGTCAGATAAAAAGAAGAAAGTAATTGTATTTTTAATAGTGAAAAAAGCTGAAATTCTTTTTTATTTTCTGATAATTTATATCCATCTTTCATTGATAAAAATGTGAATAGCAGTGAAACTATCAACTGGGATCATATCAGTACATATTGAGAATATAACTTGAATAGAACTCAGTCATCTGAATGTAGTCATGGATATCTTGTTTATTGCTGGCAAAAAAAAAAATCATTTCCAAGGGTTGGCGGGTTACTGTATTTAATCATTCTAGATCATTACTGCCTGGCTGTTCACATTATGAACTGTCTTCCCAGTTAGCTGCCCAGGTGGGGAACCCCATAGCTTTCTCCCCAGATCAGGCTAGGCGATAGAACTTACATGCAGATCCATACCATGAATGCTACACCTATTGGTAGCTATTGGCAAAATTGCTCTTTTCACCCAAGTGATAAAAATTACATTCCGTGGACGAGCATAGGGGTTTCCCAGGTGCTATCAGTGGTAAAGAATCCGCCTTCCAAAGCAGAAGACATAAGAGATGCGTGTTTGATCCCTGTGATGGAAAGATCCTGGCAGAGGGCATGACAACCCACTCCAGTACTCCTGCCTGGAGAATCCCATGGACAGAGAAGCCTGGCAGGCTACAATCCTTAGGGACTCAAAGAGTCAGACACGTCTGAAGTGACTTAGCGTGTACACAGGGACTAGGATGAGTGGAGGTAGGATGGCCGGTGCGGGGGGGTGGTGGGGATAACATTCAGGATGTTTTGATTTACACAATCTTGAGTCTTTGCTCTCTACAGAAAGGTCCCAAAGAGAAAAAGTAACCTACTCTCACTTTCTTCTTTAAACTAAAACAATAAAGCAATATTATCAACAAAGACCAAGGCTAACCAGAACTTCTATTCCCTTTCTGCTTATCCTGGCAATTCCATCAACATTCCTTATGCAAATTTCCTGTTACCTCCTTCTTGTGTTATAATTCTCTTCTATAATATTAACTACCCAATGTATTACTGAACACCCTAGCTATAAAGAGTCTCACATCTTACTAATAAGCCAAATCAAGAGATTTACTTGGTTAAAAATTGAGTGGTTCCTTTTCAGAAAGTAATACTATCCCAAGCCACAAAAAAAAAATCTCAAGTTCTCAAAATTGTAATGAAATTGCATTTTCTGCTATTTTCTGATCAGAGTGCCATAAAATTAGGAGTTTATAACTAAAGGATAAATAGAAAACTTCAAAGACTAAAACTAAAACTAAACATTTATTTTATATATAATTTTCTAGAGAAAAAAGAAACAAAAGTGACTAAGTTAGACATAATTAGACATAACTAGAACGACAATGTTGTATCTTAAAACATGATATTCTGCCAAAGCTGAATTGAGAGGAAAATTCATAGTCTTAACACATTTTCATTAAACAAGAAATAACAGAATTGAAGTCAGAATTTAACCCCAAAATCTAGATAAAATAGCAACCAAATAAATTCTATGAAAGTACAAAAAAGGAAATATGAGAATGAGAATAATATACTAGAACATATTACAGTTATTTAGAAGCTCATTATTTGAAAAGACAAAATAAAACTTTTGTAAAACTAAACAGTTACACATAAAAGTAAAGACAATAAGACTTAAAGAGAAGGTATTATTACCAAAAAGAGTACAACAAGGTTGTATACAGTCACCTTGTTTATTTAACTTATATGCAGAGTACATCATGCAAAATGCTGGGCTGGACGAGTTACAAGCTGGAATCAAGACTGCCAGGAGAAATAACAACCACCTCACATACGCAGATAATACCACTCTAATGACGGCTTCCCTGCTGGCTCAGTGGTAAAGAATCCGCCTGCAATGCAGGAGCCACAGGTTTGATCCCTGGGTAGGGAAAATCTCCAGGAGAAGGGCATAGCAACCCACTCTAGTATTCTTGCCTGGAGAATCCCCATGGACAGAGGAGCCTGGCAGGCTACAAACAGTACATAAGGTCACAAAGAGTTGGACACAACTGAAGCGACTTAGCACACACCACTCTAAATGGCAGAGAGCGATGACAATCTAAAGAGCTTCTTGATGAGGGTGAAAGAGTAGAGTGGAAAAGTTAGCTTAAAACTCAGTATTAAAAAGACTAAGATCATGGCATCTGGTTCCATTATTTCATGGCAATAGAATGGTGGGGGGGAGAGATGGAAGTAGTGACAGATGTCTTCTTCTTGGACTCTAAAATCACTGCAGATGGTGACTGCAGCCATGAAATTAGAAGACAATTGCTTCTTGGAAGGAAAGCTATGACAAACCTAGACAGCATATTAAAAGGAAAGACATCACTTTGCCAACAAAGATCCGTATAGTCAAAGCTATGATCTTTCTAGCAGTCATGTACAGACGTGAGAGCTGAACTATAAATAAGGCAGAGCACTGGACTGATGCCTTTGAAATGTGGTGCTGGAGAAGACTCTTGAGAGTCCGTTGGACATCAAGGAGATCAAACCAGAAACCAGTCAATCCTAAAGGAAATAAACCCTAAATACTCACTGGAAAGACTGATGCCAAAGCTGAAGCTCTAATACTTTGGCCATCTGACAGCCAACACACCGGAAAAGACTTTGATGCTGGGAAAGCAAAAGAAGAAGGGGGCAACAGTGGATGAGAGGGCATCACCGATTTAATGCACATGAACTTGGGCAAACTCTGGGAGATGGTTAGGGACAGAGAGGCCTGGTGTGCTGCAGTCCATGGGGTCACAAAGAGTTGGACATGACTGAAAAACTGAATAACAATAACAAATTACTATTGATATGAAGGAAATACTGAAAATTCATAAAAGAATGCCATTTTAAACTACTGTAATAAATTCTAAAATATCCTCATAAAGGATAATTTTCTAAGGAAATATAACTATTAGTTAACTAAAGCTGCATACATCTGTGTGTCAACTGTATGGTTCTTCTGATTTTGTTGGGCTCTATTATTAGTTTGCAGTCAGCTGCAGACTGATAGGACAGCTCTGCTAATCCTGCCTGGAATCTTGCACCATCTGTGCTCAGTGGATGACTGGCTACAGGCTGGTCTAGGATGGTCTTGGACGGGATCGAGACCCATGCGGTTTCCTGCATGTGTCTCCCATTATCCAGCAGGCTAGTTTGGGTTTATTCAAATAAAGATGGCAGGGTTGCAAGAGCAGAATTACACAAGTTAAATACTTATGGTCCAAGCTTGAACATGACACACTGTCAATTCTATCAGACTTTAATGGCCAAAGCAAGTTACAAGGTCAGTCAAGATTTAAGGCACAGAGAAAGGGAATTCACATTTTCATGGGAAGAGCTACAAAGCTGCACTGCAAGGAACATGAATAAAAGGAGGCCATTAACTGTGTCCTTTGATTCACTCCACTGGCCATGAAAGCTGACTAAGGAGAAAAATCTGGATATACCGTGAAAAGCCACTGAAAGGGTGGCTTTTCCACCCTTTGGAGTGGCTACTTCCAAAATTTATATCAGAACCTATTTGTTTCAACAGCAAGTTCTTTGAAATACTTGAGGAACAGAGAATTTTTACGCTATAATACTGGCCTGCTATAGAGAAAGTAGGAAAGACTTTAATTCATTTTATAAAGCTGACATAAAGCTGATAACAACATGTTAAAGAAAACTGGAGATCAATATCATTTATGAAAATAAAACTAAAAATATGAAATAAAACATTAGCAAATAATACTACATACACATATGAAATCCCATGGTCATGGAACAGTACACTTCAAGAATTCAAAGGGAGATAAATATTTTAAAATCTATTAATATGAATTATCACATTGATCTAAGGAAAAATGCATTTAAATCATTTTAGTTAAATACTAAAAGGTATTTTGTAAGAACTGTCATTCAATTACTAATAAAAAAAAAAAAAGAATCAAAGGGATTTATATAAAGTGAGTTTAAAATTGTTTAAAATCAAATCCAATAGCATGCTTAAACATTCAGAGCATGAGCTGGATAAGATTATAGTTATTGTGTTAAAAAAATAAGGGATGAGGGGGTTTATGATTCATCATTAAACTGTGGAAAATTCTGAAAGAGATGGGAATACCAGACCACCTGACCTGCCTCTTGAGAAACCTATATGCAGGTCAGGAAGCAACAGTTAGAACTGGACATGGAACAACGGACTGGTTCCAAATAGGAAAAGGAGTACGTCAAGGCTGTATATTGTCACCCTGCTTATTTAACTCCTATGCAGATTACATCATGGGAACTGCTGGGCTGGAAGAAGCACAAGCTAGAATCAAGATTGCCGGGAGAAATATCAATAACCTCAGATATGCAGATGACACCACCCTTATGGCAGAAAGTGAAGAGGAACTAAAAAGCCTCTTGATGAAAGTGAAAGAGGAGAGTGAAAAAGTTGGCTTCAAGCTCAACATTCAGAAAACGAAGATCATGGCATCTGGTCTCATCACTTCATGGGAAATGGATGGGGAAACAGTGGAAACAGTGTCAGACTTCATTTTTGGGGGCTCCAAAATCACTGCAGATGGTGACTGAAGCCATGAAATTAAAAGATGCTTACTCCTTGGAAGAAAAGTTATGACCAACCCAGATAGACTATTGAAAAGCAGAGATATTACTTTGCCAACAAAGGTCTGTCTAGTCAAGGCTATGGTTTTTCCAGTGGTCACGTATGGATGTGAGAGTTGGACTGTGAAGAAAGCTGAGCGCCGAAGAATTGATGTTTTGAACTGTGGTGTTGGAGAAGACTCTTGAGAGTCCCTTGAACTGCAAGGAGATCCAACCAGTCCATCCTAAAGGAGATCAGTCCTGGGTGTTCACTGGAAGGACTGATGGCTGAAGCTGAAACTCCAATACTTTGGCCACCTCATGCTAAGAGCTGATTCATTGGAAAAGACCCTGATGCTGGGAAAGATTGAAGGCAGGAGGAGAAGGGGATGACAGACGATGAGATGGCTGGATGGCATCACCGACTTGATGGACATGAGTTTGGGTAAACTCTGAGAGTTAGTGATGGACAGCGAGGCCTGGTGTGCTGCAATTCATGGGGTCACAGAGTCAGACACGAGTGAGTGACTGAACTGAACTGAACTGATTGAGGACTTTTAGAAAACAACAAGCATATATTAAACAAATTTAAACAAATGTGTTTACTATAGATACTTCAAAGCCTTCTGAGCCATGAGGGAAGCTCAAATGTATAAATATGGGTCTAAAAACATATTTGACTCCTGAACTCTTCTTTTAAAGAATATCAGATGGGACTGTGAGAATCAGTGCTGCAAAAACATTTTCTTTTCAAGCAGATAAAAGGCAAGAATGGATCCTATTACCATGATGCTTTAAAATTATTCTAGAATTGTTAACCAATAAAATAAGAGAAGCTAACAAAACAAAGGATATATATTTTTTGAAAAGGAAAAAGCAAAATCATTGTTGTTTACTGATAATGACTGCCTTCCTAGCCAAACAAGAAAAGCAACTGAAAGACTATCAAAACTAGCAAGAAATCAGCTTTTTACAAATGAACACATAAAACCATTTCCTTTTGTTCCAATATTAGTCCATTAGAAATTACAATACAGAACAAAAAATTAAAAATTTCTAGGAATAAACTTAAGGAATATGCCAAAGCAGCATACAAAGAAAGCAAAGCAATGCAACCATAGAAATTTTTTGAAAAATATAAAAAATTAAAAACACAAATGCATTAAATTTAAAATAGATAACCAACAAGGACATACTGTATAGCATGAGGAACTCTACTCAATATTCGGTAATAACTTAAATGGGAAAAAGTAGATAAAGAATAGATACATGTTTGTGTATACCTGAATCACTTTGCTATAAACCTGAAACACATAAAAATAATAAATAAAAAGGTAACGTCTCAAACTGAAAAATCCAATTTCACTAACGTATTAACTTGACCTAAGTTCATCAAATTCACAGGATTTCAATGCCATTTTAAAACCTTAGAATGATTTAAAAATTTCATCTAGAAAGCTATGAATAACAGCCAAGCACTAAAGATGAACTCATAAAAGAATATGTCTATGTATTAAGAAAGGAAAGCCACCAGAAACAGTACAAAGGAACACAACAAATTGAGGAAAATATCTATGTTATCTATGAAACAAGGAAAACACTTGAGATGTAAAAAAAAAAGGAACAAATAAAACAAGTTAAACCTCCATCATAGGTGCTTGTAAGAAATCTAGTCTCCTATTTGATATTTCTTGAAATATCAAGAGACTTACTCTTTTGCATGGTTGCTCACCAACTCCACTCCAAACTCCCACCTTTGTTTTCCCCATATGGCCTCTCCCATTTCAGAACAACCATCTGATGTCCACATGTTCACAGAAAATTCCACTTCTTATATATAAATCTTCTTGCTCAGCCTCACTCCACCCCAAGATAATAACCTCTAGGCTTCAGTAATTTTTAGAACTATTAATACTTTTCCTTACAAGGAAGGACCTGGGAAAACAAGTACAACAGACTCACTCCAAATCCCATCTCCCTCAAGAGGGAACGCTTCCTGCTCATTCTTCCTAAGGTCCTCCAGGCTCAACTCCCACACAGATACACTTCTCCCTGAAAGAAATAATTTTCATAGAATTCAGTCTAAAAATGTTGTCTGTCCATGTACATATAAACACATTCAATAAAATGCAAATTAAAACTACAGGAAGAGAGTCTTTCTTTATACAATGAGCAAAGATTAAATAGAAAACCCAGAATTAGGAGGGACATGGGTACTGGCTACTCTCTTACAATAACAAGCGGGAGCATTAAATAGTTCTAGAAGACCAATAGGCATTCAGCATCAAAACGCATAAAAATATGCACATTCTGACTCAGAAAATTTATTTCTAGGCATTGATTTTAAGTAAATTATTAGACAAATGCCTATGGATCAGGAATATTTGTTACAATATTGTTTGTAATAGCAATAAAATATATACAATAGAATAGATATTATATAGCATTAACTATTTTGATAGATATTGCTCTATATTAACTGGTTGAAGCGGAGCTTTCCAAAAAGACATATTCTTGGACTTACTCTTCTTAGCGTCTGATTAAGTAGGTGTAGAATATGTCTGAGAATCAGAATTTGTTAGAACTTCCTAGGGACTTCTGATACAGAAGAATTCCCTTATAAGTTTATTTTGAAGTTACCTGAATTACAATATTGGTCCCAGAACTATGGACACCAATGAGACAGAATAAAAGCTCAGAAACAATTATATTTAAGAAATCACTCTGGGAGACAAGTGGGATTTTATACAATTGAAGAAAGGATAGATTATTCAATATAAAGCATTGTGACAACTATCTGATTCCTTAGAAATATGTAATACTGACCAAAAAGACTTCCAAGGACTACACATTAAACATAAATGTGAACTCATACGAGTGCTACAAGGACACACGCACACACACATTCATACAGTTATATACGAAAATAGTTACATGATTTTGGAGGAATAGTCCTACTTAGAGCCTTTGTCCAGTGAAAAATTCTTTGTTTATATACTGAATTCTCAAAGACAAAACTCTATATTCAGAAAATTTTAAATGATGAAATGAAATAAATAAATTTCTTCACCTGTTCCCTTTAAAACATCCTAACAACTTTCTAAATTTATTTTTTGAGTTAAAATGCAAATGATCAGGCTTCTTTGAGTTACAGAGTTGGAAAAGACTCCTTTTTCCAACCTAAAATATTAAACCTAAACAATCACCATAGTAGATAATAATTTATAGCAGAGGGATACAGTATTATACCCTATCAACTTATCTACTTTCCTTGTTGCTTCTGAGGGAAAGTAAGCTGGTTAACTCTAGACTAAATCTATCAGTTCAATACCAGTTCAGTCGCTCAATTGTGTCCAACTCTTTGTGACTCCATGGAGTACAGCACCAGGCTTCCCTGTCCATCATCAAACTCATGTCCATTGAGTCAGTGATGCATCCAACCATCTCATCCTCTGCCCTTCTCCTTCTGCCTTCAATCTTTCCCAGCATCAGGGTCTTTTCTAATGAGTCAGTTCTTCCCATCAGGTGGCGTAATTATTGGAGTTTCAGCTACAGCAACAGTCTTTCCAATGAATATTCAGGACTGATTTCCTTTAGGATTGATTGGTTGGATCTCCTTGCAGTCCAAGGGACTCTCAAGAGTCTTATCCAACACCACAGTTCAAAAGCATCAATTCTTTAGCACTCAACTTTCTTTATGGTCCAACTCTCACATCCATACATGACTAATGGAAAAACCATAGCTTTGACTAGACAGACCTTTGTCGGCAAAGTAATATCTCTGTTTTTTAATACGCTGTCTAGGTTGGTCATAGCTTTTCTTCTAAGGAGCAAGGGTTTTTTAATTTCATGGTTGCAGTCACTATCTGCAGTTATTTCAGAGCTCAAAAAAATTAAGTCTGTCACTGTTTCCATTGTTTCCCCAGCTATTTGCCATGAAGTGATGGAACTGGATGCCACGATTTTAGTTTTTGGAATGTTGAGTTTTAAGTCAGTTTTTTTCTCTCTCCTCTTGCACTTTCATCAAGAGGCTCTTTAGTTCTTCTGCGTTTTCTGCCATAAGGGTGGTGTCATCTGCATATCTGAGGTTATTGATATTTCTCCCGGCANAGTTTTTGGAATGTTGAGTTTTAAGTCAGTTTTTTTCTCTCTCCTCTTGCACTTTCATCAAGAGGCTCTTTAGTTCTTCTGCGTTTTCTGCCATAAGGGTGGTGTCATCTGCATATCTGAGGTTATTGATATTTCTCCCGGCAATCTTGATTCCAGGCTGTGCTTCATCCAGTCTGGTATTTCGCATGATGTACTTATATTAAGTTAAAAGGGTGACAACATACAACCTTGATGTACTCCTTTCCCTATTTGGAACCAGTCCGTTGTTTCATGTCCAGTTCTAACTGTTGCTTCTTGACCTACATACAGATTTTTCAGGAGGCAGATAAGGTGGTCTGGTACTCCCACCTCTTTAAGAATTTTCCACAGTTTGTTGTGATCCACACAGTCAAAGGCTTTGGCATAGTTAATAAAACTGAAGTAGATGTTTTTGTGGAACTCTCTTGCTTTTTCTGTGATCCATTGGATGTTGGCCATTTGATCTCTGGTTCCTCTGCCTTTTCTAAATCCACTTTGAACATTTGCAAGTTCTCAGTTCACGTACTGTTGAAGCCTGGCTTGGAGAATTTTGAGCATTATCTTGCTAATGTGTGAGATGAGTGCAGTTGTGCGGTAGTTTGAACATTCTTGGAATCCCTGGTGGAAGATCCCCTGGAGAAGGAAATGGCAACCCACTCCAGTATTCTTGCCTGGAGAATCCTGGAGAATCCAGAGGAGCCTGGCAGGCTACAGTCCATGAGGTCGCAAAGAGTCAGAGACGACTGAGCGACTTTACTTCACTTTGAATATTCTTTGGCATTGCCTTTCTTTGGGATTGGAACAAAAACTGACCTTTTCCAGTCCTGTGGCCACTGCTGAGTTTTCCAAATTTGCTGGCATATTGAATGTAGCACTTTCACAGCATCATCTTTTTGGATTTGAAATAGCTCACCTGGAATCCTATCACCTCCACTAGCTTTGTTCATAGTGATGCTTCCTAAGGCCCACTTGACTTTGGACTTCAGGATATCTGGTCTAGGTGAGTGATCACACCATCATGATTATCTGGGTCATGAAGACCTTTTTTGTACAGTTCTGTATATTCTTGTCACCTCTTCTTAATATCTTCTGCCTCTGCTAACAGAAGTATACCATTTCTGTCCTTTATTGTCCCATCTTTGCATGAAATGTTCCCTTGGTATTTCTAATTTTCTTGAAGAGATCTCTATTCTTTCCATTTTATTGCTTTCCTCTATTTATTTGCACTGATCACTTAAGAAGGCTTTCTTATCTCTCCTTGATATTCTTTGGAAGTCTGCATTCAGATGGGTATATCTTTCCTTTTCTGTTCAATATACCTTCTTCCATTTCTTCATGATCATGATAAAGAAGCAGAATACATACTTAGATAACACTGTTCAAGGGTAAAAAAAAAAAAAGTAAAGATGCCATAGAGTATTAGTCTGATAAAGGAATACTTTTCAAGTTAAAACAATGAAGACAGAACTTTGTCTCTTGAAGTAATGGTCTTTTATTCAGAGAAATAACTTTTTTACATATAGATAAAACACCAGTAATCATTAAAGTCAGTTCCATCCTTCTGAGGCTTAGAGAGAAAGGAAAAAGGGAAAACCCTAAGGGTGGCTACAGCTCTCAGCACTTTTTACAGAGTGGGACATGTGCCATGTCTAGGTGATGACAGAGTTGGTTTGATATCCTATGGATTCCTAAGTAAGTCAACTCCCTCCAAGTCTGTCAAGGGTATTAAATAAGCTAACAAATGTAAAGCACTTAAAATGTTCTTGACACATACATAGAAATGACTATGCAAATGTTAGCATCAGCATGTAAGGAAGAAGTATCGTGGACCATATTCAGGTCTTGTGGTTTCCTCTATCTACCAGACCAGTTGGGTATAACTTTGACCCTTCTCAGGAATAGCCAGGATTTTATTTATAGATGAAATAAAACAATGTCAGGAATTTGCTTTAAAATGCTACAGAAAATAAAGCTGTCTACTTAGGAAGAAAAAAAATAAAACACCAGTATACCGTTAAACATTAATTATACTTCAATATTTCAAACATACCCAAAGTCAGCCTAGTGTATTACTATCTAATTGGATCAGTCAGCTTTATATTCAAAAACCAGAGTTCCCATTTAGTGGACTGGGTGATTACTAATTTCTCTTGGGAAAATCCCAAGCCCTAAAAGGAAACTGTCTGTGTCCCCTAACCAAAATGTGTCTTAGAACCTGCACTAAGGTTTTGTCCTGTGACATTATTCCAGTATCAACCTAGGACTTTTTGTATAGTGGGAGGTCTTCTAGTTATACAGTAAGCTAATAATCCACAAAAATTTCAGTCTAATCTCCTTCAAACCCATCTAGATTATCTTTCAATTCCAGTGAATAAGCAATCTCTCTGAGGCTACTCTAAGAGGCAAAAATCAGTCACCACAGTCTGCTTGCTACCAGCCAAGACAGTGATAAGAGTATTATAAAATTTGGGACATATCCCTGTTTTCTCCACTTAGTAAGTATATTTTCCAGGGTTGCTAACCAACAAGTCATGAACCCACCTAATGGGCTTTTTCAGATCATTAAGGCTAAGTCATTACTATTATGAGAATTCCGTAGTTTCATTTTCTAAGTCAGTGGCTATTAAGTGGAAAACATGCTAAGAGCAAAAGTCTCCAAATTACTATCTTTATTTCCCTTTAACTCTAATTTTAACCAGAGGCCATTCTCATTAAAAAGCCTCTGGGGTCTTTGATAAATGTAAATTTTATACTCCCTGAGAGATCCTTGGCCCTTTGCTGTGGTTGCACTCATGCCAGCCATCCAGCTGCTATCAATTAACATTCCATCGATTTCTTTGTCAGTTTGGGTTAGGCTTGATTGAATCACAGGTACAGTCTATTTGGCAACATTTTGATTCCACAATGTGCTCACCATAGTAGACTTAGAACCTTTAGTGAAGTTTTATTCAAAAACAAACTTTTATTGAGCACTTACTATGTGAAAGGCACTATATATTTTATCTAATTCCAGTGACATAGAACCTCTTTTTCCTAATTGATGGTTAAGCTAACTTTCTAAAAAAAAGAGAGAGATTATTAAAGTATCATTTTGTGTTAAAGTAACAATTGTTTTTTGGCCTTTGTTGAAAAATTACATGAATGACAGAAAGAAAAAAAGGAAAGGAATGAAGGGCAAGAGGGATAACGCAGTAATAAAAGAAACATAAGAATAAGCAGACAAGAAAGAGAAAAATAGCAAGGACAGATGAAAATAAAAAGACAATGACAAAAAAAATGAAATAATGCAAAAGGATTAAAAAAAAATAAAGGCAACAGAGAAGAAAAGAGGGGTGAATCAATAAAGAAATAAAGGAAACAAAAATATTTATAATTCCTTCAATATGCTAGTCACAGATTTTCTCCTAGTATAATGTACTTTAAAATACTGAATAAAAGATATGTATATTTTTTAAAATGCACAAGTCATTAAATGAATAGTTGATGTGGAAAGGAAGTGAAAATCTTCCAAGGCCCCAAATCACACACACAAAAAAACATGAGCTAAGAGGGTGAGTTAGCACTGAAGCCAAATGTTGCACTAAAACCATCTGTCAGTCTCTGGCGGCCAATGGGAAAAGGGATATAGAAGAAAGTGAGCCCTGTGGAAGATAAGCTCTTAGTGAGCAAAATGGAAAAAACAAAAAAACAAAAGCCCTGAAGAGGTAAAATATAAGAAAACTTCCTTACTTCATACTTGACTCAGGTAGAAGGAAAAAAAAAATTCTCTCCTGGAATTTCTTACCAAAGTCATAGTTTGCAGTTGAATTTCTACTGGGTGGAAAAAAAAAAATGTATGGAAAGGCCCCACAGTTATGTTGAGCTGCAAACCTAATTCTTTGCAGAGTAGCATACCTTTCATTAAACCCAGATTTTGGTAAATTCCTAAGGATGAAGTTCCAAGGCACTTGAGCTCTCATTAAAAGATATTATCAAAACTCATAAAGAAACAGAACACTATGAGTCAGAAATAGAACAAACAACAGACTTCAGAATTATACCTGTAAAGACTAGATATGCTAGAATAATCAAAAATTAAAGTAAAAATGCCTAATTAAAGAAAACAAGAATACAATAAAAAAATATAACAAGGAGCAAGAGTTTATAAAAACTAGTGAGAAATTATTTTTTGAAAACCACATAAATGTTTAAACTGGCATTAGAAACAGCAGATTAGACACAGCTGAAAAAAGGCTTTACAAAGTGAATAATAGGGCTAAAAGAATTAAGCAGAATGTAACTCAAGAGATATACAAATAGAAAACATGAAAAAGAAGTTAAGAATCATAGATCATGGACTTAGCTTCCCTGGTCTTAGCTTCGCCTGCAATGCAGGAGACACAAGTTTGATCCTTGTGTCAGAAAGATTCCCTGGAGAAGGAAATGGTATCCCTTTCCAGTATTCAGTTCAGTTCAGTTCAGTCACTCAGTCGTGTCCGACTCTTTGCAACCCCATGAATCACAGCACGCCAGGCCTCCCTGTCCGTCACCACCTCTCGGAGTTCACTCAAACTCACGTCCATCAAGTCAGTGATGCCATCCAGCCATCTCATCCTCTGTCATCCCTNAAAAAAAAAAATGGTCAAGAGACTTAAATAGACACTTCTGCAAAGAAAACATACACGGCCAACAGGCACATGAAAAGATGTTCAGCATCACTATTTATTACAGAAATGAAAATCCAAATTTCAATGAAGTACCATGTCACATTGGTCAGAATGGTCATCATTAAAAAGTCTACAAAATAAAATTTTCAGAAGGTGTGGAGAAAATGAAATCCTTCTACACTATGGGTGGGAATGTAAGCTGGTGTAGCCATGTGGAAAACTCTAGGTAGCTTATTTTTAAAACTAAAAGTAGAGCTTCTATATGATCCTGCAGTCCCACTCCTGGGTATATCTATATATATGGAGAAAATTCTAATTCAAATAGATACATGCACCCCAATGTTCATAGCAGCTCTATTTACATAGCCAAGACATGGAAACAACCTAAATGGACATCATAGATAAATGGAAAAAGAAAATCTGGTACATATTAAGTTCAGTTCAGTTCAGTTCAGTCGCACAGTCATGTCCGACTCTTTGCGACCCTGTGAATCGCAGCACACCAGGCTTCCCTGTCCATCACCAACTCCCAGAGTTCACTCAGACTCACATCCATCGAGTCCGTGATGCCATCCAGCCATCTCATCCTCAGTCGTCCCCTTCTCCTCCTGCCCCCAATCCCTCCCAGCATCAGAGTCTTTTCCAATGAGTCAACTCTTTGCATGAGGTGGCCAAAGTATTGGAGTTTCAGCTTTAGCATCATTCCTTCCAAAGAACACCCAGGGCTGATCTCCTTCAGAATGGACTGGTTGGATCTCCTTGCAGTCCAAGGGACTCTCAAGAGTCTTCTCCAACACCACAGTTCAAAAGCATCAATTCTTCAGCACTCAGCTTTCTTCACAGTCCAACTCTCACATCCATACATGACCCTAGGAAAAACCATAGCCTGGACTAGGCGGACCTTAGTCAGCAAAGTAATGTCTCTGCTTTTGAATANTGGATCTCCTTGCAGTCCAAGGGACTCTCAAGAGTCTTCTCCAACACCACAGTTCAAAAGCATGAATTCTTCAGCACTCAGCTTTTCTCACAGTCCAACTCTCACATCCATACATGACTACTGGAAAAACCATAGCCTTGACTAGATGGACCTTTGTTGGCAAAGTCATGCCTCTGCTTTTGAATATACTATCTAGGTTGGTCATAACTTTCCTTCCAAGGAGTAAGCGTCTTTTAATTTCATGGCTCCAGTTATCATCTGCAGTGATTTTGGAGCCCCCAAAAATGAAGTCTGACACTGTTTCCACATCTATTTCCCATGAAGTGATGGGACTAGATGCCATGATCTTCGTTTTCTGAATGTTGAGCTTTAAGCCAACTTTTTCACTCTCTTCTTTCACTTTCATCAAGAGGCTCTTTAGTTCCTCTTCACTCTCTGCCATAAGGGTGGTGTCATCTACATATCTGAGGTTATCGATATTTCTCCTGGTAATCTTGATTCCAGCTTGTGTTTCTTCCAGCCCAGAGTTTCTCATGATGTACTCTGCATATAAGTTAAATAAGCAGGGTGACAATATACAGCCTTGACGTACTCCTTTTCCTATTTGGAACCAGTCTGTTGTTCCTGCCTAGGAAATTGCATGAACAGAGGAGCCTAGTGGGCTACAGGCCCTGGGGTTGCAAGAATATGTCCACTGTTCACAGATGACATAATAATATGCATAGAAAATCCTAAGGACACCACCAGAAAAAACTACTAGACTTCATTAATGAATTCTGTAAATTTGCAGGTTACAAATTATATAGAAATGTGTTGCATGTCTATAGTCTATATACTAATCATAAACTATCAGAAAGAGAAATTAAGAAAACAATCCATTTACAAGTGCATCAAAAAATATATATAATACCTATGAATATATCTAACAAAAGAGGTAAAAGAACTATATTAAGAAAACTGTAAGACAATGATGAAAGAAACTGAAGAAGACACAAAAAGATGGAATGATATCTCTGATCATGGACTGAAAGAACTGGTACTGTTAAAAGGACCATAATCCCGGAGGAAATCTATAGATTCAATGCAATCACTATCAAAATATCAAAGCTTTTTTTTCTTAACAGACTAGAACAAAAAAGTTTTAAAACATCATAAAAAAAACAAAGTTCCTGAATAGCCAAAATAATTTTGAGAAACAACAGCAAAGTTGGAAGTATCACATACCCTGGTTTCAAACTGTACCACAAAGCTACAGTAATCAAAATAATACGGTACAGGCACAAAAACAGATATATAGATCAACAGAACAGAATAAAGAGCCAAGAAATGAATCTATATTTTTATAAGCAATTAATCTATTGGAGAAGGAAATGACAACCCACTCCAGTGTTCTTGCCTGGAGAATCCTAGGGACAGGGGAGCCTCGTGGGCTGCCGTCTATGGAGTTACACAGAGTTGGAAGCGACTTGGCAGCAGCAGCAATCTATGACAAAAGAGGCAAAAATATACAATGGGGAAAAGATGAAAATTGGACAACAACATACAAGAGAATCAAACTGGACTACTTTCTCACACCAAATACAAAAATAAACTCAAAATGTAAGACCTGATATAACTTAAATGTAAGACCTGAAACCTTAACATTCCTGGAAAAAAATAGACAGTACATTCTTTGACATCAGTCTTAGTAATATTTTTAATATACTTTTGTTTTTATTTCTTCAGGCAAGAGAAACAAAAGCAAAAAAAAAAAAAATGGGCTACACCAAACTGAAGCATTTCTGTACAACAAAGGAAACCATCAACAAAAATGAAAAAGTTGTCTACTGAACTGGAAAAAATATTTGCAAATGACATATCTCATAAGGTGTTAATATCCAAAATACACAAAAAATTCATACAATTTACCATCAAAAAAACATGTTTAAAAACTGGGCAGACCTGAGTAGACACAGTTCCAACAAACACATATAGATGGCCAAAAGACACATGAAAAGATGCTTAACATCAATAATCATCAGGGAAATGCAAATCAAAACCACAATGAAATATCACACCACACTTAGCAGAATGGCTATTATCAGAAAGACATAACAAACAACAAGTGTTGGCAAACTCCAGGAGACAGTGAGGAACAGGGACGCCTGGCGTACTACAGTCTACAGGACTGCAGAGTCAGACACGACCAAGTGGGTAAACAACAACACACAAATGTTGGCAAGGATGTGGTGAAAAAGGAAGGCACACTTTTACAGGTAGACCCTACAGCAAACAAAAAGGAAGTTCCATAAGAAATTAAAAATAGAATCACCATATAATCCAACAATTCTAATCCTCAATCAGCTCAGTCAGCTCAGTCGCTCAGTCGTGTCCAACTCTCTGCGACCCCATGAATCGCAGCACGCCAGGCCTCCCTGTCCATCACCAATTCCCGGAGTGCACTCAGACTCAAGTCCATCGAGTCCGTGAGGCCATCCAGCCATCTCATCCTCGGTCGTCCCCTTCTCCTCCTGCCCCCAATCCCTCCCAGCATCAGAGTCTTTTCCAATGAGTCAACTCTTCGCATGAGGTGGCCAAAGTACTGGAGTTTCAGCTTTAACATCATTCCTTCCAAAGAAATCCCAGGGCGGATCTCCTTCAGAATGGATTGGTTGGATCTCCTTACAGTCCAAGGGACTCTCAGAGTCTTCTCCTACACCACAGTTGAAACTAATCAATTCTTTGGCGCTCAGCCTTCTTCACAGTCCAACTCTCACATCCATACATGACCACAGGAAAAACCATAGCCTTGACTAGACGGACCTTAGTTGGCAAAGTAATGTCTCTGCTTTTGAATATGCTATCGATGGTCATAACTTTTCTTCCAAGGAGTAAGCATCTTTTAATTTCATGGCTGCAATCACCATCTGCAGTGATTTTGGAGCCCCCCAAATAAAGTCTGACACTGTTTCCACTGTTTCCCCATCTATTTCCCATGAAGTGATGGGACCAGATGCCATGATCTTCTCAATATTTCCCCCCCAAAAGCCAAAAACACTAATTCAAAGATATATGCACCCCTATGTTCCTTGCAGCATTATTCACAATAGCCAAAATGTGAAAGCAATCTCTCAATGAATAAATGGACAAAGAATTGGTGTTGTGTATGTATATACACACACACATATATACACACATTATATATGCATATAAATGTATGGAATATTACTGTCATAAAAAATGAAATATTGCTCTTTTGCAATGTTGGTGGACCTAGAGGGTATTATGCTAAGCAAAGCCAAATATTATGATTGATTTTTACATGGAATCTGAAAAACAAAGTACCAAACATAACAAAACAGAAACAGTGTCATACAGACACCGAGAATGAACTAGTGGTTGCCAGAGGACTGGAGGTCGGGGGCGGGTGTGGGGAGATACCTGATATAGTGAGAGAAATCAAGAGGTGCAAACTTTCAGTAAAAAAATAAATGAGCTTGGGGATAAGAAGTACAGTGTGGGGAATACAGTCAAAAATAAAGTAATATATGATGACAGTAACTAGACTTGTTGTGGTGATCATTTTGTAATTTATAGAATACTGAATCTTGTGTGTCAAGAACACAGCATTGTAGGTCAATTATACTTCAAGATGCAAACAAACAAACAAACTCATAGAAAAAAAGATTTTTTTCTATGAGATTTGTGGTTACCTGAAGCAGTGGAGGTGTGGGTCGCGAATTCAATGAAGGCAGTTAAAAAGTATAAACTTCTAGTTATAAGACATGTAAGTACTAGGAATATAACATACAACGTGATGAGTAAATTAACACTGCTATATGTTACATATTAAAGTTGTTAAGAGAATAAGTCCTGAGTTCCATCACAAACAAAAAGCATATATTTTCTTTTATTTGGTATCTATATAACATGATGGGTGTTCACTAAACTTATTGTGGTAATAATTTCATGATGTATGTAAGTCAAATCATTATACTCCTATACCTTAAACTTATACAGTGCTGTATGTCACTTATATCTCAATAAAACTGGAAGAAAAAAAATGCTTTATAAACCAGGAAGGAATAAGAATCCTAAATGTGTATCAATATAATAGGATAGCTTCAAAATATATAAAGAAAAATTGACATGACAACAAGGAGAAATTTATCAGTTCACTGTCTGAGAGATTTCACATACCTATAAAGTTCACAGACTGAGTGAACAAAAAATTGTAAGGACACGGAAAATTTAAGCAAAAATTTAACATATTTGTCAAGCTTAATGCAATGATCACATATGGAACATGGACTTCTGAAATGGATAATATACATTTATTTAAAAACACGCATGGAACATTTGACAGAAAATGGCAAGATAGAGAGCATAAATTAATGCTGATAGAAACAGAAGTAGAGAGGTCATTAACACCTCTTCCCAAGTTCTAATCTCGCCCTAAATACTAACTGTAGCCATTCTTGGATTACAAGAAGATCAAACCAGTCAATTCTAAAGGAAATAAACCCTGAATATTCATTGGAAGGACTGATGCTGAAGCTCCAATACTCTGGCCACCTGATGTGAAGAGCTGCCAGCTCNCCCAAGTTCTAATCTCGCCCTAAATACTAACTGTAGCCATTCTTGGATTACAAGAAGATCAAACCAGTCAATTCTAAAGGAAATAAACCCTGAATATTCATTGGAAGGACTGATGCTGAAGCTCCAATACTCTGGCCACCTGATGTGAAGAGCTGCCAGCTCTTTGGAAAAGACCATGATGCTGGGCAAGACTGAGGACAAAAGGAAAAGAGGGTGGCAAAGGATGAGACGGTTGGATATCATCATCAACTCAGTGGACATGAATCTGAGCAAACTCCAAGAGCCAGTGAGGGGCAGGGAAGCCTGGCACGCTTCAGTCCGTGGGGTTGCAAAGAGTCAGATACAACTTAGTGACTGATGGAACAACATCAGCCATTCTTTTTAATTATAAATCTTTACAGAATTTCTGGGTGGAGGGACTTCTGAGTTGTCCACTGCAACTCTATGCCTGACACAAAGTCACTGCAACATTCCCCTAAAGCCTTAATCTAGCTTTAGTTTAAGCCTCTCCATGATGGGGAGCTGTAGTAGTCCTGGGTGGCCCTGTATTTCTAGTCCCTCCCAGCCTTTAACCAGCTGGCATGCCTGCAGGTGAGTCATTCTTTCACCGCAGCAATTCAACTGTATCTCTGAGATAACCAGTCATTATCTTAGTTTGTGGACAATGGCACAGGATGGGTCTGGTGATGATGTAAGAAATTCTACCCAGACACCGGATGTTACATGTAGGTGACAGGGCCTACTAAAAGCAGTTGTATAACCATGCAATGCAATTATGTGGAGTTTCAGGATAATGTGGTTAGACTTTGTAAACCCTTCTCAGAGCTTCTTGCACCCTGGAATACAAGAAATTCAACTTTTGGACCAGCAGAATACATACCCACCTTCCATTAATAGTTTCTGAAATTTATAAAGAAAAACACATATAATGAAAAACAGCAAAAGAGTGCCCCATCCTTTCCTATGCTTAGGTACTATCCTCCAGGGACAACAATTTTCAGTTCCTTTATCTGCGTTTTCAAATCTTTCCTCTAGTTTCTAAATAATATGTTTATACTGATGCTTTTTATTTTTTTTTTAGTGTTACAGTTTATTTCCAACTATGGAAAATAAAATTTTGGCTCACATACCCTGCCTGTCCCTACATATATATTCTTTTTCTCCCTGATTATCTCAATATAACTGTTTATTCTTCTTGCTTATATCAGTGTATTGTTGATTATAATCAAACAAATACTATTTAGGAATGAGTTTATAGTATACAACAGATCTCCTTCCACATGCAATCTTGTTTTCTCTAAAGGATATACTGTCTTTTATAATTCCTCAACTTTTTAAAAACATACCTCTCCTACTTTATCCACAATTCTTTAACAGAACTAAAAATATTGTCTCAAGTTCACCTGGGCAGATATTCTTTAAGTTCCCTTTTTCTTTAAGAAAGAAAGAAAAGCTAATGTCTCGGCTATTGCCATCCTTTCCCATTATTCCAGACTGATTCTACTCTAGGCTTGTACCATTGGGACTTCCCTTCACAAGCATCCTGTGAATGTCCTTCCTTCTCCACTGTGTTGCATTAGATCCTTATTCCGTAGTCTGTATTTTTCATTTTGCTTGCCAGCTTGCTTTGGTAAAGCATATCTCATACTGGGTTTGTTTTTTCATTTGAGGTAAATTTGCATTATTTACTTTATTGACAGGCTAAGTACTGAATTGTGAATTGAAAATCATTTTTCCAATTTTGAAGGCACTGTTCCACTGTCTTCTAATTTTACTAATTACAACTGAGAAGTCTCATGCCCTCTGATTCTTGATTCTTATTCTGTGATCTCTTTTTGTAATATGTGGACATTTCTATGAAAATTCAGAATAATATGTCAAGTAGGAACATTTATTAATTTAATAGCTTCATGTAATTTGCCCATTAAAATCATAGAGAAATATTTAAAGTCATGATAAAATTACCTGACAAAAGAGAGAATATACAATATTTTAAAATACTGAAAGTATTCATCAAAATATTAAAAGTGGCACTGCTATATGATGACACCTGTGGAGCTTGCTTTTTCAGTAACTTCTTGTTCTGAACTGAATGACTGTGTTACCCCCAAATTAATATGGTGATACTCAAGCCTCCCCCCAATTCTTTGATGGTTCCCAGGTGGTACAGTGGTAAAGAATCTGCCTGCCAATGCAGGAGACGCAGTTTCGATCCCTGGGTTGGGAAGATCCCTTGGAGGAGGGTATGGCAATCCTCTCCAGTACTCATGCCTGGAGAATCCCCATGGACACAGGAGCCTGGCAGGCTACAGTTCATGGAACTGCACAGAGTCAGACACGACTGAACGACTGAGCACGTAGCACTTTGAGAAGTAATTAGGTTTAGGTGAGATCATGAAAGTGGGGCCCCCATAATGGGAGTAAGTCCTTATAAGAATAGGAAGGGAGACTGGGACTTCCTCTCAACTGACGTGTGAGAATACAGAGAAGGCAGCTGTCTGGAACCAGGGTTTTTAACAGGAAACAAATCTGTCAGCACCTTAGTCTCGGACTTCCCAGTCTCCAGGCCAATAAGATAAATATTTGTTGTTTAAGCCACCCAGTCTATGATATTTTGTTACAGCAGCCCAAGCTAAGATACTACCACATTAAATACATTTCTGCAAGCTGTGTTTATTTTCACAGTTGGGTTTGAAAGGTGTCCTTATGCCATGTTAAAAGTCATCTTTACAACAGTAATAAATGTCATTATTTATAAAGTCAATAAAGGAGCATATTAATATAAATCTTTATATGTGTCATTTTAATCATATTTCCAATATTTTTAATAAACATTCTAAACATATAGCAAAGTTAAAGAAGTTTATCAGTCAACAACTATGTATCTACTACTTAGGTTATATCAGTAACATTTTACTATACTTGCTTTATCACATACCTATCCATTTATGCATTCCTCTAGCCATACATTAGAGCCATACATTAAAGCTGAAGCTCCAATACTTTGGCCATGTGATGCAAACAGCTAACCCATTGGAAAAAGACTCTGATGCTGGGAAAGACTGAAGGCAGAAGGAGAAGGGGTAACAGAGGACAAGATGGTTGGATGGCATCACCAACTCAATGGACGTGCTGCTGCTGCTGCTAAGTCGCTTCAGTTGTGTCCGACTCTGTGCGACCTCATAGATGGCAGCCCACCAGGCTCCGCTGTCCCTGGGATTCTCCGGACAAGAACACTGGAGTGGGTTGCCATTTCCTTCTCCAATGCATGAAAGTGAAAAGTGAAAGTGAAGTCGCTCAGCCATGTCTGACTCTTATCGACCCCACAGACTGCAGCCCACCAGACTCCTCCATCCATGGGATTTTCCAGGCAAGAGTACTGGAGTGGGGTGCCATTGCCAATGGACATGAGTTTGAGTAAACTCCAGGAGATGGTGAAGGACAGGGAAGTCTAGTGTGCTGCAGTCCATGGGCTTGCAAAGAGTAGGACATGATTTAGAGACTAAACAACAACTAGCGATACATTGAGGTAAGGTGAAGTCGCTCAGCCGTGTCCGACTCTTTGCGACCCCGTGGACTGTAACCTACTAGCCTTTTCCGTCCATGGGGTTCTCCAGGCAAGAATACTGGAGTGGGTTGCCATTTCCTTCTCCAGGGGATCTTCCCGACCCAGAGATCGAACCTGGGTCTCCCGCATTGGAGGCAGACGCTTTAACCTCTGAGCCACCAGGGAAGCCCCAGCCATACATTAATCTCTCTTAATTTTTCATGCATTTCAAACAAATAGAAGACATTAATATAGTTAGTCAGAGAGGTGCCTCCAGGATCAGCAGCCCTCTTCCTCCACCCTGTAAGTCATTTTCGTTTAGTTGCTAAGTCATGTCCAACTCTGCAACCTCATGGACTGTAGCCTGCCAGGTTCCTCTGTTCATGGAATTGTCCAGGCAAGAATACTGGAGTGGGAGCTAGTTTCTACTCCAGGATATCTTCCCAACTCAGGGATCAAACATGTGTTTCCTCGTCTCCTGTATTGGCAGGCAGATTCTTAACACTGAATCACATTGTATACATCTCTTTAAAGGTTGTAGCTTGCATATTATCAACTAGAGTTTAATACTGTTTATATTACTTTTCTTTCAAGATAAAATTCATATATACTGACGTACAAATCTGCAATGTACTTTGAGTTTTGAAAAATGCATACATCTGTTCAATCCAAACTGCTATCAAAATATAATATCACTGTAACACTTCATGTAAAATGAACAACACTTATAACCATATAGGTCTACCTAACAGTCATTTCCATCCTTTATGCTATAATTGTCATATGTATAATATTACACCTATATATAGTTGACCCTTGAACAACATGACCCCTTGTGCAGCCAAAAATCTGTATACATCTTTGACCACCTCCCAAAAACTTAACTATTAATAGCCTGGTATTAACCACAAGCCTCAACGATAACATAAGCAGCTGATGAACACATATTTGTATGTTATATGTGTTATATACTGTATTCTTACCAAAAAGCTAAAAAAAATCATTAAGAAAATATAAGAGAAAATACATTTATAATACTGCACTATATTCATTAACACTGTAAGTTTACATCAGCTGTGTACCAAGATGAATTATCTGTCAGTATCTGTATCAATCCTGTCTTATACAAAACACTGTAAATGTTATATGTATTTCTAATTAGACATCAAAAATAAAAGGATAATATGAAAAATAAATTCATATTTATAGGTATAACATGTCATGTACTGTTAACAAAAAAAAGCAATATTATTTATAGAAGCTTTATAGTAGCTGAGTATAATTGATACAATTGCTTCATAGTGGCCTAGCCTATACACTAATACATCATTATAAAATTTTATGATATATACTATTAGTCATATTCATAATATCAGATACATTGTCATCCTTTTTTTTAGTGAAAAACCAATTACCTATGATGATAGACTGATACACAGTTCCACCGATCACAAAAGCGCAAAGCATCACTCACTTTATGTTTTTGTAAGGATAGACTAGACTTCGCTAGTGGCTCAGATGGTAAAGCGCCTGCCTTTTATGATATATACTATTAGTCATATTCATAATATCAGATACATTGTCATCCTTTTTTTTAGTGAAAAACCAATTACCTATGATGATAGACTGATACACAGTTCCACCGATCACAAAAGCGCAAAGCATCACTCACTTTATGTTTTTGTAAGGATAGACTAGACTTCGCTAGTGGCTCAGATGGTAAAGCGCCTGCCCTGCCTGCAATACGGGAGACCCAGGTTCAATCCCTGGGTTGGGAAGATCTCCTGGAGAAGGAAATGGCAACCCACTCCAGTATTCCTGCTTGGAGAATCCCAGGGACGGAGGAGCCTGGTAGGCTACAGTCCATGGGGTCGCAAAGAGTCAGACACGACTGAGCCACTTCACTTCACATATATTTTATGCATTTGTGACATATCTAATTTTTTTCTTCTTTTTTGCTATTTCTAGGCTGTGTAGTTCATCTGTGAGTTTTCTCAAAATGTCTCAAAATTCTTCTAAATTTTTCTAATGTATTTATTGAAAACAATCTGCATATAAGAGGAACTACACAGTACAAATCCATGTTGTCAAGGGTTGACGCTCCATTACAAGCCCATGAGACAATAAGTTTTGCTCAAAATCATCATGTATTTGAAACAAACGAAAAGAAAAATATTTTATATACCAGCTCTAGTGTTTTCCCTTCTTTCCTTTTTTTTTTTTTTTAATCTTCCCTTCCTTTCTGAAGAAACAGGTTTCCATCTGAGCTTATTTCCCTACAACCCAAAGAACTTCTTTTAGCATTTCTTTAGTGGAGTTATGATGACAAGTTCTCTGAATTTCCTTAGCTTTCTTTTATCTTAAATGTCTTTATTTGCCTTCATTTACTGAATAATATTTTTGTTGATATCCAATTTGGGGCTGACGGGGTTTTGTTTTTCCTAGTATTTCTTTAAGATGTCGTTTGTCTTCTGTCCTTGTTTCTGAGATTTCAGTGCTCATTCAAATCACCGTTCCCCTATATGTAATGTATCATTTTTCTCTGACAGCTTTCAGGATTTGCTCTTTATTCTTAGTGTGACTGTGCTGTTTGCTTGTTCTCTGGCTTGGGGTTTGCTGAGCTTTTTTTCTTAATATAAATTTATTTTATTTGGAGGCTACTTTATAATATTGTGCTGGTTTTGTCATACATCAACATGAATCTGCCACAGGTGTACACGTGTTCCCCATCCTGAACCCCCCTCCCACCTCCCTTCCCATACCATCCCTCTGGGTCATCCCAGTGCACCAGCCCCAAGCATCCTGTATCAAACCTGGACTGGTGATTTGTTTCTTATATGATATTATACATGTTTCAGTGCCATTCCCCCAAGTCATCTCACCCTCTCCCTCTCCCACAGAGTCCAAAAGACTGTTCTATACATCTGTGTCTCTTTTGCTGTCTCGCAAATGGGGTTATCATTACCATCTTTCTCAATTCCATATATATGCGTTAGTATACTGTATTGGTGTTTTTCTT
>SJYX01023240.1:37129-69106 GCA_006410675.1 Oreotragus oreotragus
CTCCTGGGCATATAGCTGGACAACACCATATTTAAAAGAGATATAATCACCTCTATATTCATAGCAGCACTATTTACAATAACCAAAACATGGAAACAAACATTCATTAACAGATAATTGGGTAAAGAAGGTGTGGTATATATATATTAATACAATGGACAACTACTCAGATTAAAAAAAGAATGAAATAATGCTATTTGCAGCAACATGATGCAACTAGAGATTACCAAACTAAGTGGAGTAAGTCAGAAAGATAAATGCCATGATATCACTTATATGTCGAATCTAAAATAAGGCACAAATGAACCTATCTAAAGAACAGAAACAGACTTATAGAAAGAGAGAACACACTTGTGGTTGCCAAGGGGAAGGTGGGTGGGGGAAGGAAGGACTAGAGCTTGGGATTAGCAGATGTAAATTATTATATATAGGGTGGGTAAACAAGGTCCTACTGTATAGCACAGGGAACTATTCAATATCCTATGATAAAGCATAATGAATCAATATCCTATGATAAACCAAAATGAAAAGAATGTAAAAAATAATGTCTATATGTAAATGAGTCACTTTGCTATATAGCAGAGATGGCAAATTGTAAATCAACTATAATTCAATAAAATAATCCTTGTCTGCTGATTCCAACAACTAGATCATATTTGGTATTACCTATGTTTTGCTGTATGTCTATTATGTTCAATAATTTAGGGTTTTATCCTGGACATTTGTAAACATTATCTGGGGAAAACGTATCCTGCTATGTTCCTCAGAAGAATATTAACTTTTTGCTTGTTTTCTGTTTGGTTGGTTTAGTAGATGGATTAAACTATTAAAATCTAGTTTCTTGGGCACTAAACTCAAATTTCAGTTCAGATGTTCTTTTCTCATTTAAGCTACTTAGACTCTGGCCGATTCAGGCAGGATCTGAGATAACAGAAGTCACACAGAAGTTTAGGTTCCCCTCTTGCCTTTCTCACTGCGAAGATTCTTCTCTAACTTCCCAGAGGCTGTGCTTGCTAAGTCACTTCGGTTGCGTCTGACTCTCTGTGACCCCGTGGACTGTAGCCCACCATGCCCCACTGTCCATGGTTATTTTCCAGGCAAGAATACTAGAGTGGCTTGCCATACCCTCCTCTAGGGGATCTTCCAGACCTAGGGATCAAACCCGTATCTCCTGAACTGGCAGGCAGATTCTTTACCACTCCACCAGCTGGGAAGTCCTTTAATTGCCCCAAATGGCCAAATCTAGTATGCCTCGAAGCTAAAAGATTAAAAAACAAAAAAAAAAAACAAAAAAATTCACTGTTTGCTATTTCCCTCTTCCAAATGACAGTTTGTCACCATAACCTGTTTAATTTTGTTCAGGTAGCTTTTGCTTGTTCATTTATTTCATTTTGCACAGAGTTTAGAGTTGTTATCTGTGGAAGACTAGTCTATTAGAATCTTAGACATTTTTGAAGTGAATCAGCATTGTGAGAGATTTTCATGCTTTTATGAAAAAATATTTTAATATATTGCTCACAATGAGTGAGAACTACTTTTATATAACAAGTTTTAAAAACTATTAGTACTGTATCTCAAATAGAAACTTCCAATACCAAAAAAAGAAAGAAAGAAAGAAAGAAACTTTACGTTTATCTGGAGAGCAGGGGGAGGCAAGAATTCTTTGGAGAATGATGGTGAAAGTTTTAGGAGAATAAGCAGAGCTGATTATTACAATCAGAATTCAGACTATAAAACAGAAATATCTCTAAGCCAAAAGACACCTCTGAGCAGGGATTGCCCTATCAGCACTAGCAAAGAGAAAGCCAAAGAGGTTTACCTGGTCAGTATTTCCATCTCTAGGTCCTTGTTAACACTTAACTTTACCGTCTCAGTGTAAGCCACTCCCCCACAGAGTGCTCAGAACCCGTAATACATTTACTGAATTTGATTTCCAATTTCCTCCAAGGCATAATTCTTTCCTCAGTTAACAAGCATCTGAGTGGACATGTTGGCTACTTCAGTGGAAACCAGAGGTTTACATGTTCCATATTGCTATTAGTAATGAGAGGTTCAGTTAGAAACCAACTGTGTGATCTTGGGTGAATCATTTCCCCTTTCTGGGTCTTGGTTTCTTCACCTGCAAAATAGGAGTATATACTAAAATAATTGCAAATTTAATTTTTTAACTTTGAAATTCCAAAGAATTGTATAGAAAGTTGTCAAGACTAAGAGAACTCCAAGTTTAAGTTTTTTACCTTTGGAATTCTAAAGAGTTGCATAGAAATTCTGTAGAACATGAACATGCTTTAAATACATTTAAAATTATTTTTTCCTCTAAAATCTGCTGTCCTATAGCATACTTATGGTATCGTGTGCTATATAAAAATCCACTAGAGGGGAGTAAAACATTAGATGACAGCATACCACAACTCAATTTGGATATCCTGTATAAATTATATTTGTAATTACTGCCTAATCTCTACTGTCCTGGACCAAACTCACTTAGTTGCTTTAAAATACAAAAATGTGAGGGAATCACACTTTCCATGTGGAAATTTTCTATTCTGTGGAATAAAGTCCTAAGCCTGGGGCTAGGGATTGTCTGTACTCTTGCTAATGAAACAAGAGCAGTTCCTGAGAACCACGGTGCCTGTTTTATCTCTAAATTTCTTTTCATTTACAACTGAGTTACAGTGATCAAAAGATGCCCTGATTCTTAATTCAGAAAAGATACTTCATCCGAACAACTTATTCTTAATGGAAGTGCAGAGCAACTCCTGCGTTCCCAACACTGGACTAGTAATATGTAGCGAAATCTCATAACCTTAACTGTGTTCCTATTTCTTTGTACCGTGAAGGCTGAAGGAAAGATGTCTTAGGTGTCAGGGGTGTCCCCTCACATTAAGATGATTAGAGACCCCTGACCCATAGGTTTAACATTTTTACTTTCAAGAACAATGATTTTAACATAATTAGTTCATCTTTTCTTTCAGAGTAGTTTTAGGAGACCTGGGCTTCTGGTTTTTATTATTGGGGAGTCAGTTTCAAGGGACAGGAAGAAGGAACAGAGGAAGCAGGGTGGTACCTTGGTAGGGCTCTACTGGAGACTCAGCTCAGAGGACCAGATATTAGAAGACTCTAGTCACACACGTGTTCTCTATTTCTTCAGGGTTTCATGATTTCTTTAATTTCCTAGTAGTTGCAGAATGACAAAGTAGAGAAAGCATTAACTTAGGGGTCAGACAAGCTCTGGATAGGTGAAATGACTTCTAATTCTGTGACCTGGAACTATTCATGTAATCTTTCCAGAGTCACAAACTATGAAGCAAGACTCTTCAATTACAAGAGATAGAAATCCAACTCAAACTATGTTATGCGGACAATGTCGCCAGGGCTGCCTATTTCTGTCTGTCATTTGATTCCAGAGTCACTGTACTGCATTTGATCAGTATATGCTTTCCTTCACTTGGCTAATTGAAGAGGATCTCAAAACTGACTTCATTTCAGAAAGACAATGTCTTTCTTTTTCTTTCAACAACCTTACATAAAATCCTAGAAGGAGACCGACTGCCTAAGCTTGAGTCTTATGTGTATCCCTATCCAGGCCTAAGTCACATGCCTACCTTTATGACTGAGGAGAGAAGATTAATGACTAGGACTGCCAGTTAAAATACAAGATGCCCAAATGAATATGAATTTCAGATGAACAAGTAATGTTTAGTGTGAGTTCCATGCAATATTAGGGATATACCTACACAAGTATTTTAGTTTATCTGAAATTCAAATTTAAATTCTCATTGTGCCCACGCACTATTTGGGATATACTTATCTGATCTGCATGTAAGCAAACATAGGAAAATTCAGAAACGCACATGTATGTCATGTAAGTTTCTATATAATGTTCTGATGCCTACAGTTTGTACTCCCTCCACAGAACACTGCACACACTCCTGACACCACCACCTCTGCCAGCAAACTGCTATCTCCTTCGCTTTGCACATTGTCAGAGGGAGAAGTTAGGTGTGCTAACTTACAGTGTCGATTCTTAAAAAGGTGTTCGTGAACCAGCTTTCAGTGGTTAAATACTACTACACTGTCATCCAAGGGCCTCAGGCATTAGCCCACAGAGTAATTTGGGAGGCAAACACCAAGCCATGTTCAGAATTTCTCTTTCACTATGAGGACTCCTCTCCATCATGATGCGTTATCTCCTTGGAGGCACTTAAGTCCCTCTTGCAAACAGCTTTCTGAAAAGCCACTAATCCTTCAGGGAGGGCTCAGACTCAAATTAGTATACCATATGACTCACATCTTCTAGATTCAAAGCATGGTCTTAACATTCTAAGGTTTACAATCTAAGTAATTCAATAACACATGCACAGATTAAGAAAATTATATCAAAATTTTAATGAGCCATGCCAGTTAAATATTAAGTGAAAAATATGTTGAATTGATAAATAAGTAAATGGTGGTAAAAGTACTGACCATGCTTTTAAAGAGGCTTGGGGCTGGTGCACGGGGATGATCCAAAGAGATGATATGGGGTGGGAGGTGGGAGGGAGGTTCAGGATTAGGAACTCATGTACACCCGTGGCTGATTCATGTCAATGTATGGCAAAACCAACACAGTACTGTAAAGCAAAATAAAGTAAAAAAATAATAATAAAAAATAAAAATAGAGTAGTGCAATCTGTAACAGGAAACATAAAAATAAAAATGGGATGATTTGAGAATGGTTTATTTATAAAGGTGTAGATGTGGGGTAACCATAGAGCTAATGTGGGAACCCTAGGGCTAGTAACAACTGGACTGACTCTATCCCCAAGCTTTAAGCAATGAGAGGAGGGAGAGATTACTCCGACCCAGAGAGTCATGGAAAGCAGTGCAACTCAAAGTGTGGCCTGTAAGTAGGGTCCAGTGTGCAAAATAAGTTCAGTTCAGTTGCGTCCGACTCTTTGTGACCCCATGAATCGCAGCATGCCAGGCCTCCCTGTCCATCACCAACTCCCAGAATTCACCCAAACTCATGTCCATCGAGTCAGTGATACCATCCAGCCATCTCATCCTCTGTCGTCCCCTTATCCTCCTGCCCCTAATCCCTCCCAGCATCAGAGTCTTTTCCAATGAGTCAAGTTTTCACATCAGGTGGCCAAAGTACTGGAGTTTCAGCTTTAGCATTAGTCCTTCCAATGAACACCCAGGACTGATCTCCTTTAAAATGGACTGGCTGGATCTCCTTACAGTCCAAGGGACTCTCAAGAGTCTTCTCCAACACCACAGTTCAAAAGCATCAATTCTTCGGCGCTCAATTCTTCGGCGCTCAACTTTCTTCACAGTCCAACTCTCACATCCATATATGACTACTGGAAAAACCATAGCCTTGACTAGATGGACCTTTGTTGGCAAAGTAATGTTTCTGCTTTTTAATATGCTATCCAGATTGATCATAACTTTCCTTCCAAGGAGTAAGCATCTTTTAATTTCATGGCTGCAATCACCATCTGCAGTGATTTTGGAGCCCCCCAAAATAAAGTCTGACACTGTTTCCACTGTTTCCCCATCTATTTCCCATGAATTGATGGGACCAGATGACATGATCTTAATTTTCTGAGTGTTGAGCTTTAAGCCAACTTTTTCACTCTCCTCTTTAACATTCATCAGAGGCTCTTTAGTTCCTCTTCACTTTCTGCCATAAGGGTGGTGTCATCTGAATATATAAGGTTATTGATATTTCTCCTGGCAATCTTGATTCCAGCTTGTGCTTCTTCCAGCCCAACATTTCTCATGATGTACTCTGCATAGAAGTTAAATAAGCAGGGTGACAATATACAGCCTTGACGTACTCCTTTTCCTATTTGGAACCAGTCTGTTGTTCCATGTCCAGTTCTAACTGTTGCTTCCTGACCTGCATACAGATTTCTCAAGAGGCAGGTTAGGTGGTCTGGTATTCCCATCTCTTTCAGAATTTTCCACAGTTTATTGTGATCCACACAGTCAAAGGCTTTGGCATAGTCAATAAAGCAGAAATAGATGTTTTTCTGGAACTCTCTTGCTTTTTCCATGATCCAGCGGATGTTGGCAATTTGATCTCTGGTTCCTCTGCCTTTTCTAAAACCAGCTTGAACATCAGGGAGTTCACGGTTCACGTATTGCTGAAGCCTGGCTTGGAGAATTTTGAGCATTACTTTACTAGCGTGTGAGATGAGTGCAATTGTGCGGTAGTTTGAGCATTCTTTGGCATTGCCTTTCTTTGGAATTGGAATGAAAACTGACCTTTTCCAGTCCTGTGGCCACTGCTGAGTTTTCCAAATTTGCTGGCATATTGAGTGCAGCACTTTCACAGCATCATCTTTCAGGATTTGAAATAGCTCAACTGGAATTCCATCACCTCCACTAGCTTTGTTCGTAGTGATGCTTTCTAAGGCCCACTTGACTTCATATTCCAGGATGTCTGGCTCTAGGTGAGTGATCACACCATTGTGATTATCTTGGTCATGAAGATCTTTTTTGTACAGTTCTTCTGTGTATTCTTGCCACTGCTTCTTAATATATTCTGCTTCTGTTAGGTCCATACCATTTCTGTCTTTTATCGAGCCCATCTTTGCATGAAATGTTCCCTTGGTATCTCTAATTTTCTTGAAGAGATCTCTAGTCTTTCCCATTCTGTTGTTTTCCTCTATTTCTTTGCACTGATCGCTGAAGAAGGCTTTCTTATTTCTCCTTGCTATTCTTTGGAACTCTGCATTCAGATGCTTATATCTCTCCTTTTCTCCTTTGCTTTTCACTTCTCTTCTTTTCACAGCTATTTGTAAGGCCTCCCCAGACAGCCATTTTGCTTTTTGCATTTCTTTTCTATGGGGATGGTCTTGATCCCTGTCTCCTGTACAACGTCACGAACCTCATTCCATAGTTCATCAGGCACTCTCTCTATCAGATCTAGGCCCTTAAATCTATTTCTCACTTCCACTGTATAATCATAAGGAATTTGATTTAGGTCACATCTGAATGGTCTAGTCAGTGGTCCACAATGAGATGAGAGTACAAAAATTGAGAGAATGTAGCTTAAAACTTTTATAACTATTTGACTTTACTGAGACACACAAGCCTACAGTATCTTACTATTAAAGAACAACAAGATCAGTTGATGATGAAATGAAAACAACAAAACCTGGTCCTCCAGCACATACGGCTTGAGAAGTGCCAGTGTAGAGAAGGACGCCTTGAGGGAAGTATTCCCTTTAGTTCAGGGACACAGGCATCCTCAGATAATCCAAGGGCTGGAGCCAAGGAATTAAACACTTGGACTTCGCTATTCTTCTCTCCTATCTCCTGCCAGCACGACCCATTGGCCAAACCCAACTGGAAGCCAGAGACGGGGTAAGGAATGTCCTCCTTCTGCCCAGGCCATTTCACAAGGACACCACAAAAGCAGCAGGAAAGCAAAAGAAAAACAATAGCTCCAAGTCCTTCTAGGATACCTGGTGAGGACTGGGGCATTCATCTAGCCACTCTTCGGTATGTTAATTATTGGGGATGATTTCATAGTATTTCAATTTTCTCTAGTTAAACTGTATGATGCAGAATTCCCCTTCTCATATGTTTCTGGACAATGTGGGCTAGAAATGATATTCTGTTGTAAGAGTTGGAGGGTGGAAAGAAAATGACAGACATTCTGTTACATTCACATCCCTTCTTCCAGTTACTCAATCAAAAACTAATTTCAGTGTTGCTATGAAGGGAGTTTGCTGATCTGAGTGATTTTAAGTCACACGAAATCATCACTTTCAGTTAGGGATATTATCCCGGGAGGGCCTAACTTAATAGGCTGGAAGGCCTTTTAAGAGAGACCCTGCCTCTAGACAATGGCTGAAGCTGCATTCCTCTCTTCTTGACTGCCTGTCCTACAGACTTTGGACCTGCTCATTTAGCCATCACAACTGCATAAGCAAATTCCTTGTAATAAGTCTCTTAATATGTATCCATCTACCTACCTACCTACTTCCCTCTCTTTCTCTCTGTCCTTCCTACTGGTTCTCCCTCCCTGGTTGAACCCTGGCAGAAAACACTACTTCTTACAGTTGAGCAGGCAGGGAAGGCAATCTGATTCCAGACCCTGAAACCCCCTCTTTGACACCCCCTCAATGTCACCCTCTTCAGATGCAGCCTGGTGTGACCCTTAATGTCCTTCTCATGACCCTCACTACCACAGGCAGCTCCTGCCTTCCAACTAAAGAAGAAAAACTTCAAGGCAAGAAAGGGCACTAGTCAAAGAATCCAGAAGAATGGCCTTAAAAAAAAAAAAGGAAGGTACAGAATATAACATGCTACCACTTACATAAAATAAGAGCTGTATACGCATGTATACCTGTGTACATAGGCCGAGAGTAGGAGATTCTGCTCTAAGGTGGAGAACTAGAGAACTGGGGGTCAGAGCTGGAAAGGAGGCTTTTCACTTTACATCTTGAAAGGTTCAAGTACCATTTGTATCTATGAGCATTTTAAAAACAATACAAACTCACTTATGAACCAATTCTCACCATATATATAAAAATCATTCTATATACTACAACTGTAACGTATGTTTGGATACAAGTGAAATGTGCACAACCAGCAGCTACTGCAATCCTTATCTCCTTCCTAAGGTTCTCCAAAGCTTAACCTGTTATGACAGCGACGCAATACTCCCCATGGAGGTATTTCCGCTCATAATACTATTCCTCCTCAGCAAACACAGGATTTGTGCCAGTCAACTTAATGAGCTGCTGTGATTATGCTCACCGTTGGCACGACCACCCATCCCACGTGTTTTTTTGGAAAAGGAGAAACTCCAGGAGCCCATAGAGCCAAGTTTTCTGGACTAGCTTTAGTGAGCACTCCAAAACAAAGGGAACACATTTTGGAGCCATTTAAATAGAAACCAGGCTTCTCTGCTCAGGATGTGCCTCTCAGTCAAGGAAACAAAGAGGCAGTATAGATGAGACTCATGGGGAGGGGGCTCTCTTGCTCTGGTTTTTCTCCAATAGAAATGCACATCATAGGCTTGGGCTTAAATGATTATCTATGGTCTCTAGAATCATGGCAGCAAAACCAAACGAGAGCACATCAAGTTATTTTCTGTTTTAAAAAAGCCACAGAGAAGCTTCGTGTGATTATGAAGTAATGGATCCGAAAGAGAGTGCGATTTGCCAGCTGGAAGCACTGGGAAAGGGTTCTTGGTGGTAAAGCAACTGCGTGTCTTGAGAAAACGACTAGTACGTGTTGCACGCCCCATGGAATCTGCTTAATAAGCTGCACATTTGTCATTGTAGGTCAGTTCTTTGGGCGCCAGGAGACATAGCTTCTTCATTATATAATCAAATATTTGTCCTTGCTGGAAAATGAGCACAAGAGAATGAAGAATGTTAGCCACTCTGCTGTTTCCAAAACCCTTTCTCTGGCCAAGTGGGTGTTCTGAATTGAGCCTTCATCCCAAGGAACATTTTGAAAGCTAAGATCTGGCACTGGGATTTGGTCCCTCTGCCACTTATCTCTGGGAGTCTGACTCTAAGCAGGCTGATGGAGAGGGGGAGACAGCTGATGTTTGTTCACGCTCTTAGGCAGAGATGGGAAGTCAGAGCATTCCAGATTTTTTGACTTGCAGGCTTCTGTCTATTTGGCCACATAAGTTGTCAGCTACAATATGTTAATTACTCTGAGGAACTTAGAGACAAGACATTTTCATTTTTCGAGATCTTTTTTAAATTTTTATGCTGCTCAAACCCATGTGTGTTTGGATCTATAATCTTTGAAGATTTCTTCCAAGAAAAATAGAACTTTTCATTTCTCCTAAGGGAGCCTCTGGTTAATCTCTGGTTAATGTTTTGATTTTGAGCAAGTTGGGAATTTCTACTGGTATTCACTTTTGCTTCAGACTGGGCAAATATATGTTGACAATTAGATTTGCTCCATGAAAAAGACCTTTAAAAGTGAACTTCCTACCACATTTATTCAGGAGGCAACTGGAAGATGATAATTTGCTTTCAATAGGTATAATATCTAGAAAGCGCCCCTCGCCAACTGGCCCACTATATTAATAGGTACACCAAAGGCATATGCTATTTTTCTGTGTTTATACATGAGCCAAGCCTTAGGAAANAAAAGTGAACTTCCTACCACATTTATTCAGGAGGCAACTGGAAGATGATAATTTGCTTTCAATAGGTATAATATCTAGAAAGCGCCCCTCGCCAACTGGCCCACTATATTAATAGGTACACCAAAGGCATATGCTATTTTTCTGTGTTTATACATGAGCCAAGCCTTAGGAAACCCAGCAGGTAAGAATTCTGAAAAACTTCAGGCCAATTAAAACAGAAATTTGAATTCATTCATGGGAATACTTGGGCATTCAAAAATCAAAGTAACTATTTGATGAATAATCAGTTTTGGAGTTTCTACAGAGCAAATTGTGAAATTGTACATTTAAAAAAAAATCTCCAGAAAGACACGTTGGCAGCCAATAAAACCATTAGTGTCTATAGGGCCATTGTGATAATGCAAGAACTGGGTTCACCCTATGTTCTTATAAATGAACTGCATTTCTGTTGTTCATAAGATCAGAGAACAGGAGGCAAAATTTGGTCCAGTTCATAAAGTACACAACATGATTAATAAAACTGCCAAATCAAATTTGTTGTGAGAAAACAAAATCCTTCAGACAGGGACTATGTCTGAACCAAAACAAAACAATTTTTAAAACCACATGTTTTGTTAGTTCTATTCAATTTACTCATTAGACATTTTTAAGAGCACAAGATTTAATTTATCACAAAATTTCCATATTATTCCCAAACTTTATGGAAAAAAGCCATTCCATTTGTTACTTTTAAAAATAAAGAAGTTTCTCTTTAATTGCAATTAACATTTTGATTTCTAATTAATTTCCTGTTCTGGTCCTTAAGAAAAAAATGTTATAATGATATCAAGAAGTTTTAGAATGGCATATTTACTGCTCGAAATGTCTAAATGTCTTTTCGTTTTTAGATGAATCATTACTGGTTGGATTTTAAAATTACAAAAGATGGTTCTATTGTATTATGGGTTTTCCAGTTGTGTTGGTAAATTCGGAATCGCAACATAAACTCCATATAATGCCCTAATCCATAAACCTCCACTAAGACCTTTTTTTTTTTTCCCCATGTCCTACCAAGAAAGCAAGTTAAACAAATTTTACATGTAGAGAAGGCTGCTGAACTCATTTTCTTTCATGGGAACATGGGCGGAAAAGCAGAAGGAGAGGAAAGAACTTCCCTTTAAAATGAATTCGAATTCACCCGTGCGTGCTTTGTAGTCATTTAGTCATGTCTGACTTGCTGAAACCCTTTGGGCTGTAGCCTGCCAGGCCCCTCTCTCTGTCCATGGGATTTTTCAGGCAAGAATACTGGAGTGGGTTGCCATTTCCTCCTCCAGGGGATCCTAACCAAGGGATCATCACATCTGTGTCTCCTGCATTGCAGGCAGATTCTTTTCCCATCGGGGAAGCCAGAAACCAAGCCAAATAAAGACAGTATAGGGATTAAGACCATGAACTCTGGAGTAAAACAATAAAGGGGGAAATAAGCTAGATGAAATTGGTTCCTCAGCTGTGGTAAATACATCATTCTGGAGGCTGTTAACAATTGGAGAGGACTTCACTGGTGGTGCAGTGGAAAAGAATCCTGCCAACACGGGGGGCATGGGTTCCATCCCTGTTTCAGGAAGATTCCGCATGCCTTGGGCAACTAAGCCGGTGCGGCACAATTACTGAGGCCACACTCTAGAGCCTGGAACTGCAGCTACTGAGCCTGTGTGCTGCAGCTACTAAAGACGATGCACCTAGGGTCTGTGCTCTGCGAAAGGGAAAGACACCGCCGCGAGAAGCCCACGCACCACAGCAAAGAGCAGCCCTGCTCGCCACAACTAGAGAAGGCCCCGCAAAGCAACAAAGACTCAGCACAGCCAACCAGATAAAGAACTAAAAATTAAAAAACAAAATTGAGGGATCTGGGTGGGAGGTATACGGACGCTGTACTATCTTTGCAACCTTTTTGTGAACCTAAAACTAATTTAAGTGAAAGGTTTATTTTAAAAAAAGACAGAGGCCTGGGTGTGACTTCTGGCTCTGCCATGTGTTAACTGTGTTAACCCTGAGCAAATTATTAACCTCTCTAAGCCTCAATTTCATTTACACAAAAAGTCATCCTCAATAATGAAAAACTGAAAGGCTTCCTGCTAAATTCAGGAACAAGACAAGGATGCCCACTTTCACCACTCCTGTTTAACATAGTATTGAAAGTCCTAGCAACAGAAATCAGACAAGAAAAAGAAATAAAATGTATCCAGACTGGAAGAGAGAAGTAAAATTGTCACTATTTGCAGATAACACGATACTCTATACTGAGGACCCCAAAGTTGGAGATTAAAACTGATAAATGTATTCAGCATGGTAGTAGGACACAAGATTAATACACAGAAACCTGTTGTATTTTTATACACTCATAATGCAACATCAGAAAGAGGAAAGAAAAAACATGTGTAAAACACATGAAAAGCAACCTAGGAATAACCTTGGCGTGCTGCGATTCATGGGGTCGCAAAGAGTCGTACACAACTGAGCGACTGAACTGAACTGAACGAGTTGAAACACCTATATCCTGAAAACTATAAAACGTTAAAGAAACTGAAGATAATTCAAAGAAATGGAAAGATACCCCATATTCTTGAATTGGAAGAATATTGCTAAAATGGTCATATTACTCAATGCAATCTACAGATTTAATGGAATCCCTATCAAAATACCAAGGACATTTTTTCACAGAACAAGAACAAATGATCCTAAAATTCAAATGAAGACACAAAAGTCCTAGAATTGCCAAAGCAAATATGAAGAAAAAGAACAAAGATGGAGGCAAAACCCTTCTAGACTTTGGAATATGCTACAAAGCTAAACTAATCAAAAGAGTGTCATATTGGCACAAGAACAGACATATAGATCAATGAACAGAATAGAGAGCCCATAAATAAACCCATGTAACTATGGTCAATTACTCTATGACAAAAGAGGCAAAAATAAATAATGGAGAAAAGACAGTTTCTTCAAGTGGTGTTGGGAAACCTTGGACTACTACATGTCAGTTACTGAAATGAAAACACTCCCTCACACCAAATACAAAAATAAATTCAAAATGGTTTCAGTTCAGTTAAGTCACTCAATTGTGTCCGACTCTTTGCAACCCCATGAATCGCAGCACGCCAGGCCTCCCTGTCCATCATGAACTCCCGGAGTTCACTCAAACTCATGTCCATTGAGTCGGTGATGCCATCCAGCCATCTCATCCTCTGTCATCCCCTTCTCCTCCTGCCCCCAATCCCTCCCAGCATCAGAATCTTTTCCAGTGAGTCAACTCTTCGCATCAGGTGGCCAAAGTATTGGAGTTTCAGCTTTAGCATCATTCCTTNACAAATGCTAAAGGATCTTCTCTAGACAGGAAACACAGAAAGGGTGTATAAACTTGAACCCAAAACAACAAAGTAAATGGTAATGGGATCATACTTATCAATAATTACCTTAAATGTAAATGGGTTGAATGCCCCAACCAAAGACAAAGACTGGCTGAATGGATACAAAAACAAGACCCCTATATATGCTGTCTACAAGAGACCCACCTCAAACCTAGGGACACATACAGATTGAAAGTGAAAGGCTGGAAAAAGATATTTCACACAAACGGAGACCAAAAGAAAGCAGGAGTAGCAATACTCATATCAGATAAAATAGACTTTGAAATAAAAGCCCTGAAAAGAAACAAAGAAGGACACTACATAATGATCAAAGGATCAATCCAAGAAGAAGATATAACAATTATAAATATATATGCACCCAACATAGGAGCACTGCAATGTGTAAGGCAAATGCTAACAAATATCAAAGGGGAAATTAACAGCAACACAATAATAGTGGGAGACTTTAATACCCCACTTATCCCTACGGATAGATCAACTAAACAGAAAATTAGCTAGGAAGCACAAACTTTAAGTGATACAATGGACCAGTTAGACCTAATTGATAACTTTGGGACATTTCACCCTAAAACAGTGAATTTCATCTTTTTCTCAAGTGCACACAGAAACTTCAACTAGGATAGATCACATCCTGGGCCATAAATCAAACCTTGGTAAATTCAAAAAAATTGAAATCATCTCAAGCATCTTTTCTGATCACAATATGGTAAGATTAGATATCAACTACAGGAAAAAAACTATTAAAAATACAAACATATGGAGGCTAAACAACACACTTCTGAATAACCAACAAGTCACAGAAGAAATCAAAATATGTATAGAAACAAATGAAAATGAAAACACAACAACCCAAAACCTGTAGGATTCAGAAAAAGCAGTGCTAAGGGGAAGGTTCATAGCAATACAAGCCTATCTCAAGAAACAGGAGAGAAATCAAATAAATAACCTAACTCTACACCTAAAGCACCTAGAAAAGGAAGAAATGAAGAACCCCAGGGTGAGTGGATGGAAAGAAATCACAAAAATTAGGGCAGAAATAAATGCAAAAGAAACAAAAGAGACCATAGCAAAAATCAGCAAAGCTAAAAGCTGGTTCTTCGGGAAGATAAATAAAATAGACAAAACATTAGCCAGACTCATCAAGAAACAAAGGGAGAAAAATCAAATCAACAAAATTAGAAATGAAAATGGAGAAATCACAACACAGAAATACAAAGGATCATAAGAGACTGCTGTCAGCAATTATATGCCAATAAATTGGACAACTTGGAAGAAATGGACAAATTCTTAGAAAACTATAACTTTCCAGAACTGAACCATGAAGGAATAGAAAATCGTAATAGACCCATCACAAGCACAGAAATTGCAACCATAATCAGACATCTTCCAACAAACAAAAGCCCAGGGCCAGACAGCTTCAAAGCTGAATTCTACCAAAAATTTAGAGTAGAGCTAACACCTGTCCTACTCAAACTCTTCCAGAAAACTGTGGAGGAAGGTAAACTTCCAAACTCATTCTATGATGCCATCATCATCCTTATACCAAAACCAGACAAAGATGCCACAAAAATACTACAGGCCAATATCACTGATGAACATAGATGCAAAAACCCTTAACAAAATTCTGGCAAACAGAATTCAACAACATATTAAAAGGATCATACATCATGACCAAGTGGGCTTTATCCCAGGGATGCAAGGATTTTTCAATATCCGCAAATCAATCAATGTGATACACCACATTAACAAATTAAAAGATAAAAACCACATGATTATCTCAATAGATGCAACGAAAGCCTTTGACAAAATTCAGCATCCATTTATGATAAAAACCCTCCAGAAAGCAGGCATAGAAGAAACATACCTCAACATAATAAAAGCCATATATGATAAGCCCACAGCAAACATCCTCAGTGTTGAAAAACTGAAAGCATTTCCCCTAAAGTCAGGAACAAGACAAGGATGCCCACTCTCACTACTGCTATTCAACATAGTTTTGGAAGTTTGGGCCACAGCAATCAGAGCAAAAAAAGGAATACAAGGAATCCAAATTGGAAAAGAAGAAGTAAAACTCTCACTGTTTGCAAATGACATGATCCTGTACATAGAAAACCCTATAGACTCCACCAGAAAATTACTGGAGCTAATCAATGAATACAGTAAAGTTGCAGGATATAAAATTTAACACACAGGAATCCCTTGCATTCCTATACACTAACAATGAGAAAACAGAGAAATTAAGGAAACAATTCCATTCACCATTGCAACGAAAATAATAAAATACTTAGGAGTAAATCTACCTAAAGAAACAAAAGACTGATATATAGAAAACTATGAAACACTGGTGAAAGAAATCAAAGATGACACAAATAGATGGAGAAATATACCATGTTCATGGATTGGAAGAATCAATATAGTGAAACTGAGTGTACTACCCAAAGCAATCTATAGATTCAATGCAATCCCTATCAAGCTACCAACAGTATTTTTCAGAGAATTAGAACAAATAATTCCACAGTTTGTATGGAATTAGAAAAAACCTCGGATAGCCAAAGCAATCTGGAGAAAGAAGAATGGAACTGGAGGAATCAACCTGCCTGATTTCACGCTATACTACAAAGCCACAGTCATCAAGACAGTATGGTACTGACACAAAGACAGAAACATAGATCAATGGAATACAATAGAAAGCCCAGAGATAAATCCATACACCTATGGACACCTTATCTTTGACAAAGGAGGCAAGAATATACAGTAGAATATTCAGTAGAAAAAAGACAATCTCTTTAACAAGTGGTATTGGGAAAACTTGTCAACCATTTGTAAAAGAATGAAACGAGAACACTTTCTAACACCATACACAAAAATAAACTCAAAATGGATTAAAGATCTAAATGTAAGACCAGAAACTATAAAACTCCTAGAGGAAAACATAGGCAAAACACTCTCTGACATAAATCACAGCAGGATCCTCTATGACCCACCTCCCAGAGTATTGGAAATAAAAGCAAAAATAAGCAAATGGGACCTAATTAAACTTAAAAGCTTCTGCACAACAAAGGAAACTATAAGCAAGATGNGAAAACGTAGGCAAACCACTCTGACATAAATCATAGCAGGATTCTTTATGATCCACCTCTCAGAGTAATGGAAATAAAAGCAAAAATAAACAAATTGGACTTAATTAAACTTAAAAACTTTTGCACAATGAAGGAAACTATAAGCAAGGTGAAAGATAGCCTTCGGAATGGGAGAAAATAATTGCAAATGAAGCAACAGACAAAGAATTAATCTCAAAAATATACAAGCAACTCCTGCAGCTCAATTCCAGAAAAATAAATGACCCAATCAAAAAATGGGCCAAAGAACTAAATAGACATTTCTCCAAAGAAGACATACAGATGGCTAACAAACACATGAAAAGATGCTCAACATCACTCATTATCAGAGAAATGCAAATCAAAACCACAATGAGGTACCATTTCACACCAGTCAGAATGGCTGCGATCCAAAAGTCTACAAGCAATAAATGCTGGAGAGGGTGTGGAGAAAAGGGAACCCTCTTACACTGTTGGTGGGAATGCAAACTAGTACAGCCACTATGGAGAACAGTGTGGAGATTCCTTAAAAAATTGCAAATAGAACTGCCTTATGACCCAGCAATCCCACTGCTGGGCATACACACCGAGGAAACCAGAATTGAAAGAGACACATGTACCCCAATGTTCATCGCAGCACTGTTTATAATAGCCAGGACATGGAAACAACCTAGATGTCCATCAGCGGATGAATGGATAAGAAAGCTGTGGTATATATACACAATGGAGTATTACTCAGCCATTAAAAAGAATACATTTGAATCAGTTCTAATAAGATGGATGAAACTGGAACCAATTATACAGAGTGAAGTAAGCCAGAAAGAAAAACACCAATACAGTATACTAACACATATATATGGAATTTAGAAAGATGGTAATGAGGACCCTGTATGCAAGACAGCAAAAGAGATACAGATGTGTAGAGCGGACTTATGGACTCTGAGGGAGAAGGAGAGGGAGAGGGAGAGGGAGGGATGATTTGGGAGAATAGCATTGAAATATGTATACTATCATGTAAGAAATGAATTGCCAGTCTATGTTCAATGCAGGATGCAGGATGCTTGGGGCTGGTGTATGGGGATGATCTGGAGGGAAGATGTGGGGTGGGAGGTGGGAGGGGGGTTCATGTTTGGGAGTTCGTGTAAAAAAATAAATAAATACAAAAAAAAAAAAAAAAGCTTCTGCACAACAAAGGAAACTATAAGCAAGGTGAAAAGACAGCCTTCTGAATGGGAGAAAATAATAGCAAATGAAGCAACTGACAAAGAATTAATCTCAAAAATATACAAGCAACTCCTGCAGCTCAATTCCAGAAAAATAAATGACCCAATCAAAAAATGGGCCAAAGAATTAAACAGACATTTCTCCAAAGAAGACATACAGATGGCTAACAAACACATGAAAAGATGCTCAACATCACTCATTATCAGAGAAATGCAAATCAAAACTACAATGAGATACCATCTCACGCCAGTCAGAATGGCTGCGATCCAAAAGTCTACAAGCAATAAATGCTGGAGAGGGTGCTGGAGAAAAGAGAACCCTCTTACACTGTTGGTGTGAATGCAAACTAGTACAACCACTGTGGAGAACAGTGTGGAGATTCCTTTAAAAACTGGAAATAGAACTGCCATACGACCCAGCTATCAATCCCACTGTTGGGCATACACACCGAGGAAACCAGAATTGAAAGTGACATGTGTACCCCAATGTTCATCACAGCACTGTTTACAATAGCTAGGACATGGAAGCAATCTAGATGTCCATAGGCAGACAAATGGATAAGAAAGCTGTGGTACATATGCACAATAGAATATTACTCAGCTATTAAAAATAATGCATTTGAATCAGTTCTAATGAGGTGGATGAAACTGGAGCCAATTATACAGAGTGAAGTAAGTCAGAAAGAAAAACACCAATGCAGTATATTAACACATTTATATGGAATTTAGAAAGATGCTAATGATGACCGGATATGCAAGATAGCAAAAGAGACCCAGATGTAAAGAACAGACTTTTGGACTCTGAGGGAGAAGGTGTGGATAAGATGATTTGAGAGAATAGCACTGAAACATGTATATTATCATGTGTGAAATAGCTCGTCAGTCCAAGTTTGATGCATGAGACAAGGTGCTCAGGGCTGGTGCACTGGCATGACCCTGAGGGATGAGATGGGGAGGGAGGTGGGAGGGGGGTTCAGGGTGGGGACACATGTACACCTATGGCTGACTCATATCAATGTATGGCAAAATCCACTACAATACTGTAAAGCTTCCAATTAAAATAATTAATTTTTAAAATAAAAATACTTGGAAACTTTTGCACAGTAAAAGAAAACAAACCAAAACAAAAAATCCCATAGAATTGGAGAAAATATTTGCAAATGATAGAACAAATGATACAAATAATATCCAAAACACATAAACAGCTCATACCATTCAATATAAAAAACAACTGAGTCAAAAATGGACAGAAGACCTGAATAGACATTTTTCCAAAGAAGATATACAGATGACCAAGAAGTACATGGAAAGATGCTTCAACATCACTAATTATTTAGAGAAATGGAACTCAAAACCACAGTGAGGCATCACCTCACACCTGTCAGAACGGCTGTCGTGAATAAGCCTACAAAAAAGAAATGGTGGATACAATGTGGAGAAAAGAGGACCCTTGTACACTGTTGGTGAGAATGTAAATTGGTGCAGCTTCTATGGAAAAAAGTATGAGGTTTCCTTTAAAAACTAAAAATAAATCTACCTTATAATCCAGCAATTCCATTCCTAGGCATACATCAGGCGGAAAAAACAAAAACACTAATTCAGAAAGATACATGCACCCCAGTGTTCACAACAGCACTATTCACAATAGCCAAGACATGGAAGGAACCCACATGCCCATGAAAAGACAACTGGCTTAAGAAAATGTGGTGTGTACATAAACGGAATATTACATAGCTATAAAAAAGAATGAAATGCTGTCATTGGCACCAATGTGGCTGGACCTAGAGATTATGCTTAGTGAAATAAATCAGAGAAAGACAAAGAATGTACGATACCACTTGTATGTGGGATCTAAAAAATAATAACAATTAATGTACATACAAAACAGAAATAGATCCACAGAAATAGAATAAATTTATGGTTACCAAAGCATGGGATGGGAGGAAAAATTAGGGGTATGGGATTGATGGATATAAACTACTACACATAAAACAGATAAGCAACAGAGATGTATAGGAAATAATACCCAGTATCTTGTAATAACCTATCATGGAATACAATCTGCAACAACAACAAAAAAACCTGAAGCACTATACCGTACAGCTGAAACTAACATCCTATTGTAAATCAACTATACTTCAATTTTGAAAAAGTACCCTTATAGAGCCTACTTTAAAAGACTGTTGTGAGGATTAGATGAGCTAGCAAAGAGCCTGACACAATGCTCGGCATGAAGTTATTATCTGTAAATTACTTGCAGTCATTACCCATCAAAGGGCCAAGCACTGCAGTCTTCAATGGAGGGCACAGCCACTAAACCTCACCACGTCCTGACTCTCCAACACTTGTGGAAAGCACAATATTCTTCACAATCACCCAGGCTCTAAACCCCTTTCAGTGCTTCTCTTTCCCTTGATCTTATACTCAATCAGGCAGCAGATCCTGTTAAACTTCTTGCTGCAATATTCTCAATCTTGTAACCTCTTTCTTCCAACCATTTCTACTCTGGCTTAATCCTTGTTCCTGCCTAATAATAACAGGACACTGTCCTCTTGTTAGTCCCTATTTCCTCTGCGCCTTGAAGGCCCCTCTATAGCATGGCCTCACTAATCTCTCTAAATCATGCTACCTAACCTTCCACTGAAGGAAGACCTGGAATGTTAGGTCCATGAATCAAGGCAAATTTGAAGTGGTCAAACAAGAGATGGCAAGAGTGAACATTGACATTTTAGGAATCAGCGAACTAAAATGGACTGGAATGGGTGAATTTAACTCAGATGACCATTATATCTACTACTGTGGGCAAGAATCCCTTAGAAGAAATGGAGTAGCCATCATAGTCAACAAGAGTCCAAATGCACTACTTGGGTGGAATCTCGAAAATGACAGAATGATATCTGTTCATTTCTGAGGTAAACCATTCAATATCACAGAAATCCAAGTCTATGCCCAGGCCAGTTATGCTGAAGGAGCTGAAGTTGAATGGTTCTATGAAGACCCACACGACCTTTTAGAACTAACACCCAAAAAAGATGTCCTTTTCATTATACAGGACTGGAATGTAAAAGTAGGAGGTCAAGAAATACCTGGAGTAACAGGCAACTTTGGCTTTAGAGTACAGAATGAAGCAGGGCAAAGGCTAATAGAGTTTGGCTAAGAGAACTCACTAGTCATAGCAAACACCTTCTTACAACAACACAAGAGAATATTCTACACATGGACATTACCAGACAGTCAATATCAAAATCAGATTGTTATATTCTTCACAGCCAAAGAAGAGGAGGCAATGGCAACCCACTCCAGTACTCTTTCCTGGAAAATCCCATGGATGGAGGAACCTGGTAGGCTGCAGTCCATGGGGTCGCTATGAGTTGGACACGACTGAGCGACTTCACTTTCACTTTTCACTTTCATGCATTGGAGAACACCCCAGTGTTCTTGTCTAGAGAATCCCAGAGAAGGCGGAGCCTGGTGGGCTGCCATCTATGGGGTCGCACAGAGTCGGGTATGACTGAAGCGACTTAGCAGCAGCAGCTGCTGCCAAAGATGGAGAAGCTCTACACCGTCAGCAAAAACAAGACCAGGAGCTGACTGCAGCACAGACCATGAACTCCTTACTGCCGAACTGAGACTTGAATTGAAGAGAGTAAGGAAAACCACTAGACCATTCAGCATGACCTAGATCAAACCGCTTACTATTCTACACTGGAAGTGACAAACAGATTCAAGGAATCAGATCTGATAGAGTGTCTGAAGAACTATGGACACTACAGGAGGCAGTGATCAAGACCATCCCTAAGAAAAAGAAATGCAGACAGGGGAAACAAAATGGCTGTCTGGGGAGGCCTTACAAATAGCTGTGAAAGGAGGAGAAGCGAAAGGCAAAGGAGAAAAGGAAAGATATACCCATTTGAACGCAGAGTTCCAAAGAATAGTAAGGAGAGGTAAGAAGGCCTTCCTCAGCGATCAGTGCAAAGAAATAGAGGAAAACAACAGAATGGGAAAGTCTGGACATCTCGTCAAGAAAATTAGAGATACCAAGGGAACATTTCATGCAAAGATGGGCTCAATAAAGGACAGAAATGGTATGGACCTAAAAGAAGCAGAAGATATTAAGAAGAGGTGGCAAGAATACATGGAAGAACTGTACAAAAAAGATCTTCANCATGACCTAGATCAAACCGCTTACTATTCTACACTGGAAGTGACAAACAGATTCAAGGAATCAGATCTGACAGAGTGTCTGAAGAACTACGGACACTACAGGAGGCAGTGATCAAGACCGTCCCTAAGAAAAAGAAACGCAGACAGGGCTGCCTGGGGAGGCCTTACAAATAGCTGCGAAAGGAGGAGAAGCGAAAGGCAAAGGAGAAAAGGAAAGATACACCCATCTGAACGCAGAGTTCCAAAGAATAGTAAGGAGAGGTAAGAAGGCCTTCCTCAGCGATCAGTGCAAAGAAATAGAGGAAAACAACAGAATGGGAAAGTCTGGACATCTCGTCAAGAAAATTAGAGATGCCAAGGGAACATTTCATGCAAAGATGGGCTCGATAAAGGACAGAAATGGTATGGACCTAAAAGAAGCAGAAGATATTAAGAAGAGGTGGCAAGAATACATGGAAGAACTATACAAAAAGATCGTCACGACCCAGATAAGCATGATGGTGTGATCCCCAACCTAGAGCCAGAACTCTGGAATGCAAAGGCAAGTGGGCCTTAGGAAGCATCAATACGAACAAGGCTAGTGGAGCTGATGGAATTCCAGTTGAACTATTTCAAATCCTGAAAGATGATGCTGTGAAAGTGCTGCACTCAATATGTCAGCAAATTTGGAAAACTCAGCAGTGGCCACAGGACTGGAAAAGGTCAGTTTTCATTCAAATCCCAAGAAAAGCGATGCCAAAAATGCTCAAACTACTACATAATTGCACTCATCTCACACCCTAACAAAGGAATGCTCAAAATTCTCCAAGCCAGGCTTAAATAGTACATAAACTTTGAACTTCCAGATGTTCAAGCTGGATTTAGAAAAGGCAAAGGAACCAGAGAACAAATTGCCAACATCTGCTGGATCATCAATAAAGCAAGAGAGTTCCAGAAAAACATCTACTTCTGCTTTATTGACTATGCAAAAGCCTTTGTGTGGATCACAACAAACTGTGGAGAATTCTTCAAGAGATGGAAATACCAGACCACCTGACCTGCCTCTTGAGAAACCTGTATGCAGGTCAGGAAGCAACAGTTGGAACTAGACATGGAAACACAGACTGGTTCCAAATAGGGAAAGGAGTACGTCAAGGCTGTATATTGTCACCCTGCTTATTTAACTTACATGCAGAGTACATCATGAGAAATGCTGGGCTTGATGAAGCACAAGCTGGAATCAAGATTGCTGGGAGAAATATCCATAACCTCAGATATGCAGATGACACCAACTCTTATGGTAGAAAGTGAAGAAAAACTAAAGAGCCTCTTGATGAAAGTGAAAGAGAAGAGTNGAATACCAGACCACCTGACCTGCCTCTTGAGAAACCTGTATGCAGGTCAGGAAGCAACAGTTGGAACTAGACATGGAAACACAGACTGGTTCCAAATAGGGAAAGGAGTACGTCAAGGCTGTATATTGTCACCCTGCTTATTTAACTTACATGCAGAGTACATCATGAGAAATGCTGGGCTTGATGAAGCACAAGCTGGAATCAAGATTGCTGGGAGAAATATCCATAACCTCAGATATGCAGATGACACCAACTCTTATGGTAGAAAGTGAAGAAAAACTAAAGAGCCTCTTGATGAAAGTGAAAGAGAAGAGTGAAAAAGTTGGCTTAAAACTCAACATTCAGAAAACTAAGATCATGGCATCTGGTCCCATCGCTTCATGGCAAATAGATGGGAAGAGAGTGGAAACAGTGACAGACTTTATTTGGGCTACAAAATCACTGCAGACGGTGACTGAAGCCATGAAATTAAAAGTCGCTTTCTCCTTGGAAGAAAAGTTATGACCAACCTAGACAGCATATTAAAAAGCAGAGACATTATTTTGTCAACAAAGGTCCATCTAGTCAAGGCTATGGTCTTTCCAGTAGTCATGTGTGGATGTGAGAGTTGGACTATAAAGAAAGCTGAATGCAGAAAAAATTGGTGCTTTTGAACTGTTATGTTGGAGAAAGCTCTGGAGAGTCCCTTGGACTGCAAGGAGATCCAACTAGTCCATCCTAAAGGAAATCAGTCCTTCGTGTTCATTGTAGGGACTGATGTTGGAGCTGAAACTCCAATATTTTGGCCACCTGATGTGAAGAGCTGACTCATATGAAAAGACCCTGATGCTGGGAAAGATTGAAGGCAGAAGGAGAAGGGGATGACAGAAGATGAGACAGTTGGATGGCATCACCAATTCAATGAACATGAGTTTGAGTAAACTCTGGGAGTTGGTGATGGACAGGGAGTCCTGGCATGCTGCAGTCCATGGGGTCACAGAGTCGGACACGACTGAACAACTGTACTGAATTGAACTGAACCTTCCACAACTCTCCACTTTTTTTTTTTTTTTAATCAACTACATTGCTCATTCTTTGGCTTCTGAATTCATGACCATCTATTCTCTAGCTTCAATTTACTTTTCTAGCTGTATTTCCTACCACTCTACTTCATATACTCTTAGATGTGGTTGATGTCGATTATTAGCTAGTTATGAGATATGTCTAAGCCTCAGTGAGAGCACACTCTGAGACACAGAGGTGCTAAGAAAATAGGCAAGGTCACAGAGTTCATGGCAAAGCAGACATCAGGTCATAGATGGCACTGTAAGTCAATACTGTGGATGTATCCAATAACTGGGCTTCCCAGGTGGCACTAGTGGTAAAGAACCTGCCTGCCAATGCAGGAGACATAAGAGATGTGAGTTTGATCCCTGGTCGGGAAGATCCCCTGAAGGAGGGCATGGCAATGCATTCCAGTATTCTTTATGGAGAATCCAATGGACAGAGGAGCCTGGCGGGTTATGGTCCATAGGGTTGCATAGAGTTGGATGATGACGAAAGCAATTTACCTGGCATGCACACCCCCTAGCACCACAGCAGTGTTGAAAAGAAAAGAAAAAACAAACAAACAGAAAGAGACATTTTAAAAAACAAGATATCTCTGAAGACTTGAAAACAAAGTATGTGAAAAGCTTCATAGGTGGCCAGGAGTTTCTCAGAATAGCAAGGACTAAAAGCATCCTACTGGAAGAGGACAAAGGACAAGACAGCTGCTTAAACTAGTAACTCAAGTAAGGCTTCCCTTACCCTAGAAAGACTGAAAAACTACAGTCTCTGTTAGAGGTCATAGTTTACATAAAAGCTGTGCACCTAAAGAGTGTGGAGGATACAGGCAGAGCCTTGCAGCCAGGACCTGGGCCAAGCTGCCTGCTAGGGCAGTGATTAAATTCAGAGTAACCCTAATGGGTCAGAAACCACCCATATAAGATCTGATCTTGGACTGGGAACCCAAGGGTTCAAGTGGAGGCAACCACAAAAATCTAGACAGGGTGGGGAAACAGAACTCAGAAGGAAAAGCGTCCTCTTTACTGTTAGACTGCTAGAATTCTAGACACAGCGGAAAAGTAGTTCTACAAAGGGCAACAAAAGCAACAATGCGGATGCTCCCTCACTCCCAAGTGACATCAGCAGTTATTCTACAAGTAACTTTATTTTTAAGTCTTTAAGAATATAAGGAAGGGGGGTCCCTGTCAGTTCAGTGGTTAAGATTCCACACTTCCACCACAGAGGGTAAAGGTTCTTCCCCAGGCTGGGGAACTAAGACCTCCTATGCCATGTGGTATAGCCAAAAATAAAAATATAAAAATATAAGGAAATAGAATCTAAATATTTCTTCAAAAAAGACAGTATTACTACACAAAAGATGAAAAAGTATAGGTATAAACACACCAACTAGAAATCCAGTAAATAAGAAACCCAACAAATGTGATAAAGATTGAACAAGCAAACTAGAAGACAACACTGAGGATTCCACAAAGCAGCACAGGAAGAGATTTTTAAAAATACACAAAATGGCAGTTAAGAGATACAGAGGATAAGACTGTGTGTAATAAGAGCTCCAGAGGGTAACAGTCTAAACATGATGAAGCTGTATTCATCTTTTTCAAGTCTTTATCCAGTGTTACCTGTCAGTAGCATCTAATTCCTCTGTTTCATTTAAAATGATGACAGCCTCTGTGCTCTCATTCCATCTTTCCCTTATTTGGCCTTAATTTTCTCCATAGCACTTACCAGCTTCTAAAGGACTATATTAATTATGCATATATATTGCCACCTCCTTCTAGAATGTGAGAGTTAATGAGGATATTAATACATACATTCACTTTGATAAATGTTGTATCCCCTAGAACATTAACCAGCAATTGTTACACTTTATAAATATATGATTTATAAATATATATAAAAAATTAAGAGTTGAGTATTTTTTATAAAGGAAGAACAGCAATGAGTTCACAGTTTGAAGGCAAGGAGAAAAGATTTTTAAGTTATAACCCAGTATTGTGTTAATTGGTACAATCTGAATATAGACTATATGTTTATCAATATTCCATTTCTTAAATATGATTGTATTTACATTAAAAAATATCTTTGTTCTTAGGAGATGGATGCTGAAGTACTTAAGAATAAATTGCCATGGTGTCTGCAACTAACTTTCATGGTTAAGGAAAAAAAATACATATTATATACATGTATATTTATGTATATTTACAAATATAAAGCAAATTAGAAATTTAACAATTGGTAAATCTACACGGGTGTTTATTTTCTACAGATTGTGAAGTTTTTCAAGATAAAATACTGGAAAAAATACAGAAACAATAAGTAGTTGGACAGTGAACACCCATACTTAATAAGTAAAAATAACAGAACTACTCTTAGAGCGAAGAGGTCAGCAGCTCCTTTCCTTCCCACCAAAATAACCGTAACACTGGAAAAAATACTCAAAAACAACCATTTCAGGGCTAGGGAAATAAAGCAAAGGGAAATAAACTGAGAAGCTACTGAACTGTGGAAGATCGGTGGGCCCCTGAGCATCCTTACCTGAGCTACTCCCATTTTCCATGGAGCTTGATGGGTGAGGAAGAGCTAAGAGGGCAGGGATGGCAGTGAAAACCAACAGCTTCTCTGGTAGAGCGAGAGGAACTGATCTGGAGTGAAAGGCAAAGCCCACACCCAGGGCTAACTGTTAGTGAAAACAGCAAAGTTAGAGGGACAAAAACAATCAAAGTCTGCAGTTCCACTTTTGGATAGCAGGCGAAACCTGTGTAGAGAAATCTAAAATAGCCAAAAATCTCCACATATTGCCTGAACCTTGAATACATGCTCCACACACCCAGCGATAAATCAGCCAAGGGTGGAAGATCTACTGACTCAAAGTTTTTGAGCACAGTCTCTTACAAACAACTACACTGCATAGATGCAGAGGTATCCTTTAAAAAAATAGGCTTAAAAACTAAAAACTCAAATTAAAACAAATTGAGCAGAAAAATCAGCAGACACATAACAGAGGGGAGAGGTTTTTCAGGTTAAGTCCAGGCAAATCACAAAGCTAACAAAACAACAGCAACGACAAGCAAATGACAGCAACAACTCTCCAAGGAACAAACGTCAAACCCAGAGTTGATACCATATGTTACATAAAACCTTTATTTTACAGAAAATGTATGAAGTGTGTAAGAAATAGAGGTGTGGCCCAGACGCAAGACAAAAAGCTTTCAAAAGAAACTGTCTGTGTGCTCAGATGTTGAATTTAATAAAGACTACAACTCACAGAAAGACAAATATTGAATGAATCTCCTTATATATCCAAAATAGTTTAACTCATAGAAACAGAATAGAAAGGTGGTTTCTAGGAGGAGGAGGAAATGGGAGCGGGGGTTACGAGGATATACAATTTTAGTTATGCAAGATGAATTCATTCTAGAAATCTGCTGTACAATATTGTGCCTATAGTTAACAATATTGTATTCTGCAATTGAAATTCTGTTTAAAAAGTAAATCTCATTTAAATATTCATACCCCAATAATAATAATAAAAGACTACAAGACAGCTACTGTAAATTTTTTTTTTAATTAAAGGACATAATGATTAAAGAGTTAAAGGGAATCATGACCATGACTCAAAGGGGAATCTCAAATAACAATTATAAGAAAGAATTGTGAAAATTCTGGAATCAAAAGGCACAATAACTGAAATAAAAATGCCTGGATAAGTTCAACAGGAAAACTGAGATGGAATAAAAATCAACAAACTTGAAGACAGAAGAATAAGAATTATCCAATTTGAAAAACAAGATATTAAGACAGAAGAAAAATGTACAGATCCCGAGAGACCTGTGGCAAAACAGCAAGTGTATCACTATACATGAGATCCTCAGAAGGAAGGGAGAACGAAAAACAGGGCAGAAAAAAAATAATGGAAGGAATAATGGCCAAAAAAACCTTATAAGTATCCTAAAAATATTAATCTATTAATCTACAAATCCCAGAAGCTCAACAAATCTTAAACAGGATAAACACAAACAAATGCACACCCAAACAAACCATGCTCAGATGGATGAAAGCCAAAGGGAAAATCTTAAAAGGAATATGAAAAAAAAAAGTCAAATCACTGCATACAGAAGAACAACACGATTCACAGCTAACTTTATATAAAAAAGTATGGTGGCCATAAGGCAATAGAATGACATAGTCAAATGGCCAGGGGTGGGGAGGTAGGGGAATGCCAACAGAGAATTCTAAATCCATCAAATGCTATCATTCAAAAATGAATTTGAAATACAGTACAAAATGAAAACTGAAGTGAATTTCTTGCTGGCAGACTTGCTTTGCAGAAAATCCTTCAGATGACAAGAAAGAACAGACTTGGTAATTTGAACCCATGGTGAAAATTGAAGAGCAGCAGAAATGGTAAATACGTGGGAAATATAAAGGAACACACACACACACACCTTCTTTTTCTCTTAAATTCTTCAGAAGACATCATACCAAGCAATAATTGTAATAATAATGTTGTCACATATATAATATATATAGATGTAAACGGGCTTCCCTGGTGGCTCAGCGGTTAAAGCGTCTGCCTCCAATGCGGGAGACCCAGGTTCAATCCCTGGGTCGGGAAGATCCCCTGGAGAAGGAAATGGCAATCCACTCCAGTATTCTTGCCTGGAGAATCCCATGGACGGAGAAGCCTAGTAGGTTACAGTCCACGGGGTCACAAAGAGTCGGACACGACTGAGCGACTTCACCTTCACCTTCATATATAAAACAATTAATAGCACAAAGAAAGGGAAAGGAAATAAAGTCATACTAGAGGAAACCTACTATATTATACCAGAAGTCAGTCAATTTTAATCTGAACAAGTCTGTAATATTCTATTGTAATACCTAGAATAAACACTTAGAAAATAACTTCCGTTCAGTTCAGTCGCTCAGTCACGACCAACTCCTGTCTCTTATACACATCTAGATGTGTATAAGAGACAGACCCAGTATTGTGTTAATTGGTACAATCTGAATATAGACTATATGTTTATCAATATTCCATTTCTTAAATATGATTGTATTTACATTAAAAAATATCTTTGTTCTTAGGAGATGGATGCTGAAGTACTTAAGAATAAATTGCCATGGTGTCTGCAACTAACTTTCATGGTTAAGGAAAAAAAATACATATTATATACATGTATATTTATGTTTGGTATCTCTAATCTTCTTGAAGAGATGTCTAGACTTTCCCATTCTATTGTTTTCCTCTATTTCTTTGCACTGATCACTGAGGAAGGCTTTCTTCTCTCTCCTTGCTATTCTTTGTAACTCTGCACTCAAATGGGTATCTCTTTCCTTTTCTCCTTTGCTTGTCAGTTCTCTTCCTTTCACAGCTTTTTGTAAGGCCTCCTCAGACAGCAATTTTGCTTTTTTTTGCATTTCTTTTTCTTGGGGATGGTCTTGATCCCTGTCACCTTTATAGTGTCATGAGCCTCCGTCCATAGTTCTTCAGACACGCTGTCTATCAGATCTAATCCCTTGAATCTATTTCTCACTTCCACTGTATAGTCGTAAGGGATTTGATTTAGGTCATACCTGAATGGTCTAGTGCTTTTCCCTACTTTCTTCAACTCAAGTCTGAATTTGGCAATAAGGAGTTCATGATCTGAGCCACAGTCACCTTCTGGTCTTGTTTTTGCTGGCTATATAGCGCTTCTCCATCTTTGGCTGCAAAGAATATAATGAGTTTTTGGTGTTGACCGTCTGGTTTAGAGTCCATGTGTAGAGTCTTCTCTTGTGTTGTTGGAGGAGGGTGTTTGTTATGGCCAATGCGTTCTCTTGGCTAAACTCTATTAGCTTTCGCCCTGCCTCATTCTGTATTCCAAGGCCGAATTTGACTGTTACTCCAGGTGTTTCTGGACCTAGTACTTTTGCATTCCAGTCCCCTATAATGAAAAGCACATCTTTTGGGGGGTGTTAGTTCTAGAAAGTCTTGGAGGTCTTCATAGAACTGTTCAACTTCAGCTTCTTCAGCATTACTGGTCAGGGCATAGACTTGAATTGTTGTGATACTGAATGCTTTGCCTTGGAAATAAACAGAGGTCATTTTGTCATTTTTGAGATTGCATCTAAGTACTGCATTTCAGACTCTTTTGTTGATTGTGAAGGCTATTTAATCTCTTCTAAGGGATTCCTGCTCACAGTAGTAGATATAATGCTCTACTAAGTTAAATTCACCCATTCCAGTCCATTTTAGCTCACTGATTGCTAAAATGTCAATGTTCACTCTTGCCATCTCCTTTTTGAGCACTTCAAATTTGCCTTGATCCATGGACCTAACATTCCAGGTACCTGTGTAACATTGCTCTTTACTGCATCGGACCTTCTTCTATCACCAGTCACATCCACAACTGGCTATTGTTTTTGCTTTGGCTCCCTCTCTTCATTCTTTCTGGAGTTATTCTCCACTGATCTCCAGTAGCATATTGGGCCCCTACCCACCTGGGGAGTTCATATTTCAGTGTCCTATCTTTCTGCCTTTGCATAGTGTTCACAGGATTCTCAAGGCAAGAATACTGAAGCTGCCGGGAGCCAGCATGGGAGATCCCACCCATGACAAGATCATGCAGGACTTGAGGGACTCCCTGGGCCATCCCACCCATGACAAGGTCATGCGGAAGAGTCCTGATAAGCAAGGCCTCAGGACTCGACGGACCCCCTCGATCTGCTCGAGCATCTACCCCCAAACCAGAATCTGTCTGTCTTACTATTCTATGTCTTTCACCAGCTCTTCTGACATTAGCAGGGGGCTTCCCTGACCACCTTTCTCTGGAAAGAGTTAACTTAGGGCTCTAGTTGATAAATCTCCTGGGCATGAAAGGAGTGTTTCAAACCCCCTGTTAGCATTCTAGCTTACTTGGCAGCTTTATCCAGACTCTTGCAACATTTTTGAGCCTATGCAATGCTTGCTGCCAAGTTCTCCATCCCTTATTCATTGTGTTCCTGGGAGTTCATATAGTTAAGATATAGAAACAACAAGCAGCAGCATTAGCATTAGCACCGTTAGACTTTGAGTTAATAAGTTCTTTCTTTGCTGTAGCCCACTGAATCTTTGCTCCATAAAAATGTAACTCTGTACTTTAAGGGTGATGCAGGCTAAGAATTTAAGAAGAAACACTTTAAGGGAAAATCATTGTTCTGGTGTTCTGGCCGACCAACCTTTATCAAAAAGGGGTCATGGAATATCAACAGACCTCTGGAATAGAAGATGATGTACAGAAAATAAGACTTTTGCAGGAAGGAACCTGATATTGATAACAGTTATTACTGATGGAATGTTGAGTTGACTCTGCATTTTTCACCTTGCTGTATGTACAACTCAGGGTATAAAAGCCCCGAGAAAAATAAAGTAAATGGGCCTCGCTCACCGAAGAAGCTTGGTCACCCCGTGTCTCGTTCTTTATCTCTTTATCTATCTTTCTTCATTCGCCAACGTCGTCCATCCTGAGGCTGTCCCTGGACTCTGCTGAGGCTGGACCTCGGCATGATGCGGTTTGCCATTTCCTTCTCTAGTCAACCACAATTCGTCAGAAAATAACTTTTTAAATA
>SJYX01023240.1:70310-81137 GCA_006410675.1 Oreotragus oreotragus
AGCTGACTCATTTGAAAAGACCCCGATGCTGGGAAAGATTGAGGGCAGGAGGAGAAGGGGATGACAGAGGATGAGATGGTTGGATGGCATCACAGACTCAATAGACATGGGTTTGGGTGGACTCCAGGAGTTGGTGATGGACAGGGAGGCCTGGCGTGCTGCAGTTCATGGGGTTGCAAAGAGTCGGACACGACTGAGTGACTAAAGTGAATAACTATCTGTATAACAGAAAAGAAGTTAACAAACAAGCAACATGGCCTTTGATTATGTCATTCCACTGCCTTGTGGCCATGATATGTCTGATGAAAAGTTAGCTGGAAATCATATTGTTCTTCTGTTTACAGTGACTTGGTTTATTTTGTTTTTCCTATTGCTTCTAAGATTTTCCCTTTGGCTTTGAACCACAATCACATAAAACTAATCAAACTGATCATATGGACCACAGCCTTGTCTAACTCAATGAAACTATAAGCCATGCCATATAGGGCCACCCAAGATGGATGGGTCATAGTGGAGAATTCTGACAAAATGTGGTCCACTGGAGACAGGAATGGCCAAGCCACTTCAGTATTTTTCCTTGAGAACCCCATGAACAGTATGAAAAGGCAAAAGGATATGATACTTAAAGATGAATTCCCCAGGTTGGTAGGGGCCAAATATGCTACTGGAGATCAGTGCAAAAATAACTCCAGAAAGAAAGAAGAGATGGAGCCAAAGCAAAAAACCACCCAGTTGTGGATGGGACTGGTGATGGAAGCAAGGTCTAATGCCGTAAAGAGCAATATTACACAGGAACCTGGAATTTAGGTCCATGAATCAAGGTAAATTAGAAGTGGTCAAACAGGAGATGGCAAGAGTGAACACTGACATTTTAGCAATCAGTGAACCAAAATGGACTGAAATGGGTGAACTTAACTCAGATGACCATTATATCTACCACTGTGGGCAAGAATCCCTTAGAAGAAATGAAACAGCCCTCATAGTCAACAAAAGATTCCAAAATGCACTACTTGGATACAGTCTCAAAAATGACAGAACGGTCTCTGTTCACTTCCAAGGCAAAGCATTCAATATCACAATAATCCAAGTCTATGCCCTGACTAGTAACGCTGAAGAAGCTGAAGTTGAACGCTTCTACAAAGACCTACAAGACCTTCTAGAACTAACACCCAAAAAAGATGTGCTTTTCATTATAGGGGACTGGAAAGCAAAAGTAGGAGGTCAAGAAACACCTGAAGTAACAGTCTAGTTCAGCCTTGGAGTACAGGGCAAAAGCTAATAGTTTGGCCAAGAGAACACAATGGCCACAGCAAATACCCTCCTCCAACAACACAAGAGAAGCCTCTACAAATGGACATCACCAAATGATCAATACTGAAACCAGATTGATCATATTCTTTGTGGCCAAAGATGGAGACATTCTACACGGTCAGGAAAAACAAGACTGGGAGCTGATTGTGGCTCAGATCATGAACTCCTTATTGCCAAATTCAGACTTAAATTGAAGAAAGTAGGGAAAACCACTGGACTATTCAGGTATGACCTAAATCAAATCCCTTATGATTATAATGTTCATGAGGTTCTCAAGGCAAGAATACTGAACTGGTTTGCCATTCTCTTCTCCAGTGGACCATGTTTTGTCAGAACTCTCCACCATGACCCATCCATCTTGGGTGGCCCTACCTGGCATGGCTCATAGTTTCATTGAGTTAGACAAGGGTGTAGGCCATGTGATCAGATTTGTTAGTTTTCTGTGATTGCAGTTTTCAGTCTGTCTGCCCTCTGATGGAGAAGGATAAGAGGCTTATGGAAGCTTCCTGATGGGAGAGACTGACTGAGGGGGAACCTGGGTCTTGTTCTGATGGGTGGGGCCATGCTCAGTAAATCTTTAATACAGTTTTCTGTTGTTGGGTGGGACTGTGTTCCCTCCCTGTTATTTGACCTGAGATCAAACTATGGTGGAGGTAATGAAGACAATGGTCCCATGAATCTCCTTCAAAAGGTCCCATGAACGCACTGCTACACTCAGTGCACCCAACCCTGCAGCAGGCCACAGCTGACCCACACCTCCACCAGAGACTCTGGATGCCAGAAACATTCCAATCCTCAAATAAGGCAATGCCAAAGAACGCTCAAACTCCTGCACAAGTGCACTCATCTCACATGCTATAAAGTAATGCTCAAAGTTCTCTAAGCCAGGCTTCAACAGTACGTGAACCATGAACTTCCAGTTGTCCAAGCTGGATTTAGAAAAGGCAGAGGAAACAGAGATCAAATAGCCAACATCTGTTGGATCATCAAAAAAAGCAAGAGTTTCCGAAAAACATCTATTTCTGCTTTATTGACTATGAGAAAGCCTTTGACTGTGTGGATCACAACAAACTGTGGAAAAATCTTAGTGATAGGAATACCAGACCACCTGACCTGCCTGTTGAGAAACCTATATGCAGATCAAGAAGCAACAGTTAGAACCAGACATGAACAACAGACTGGTTCCAAATACGGAAAGGAGTACGTCAAGGCTGTGTATTGTCACCCTGCTTATTTAACTTATATGCAGAGTTCATCATGTGAAATGCTGGGCTTGATGAAGCACAAGCTGGAATCAAGATGGTCAGGAGAAATATCAATAACCTCAGACACGCAGATACCACCCTTACGGCAGAAAGTGATGAGGAACTGAAGAGCCTCTTGATGAAAGTTAAAGAGGACAGTGAAAAAGCTCACTTAAAACTCAACATTCAAAACCGAAGATCATGGCATCCAATCCCATCACTTCATGCAAACAGATGAGGAAACAGTGGAAACAGTGACAGATTTTATTTTCTTGGGCTCCAAAATCACTGCAGATGGTGACNAGAGCCTCTTGATGAAAGTTAAAGAGGACAGTGAAAAAGCTCACTTAAAACTCAACATTCAAAACCGAAGATCATGGCATCCAATCCCATCACTTCATGCAAACAGATGAGGAAACAGTGGAAACAGTGACAGATTTTATTTTCTTGGGCTCCAAAATCACTGCAGATGGTGACTCCAGCCAAGAAATTAAAAGACCCTTGCTCCTTGGAAGAAAAGCTGTGACAAACTAGACAGCATATTAAAAAGCAGAGACATTACCTTGCTGACAAAGGTCCATCTACGCGAAGCTATGGTTTTTCCAGTAGTCATGTATGGATGTGAGAGTTGGACTATAAAGAAAGCTAAGTACTATAGAACTGATGCTTTTGAACTGTGGTGTTGGAGAAGACTCTGCAGAGTCCCTTGGACTGCAAGGAGATCCAACCAGTCCATCCTAAAGGAAATCAGTCCTGAATATTCATTGGAAGAACTGGTGCTGAAGCTTTAACTCCAATACCTTGGCCACCTGAAGCGATGAACTGAGTCACTAAAAAAGACCCCAATGCTGGGAAAGATTGAGGGTAGGAGAGGGCGATGACAGACGATGAGATGGTTGGATGGCATCACTGACTCAGTGAATACTAGTTTGACCATGCTTCAGGAGCTGGAGATAGACTGGGAAGCCTGGCGTGCAGCAGTCCCTGGGGTCATAAAGGGTCGGACACAAGTGAGCAACTGAACTGAACTGAACCAAGCAAGTTAGTAACAAAAAAGGCATAAGATATGGCAAAAACAGACAAATACCACAGGAGAGAAACCGAGAAAGTGAATAATAGAGAAAGCCAAAAGTAAAATGGCAAATGTAGTAAGTCCAATCATAATTTTATTAAACAGACTAAAAATCTCCAATTCAAAAGCAAATAGGGACCGTGTAAAAAAGCAAGATCCAACAATGTGCTGTCTTTCAGAGACCCATTTGAAATCAAAAGACATAAATAGGTTAAAAAATAAAGGACAAAAAAAGATATGGCATGCAAACAATAATTATAAGAGAGCTGGAATGCCTGTAGTAATATCTTAAAAATGAACTCTAAGAAATATTACTAGATAAAAAGTTTTTATTGAGATCCAACCAGTCCATCCTAAAGGAAATCAGTCCTGAATATTCATTGGAAGAACTGGTGCTGAAGCTTTAACTCCAATACCTTGGCCACCTGAAGCGATGAACTGAGTCACTAAAAAAGACCCCAATGCTGGGAAAGATTGAGGGTAGGAGAGGGCGATGACAGACGATGAGATGGTTGGATGGCATCACTGACTCAGTGAATACTAGTTTGACCATGCTTCAGGAGCTGGAGATAGACTGGGAAGCCTGGCGTGCAGCAGTCCCTGGGGTCATAAAGGGTCGGACACAAGTGAGCAACTGAACTGAACTGAACCAAGCAAGTTAGTAACAAAAAAGGCATAAGATATGGCAAAAACAGACATATACCACAGGAGAGAAACCGAGAAAGTGAATAATAGAGAAAGCCAAAAGTAAAATGGCAAATGTAGTAAGTCCAATCATAATTTTATTAAACAGACTAAAAATCTCCAATTCAAAAGCAAATAGGGACCGTGTAAAAAAGCAAGATCCAACAATGTGCTGTCTTTCAGAGACCCATTTGAAATCAAAAGACATAAATAGGTTAAAAAATAAAGGACAAAAAAAGATATGGCATGCAAACAATAATTATAAGAGAGCTGGAATGCCTGTAGTAATATCTTAAAAATGAACTCTAAGAAATATTACTAGATAAAAAGTTTTTATAATGATAAAAGGTCAGTACCTTTTATGAAACAAATATATTAAGATGAAGTGAAGTGAAGTCGCTCAGTCATGTCCGACTCTTTGTGACCCCATGGACTGTAGCCTACTAGGCTCTTCTGTCCATGGGATTTTCCAGGCAATAGTCCTGGAGTGGATTGCCATTTCCTTCTCCAGGGGATCTTCCCAATCCAGGGATCAAACCCGGGTCTCCTGCATTGTAGACAGACGCTTTACCATCTGAGCTAAAACCAGTTCAGAATACATGAAAAATATAATTCACAGCTAACTTTTCAGCAAACACAGGGTGGCCTTTAATGCGGTGGAATGACATAATCCAAGGGCAGGGGTGGGGAAATGCCAACAGAGAATTCTAAATCCATCAAATGCTATCCTTCTGAAATGAATTTGAAATATAGTACAAAATAAAAACTGGAGAGAGAATTGTTGTTGGCATACTTGTCTCACTGATAGAAGCAAGTATCAGAGAATAGGCAAATTAACAATCATAGTTGAAAATGTCCCAGTATTAATAACTAACAAAACAAGCAGACCAAAAATCAGCAAGGCTATAGCAGATCTGAACAATACTATCAACCAACTCGACCTAACATATTTTTTAACACTCTATCAAATGAGAGGAGAATATGCATTCTTTTCAGATGCATGTGAAACATTCTCCAGGCTAGGTCATACGCTAGGCCCAAAAGGTAAATCTCAAATGTAAGTGATACATTTCTAAATAATACATAGGTCCAACAAGAAATCACAGGGGCAACTAGAAAATATTTTGAACTAAATGAAAACAAAAACACAACATGTCAAAATTTAGAAGTATGCCTTATACAGCGCTTAGAGGGAAATTCAGAAGTTTAAGTACCTATATTAGACAAGAAAGGTTTCATTTTGCCTAAGTTGTCCAATTTGTTCATGTAAAGTTGCCTGTCATGTTCTCTTATAATCATTCTAATTTCTGAAGGGTTGGTAATTAAATGTCCCTTATTTCACCCAAGACTAAGGAAGAAATAGAAAATCTAAAGCTCTATAATAATAAGAGAATCATTACTTAAAAATCTTCCCTCCTTTCCTATCACATACACAAAAAGCCCAAGCTAGATGGCTTTATCCAGTAAATTCTATCCAACAACAAATAAATTATAGCAATCCTACACAAATTCTTTCATAAAATAGAGGCAGGGGAACTTTTAAACTCATTCTACAGGACCAGTATTATGTTTTCATCAAAGCAAGACAGGTATAACCAGAAAACTAGAGATCAGTATCCCCTGTGAGCATGCACATGAAAGTCTCTAACGTGATGTTAACAAATGAAACGCAGAAACATATAAAAAGATTAAAACCATGATGAAGTGAGATCTATGTGACAATGATATTTATGGGGCTCCTCTCTTCTCTGTTCTGACATTACCCTTCAGACAGAGTTAAACTATGGGAGTTTGGCTGTGTGGTCCCTTCACATATACACTAACCAATGTATACCTTTCTTGGTGGTTATGTGTAAGGTGTATGAAATAAAGTAACCTACTACTCTTGAAATTATGGATACCAAAAAGAGATTAAGGATACCACAAAAGGAGTAAGATTTCCACTTTTAGCCTTGATGCTAAGGGTTAAATAGGATTTAAAACAAACAAAGATGAAAAATTAGGAAAGCAATGGGCTTGATTCTTAGTTTGGTAATATTCAGGACTCAAAATAATCAAGAACCAACCAGATCCATGTGGAAGATAAATTTACCTGGTTTAGTTTTCTTAGAGTGAGAAGTGACACCCTAATCTTTGGAGAAAAGGCACTGTATCTTCAGAATGAAAAGATGGCAGTGTGTCCCTTTCTCCAGCTTCATGTCAACTCAAGCACTGAAATCAGTGCTAATATTTAGGTTTATCAATATCTGGTCACCAGTTCACAGAACTTTCCAGCTCCTAAAAGGTTCACTTCTAGGTTCTTGCTTTTAGAGATGGTTATCAGCAGGAGGAGGATGCACCTTGCCACCCACCCAGCCATCATAAAAGTTAGCCTGGTGGACAAATCAGACTGTAGCCTCCCAGGCTCCTCTGTCCATGGGATTTCCCAGGTAAGAATACTGGAGTGGGCTACCATTTCCTTTTCCAGGGAATCTTCCCAAACCAGGGATCGATGGGCAGGCAAACTCTTTACCACTGAGCCACCTGGGAAGCCAAATATATGGGATAAACCCACAAATACAGTCCATAACACATCTGGGGTAACAGATGAAAGAAAGCTATGGTATATTTTCAGGAAGTACCTGCAAACTCCTAATACTTTAATACCCATCTCTAAGAATTCAAAAAAGAGGCAACCATATTCAAGTGGTCATTCATTTCTGTCTGGTTAAGAATGTAACCATCAACCACAGCATTAATAAGTTAGCCAATTCTGTACTATAAATGAACATAAAAATCTAATAGTTTAAAATCTGGGGCTGTACGACAAAGATTATTTCCATTTTAAAAAAGTAATGCTTCAGATGAAGAAAGACTGTGAAACCATAAGAGAGACAAAGTCTCTGCATGTCACAGGAGATCTGAAATAACACAAACGCCAACTAAAAAAAAAATTCAAGCTAATTTTGAAATAATGAAGTGAGGATACAGGTACATAGTTTGTGGCAACGTCTGCAATACTTCATTTCCAGTAACTGAAAGTAGGATCAAAATTTTGAGCAGATATTTCCAGGTAAACTATGTGCAGAGCAAATATATAGACTCATTAAACATGGCTAACTTCAAAAATTAAATCTGGCTGATCATACATAACAAACCAAAATTGATATATTTTTCTGGATGAATTTCAAATATGCCAATATAACATTTCTACATTGTGATTTAAAAAACAGTTCAAAACAATTCTACAAACCATATGCAAGTTTATTTAAATAATTTAAAACTGCACAGAGAGCTAATTTATAAGTATAAAAATAGATGGTTTAGCAACCAAATACAAGCACCACACAGCAGATTACACACACACCACCAAAGTCTTTGGAAGATGAAGGCAACATTAATATCTCAAGTAATTTTATGAGAATACTTTACTTATATGATAGTCAGATGTTATTAAAACATCTCAAAATATGCAGGGCCCACAAATATTTCAGTTTCAGGTCTTCCCTTCAGTTTTCTTGTCAATATATTAATGATTCTTCTTAAATACTCTACAACAATTAGTCTAGATTGACAAATGGGCTATCGAAGCCACTATCTTGCTGGCTAGACAGAGGAGCGATTACTTTTCTTGAAGGCAGCGAACACACGGCAGGTGGTACTGTACTGCTCAGGTTTTTGAATTCTGACTTTAATATATCAGCTTTATGATGAGGTGGGTGTCCAAGAGTCATGCTGCTCTTCCCTGGCTGGGAATATGTGGTTTCTTCTGACAGGTCTGGAGCATGACCACTCTGACATTTCGTAGGCTGACGAATCATGTTGTTTTTCTCTGAGTCTGAAAGACAGCTGGCTGCTGAAAACTGTTTGAAATTCACAGATTCAAGGAGCGAATCCAGGGTGTCTTGCGGCCCACCATGCAAAAATGACACTTCACGACTGCTGTAGGGTAGAGTGGCAGTGTTGGAATGCCAGCCTGCAGAGTCACTCAGGTTCACTCCATCCTTTACTGGAATTTCCTTAACACCATAACTCGGACTTTTCTCAGATGCAGCGCTTTCACTTTCCATTAGTGGATTACATCTATATACTTTTAAACCAAGTCTTTCATTAGGACTTTGAAAAGTAATGTGTGTGGATTCAGACTCAGAAAGATCAGGGGTATATCGAGATGAAGGTTTATTTCCAAAGGTTCCAAGGAAGGGCTGTGCGTTTGAGTGCTGGAGTGATTTAGAGCCAGGATCACCAGGGAGGTCTTTCTTCTTGTGCGAACCAAAGCTTCTTTCATCTTCGCAAGGCACAAACTCAGGAGAAACACTCCTTGGCAACATGTCTACATGTTTTTGACTGTTATCCCTGAACTGAAAGTCCAGATGGGACTCTCTGGAACACTCGGGCTTTCCGTCCCCATGCTGCGCATCCTCTACTCGCCTTTGTAGGTTACAGGCAGCCCTCCTCTTAGGAACTTGGTCGCACATACTTCTGGGGATCGTTTTTAGATTGTTTGATTTGCTTTCTGTGTGACATAGTATATTCTGATTCACATCATTTCTTTTTGATTTTTCAACTCCAGTCAGCGTCTCTGAAGTCAGAGGCAATACTCCTATGTACAAGGGAACACAAAATCAGGGGAAAACAGAATTAGCAGAAAATTAACACTGAAAGAGGAGGGGGGGGAAACATGTTTTTATATATTTCCAAGCAATACATATATATTTTAATCATTCTCAAAGAAAAGACATCAATACTGGACATTTTTAAACCTTCTCTCTCATATATATATATGATAAAGCTGAGTAATTCTGCTATTGGAATCTATTATTATTATCCAGCTGATCTATTATTTTATGCAATAGGTGGTACAGCATTTCAACAGCCAGCTGCAACATTTCCAACTTGCTCTGATGTCAAGTATGGACTTTCTGATGAACAAAATCTGCTGGAAGGACCCTTCCACCCCAATTCAAGACACACACACACAACACATTCTTTCAAAGCTAAAATAGTTTCTGATTTAACTAGCTAAGACTCTAAATCTGATCAAAGGCAGAACTCCACAATGCAGAGAATCAGAGGCATCATATGTTGGAGTTGGGTACTTTGCCCCTAAAATCCATCTAAGGGGTTTGCAACTGCTGGGAACATTAGACCAAATCCAGAAAACTTCTCATGTTATATGCCATTGTCCCGTTATAGCCAAGGTTCACATCACCATTCCAAAATTTACACAAATAATCTTTGTGCTTCTATTTGATGTATGTTTACCAACATTCAACTCTGGAATTCCCGAACAATCTTTGCTTCTCGCTTTCCAGAAGTTCAACTGAGCTTTGGGAAAGCTTCTCATTTGTAGCTTCTTGGGAAGCTGTATCTTTTACCATTATGAACTTTCACTTTGGTCAGTTTAATACTAACTCTCATTTACCTAATACTGTTTTTAACTCTATAATTTATCTAATATCAATCTACATTGCTTGGTATATCACTCTCTAGCCCTGTACTTTCAATTGTTGATGATGGTCTTATCTGAAATAACATATGTCTAGAATTTTTAAAACTGAAAATTATGCTCTTTTATTACGGAGTTTAAGCAATTCATGTTTAGTGTGACTGCTGTTTCAGTCTACTGTTATTTTCCATTTACCTATGCTTGCTTTCCAGATGTATTTTTCCTTTACAGATTATTAGATTGAAAACGTTTCTTCCAAGTTTTACCCTTACTACTTTGAAAGTTATATATTCTAATTCTCTATGAGTTAGCCTTAATTATTTTTCTTTTAAATTTATTTTTGACTATGCTGGGTCTTCGGTGCTGTGTAGAAGCTTTCTGTAGCTGCAGTGAGTGGGGGCTACACTCTATAGTTGGGGTGTGAGGACTTCTCACTGAAGTAGCTTCTCTTATCGCAGAGCACAGGCTTAGGACACACAAGCTTCAGCAGTTGTGACACACAGACTCTAGAGTGCACGGGCTTCAGAGTTGTGGCACGTGGGCTCAGGGGTTGCAGCTCACAGGCTCTTGAGTACATGCTCAGCAGTTGTGGTGCAGAGGCTTAGTTTCCCCATGTGTTAGCCTTAAATTTTTATACACGTACTTAAACTTGTATCTTTCCAGCAAGCTCCAGAGTTGTAAGTATCTGTATCTTCTTCTTGAAAATAATAAATTTTAGCATATTGTTAGTTTCCTCTACAATATCCTCTTACATATTTCTGAGGATACTGTATTTTTCTAACATTCTCACATCCTGTTGTTTGTTCTACTAATTCTATTTCTGTAGGTGTAGTACTCTTGCCTCCCCACCCCAGTACTCTTGCCTGGAAAATCCAATGGACGGAGGAGCCTGGTGGGCTGCAGTCCATGGGGTCGCTAACAGTCGGACAGACTGAGCGACTTCACTTTCACTTTTCTCTTTCATGCACTGGAGAAGGAAATGGCAACCCACTCCAGTGTTCTTGCCTGGAGAATCCCAGGGATGGGGGAGCCTGGTGGGCTGCCGTCTATGGGGTCACACAGAGTCGGACACAACTGAAGCAACTTAG